>JASNQO010000004.1:0-192158 GCA_030378425.1 Periconia sp. TS-2 | reverse complement strand
CTTCTCTTCTTCGTCTCTCCCCTACACACTACTACCAAGCACCACCACCCCACAAAGCCTCAATCAATCAATCCACAAACTTACCGCCCGAAATGCACCGACGGACAAACTTGCACCCTCGCCGGACCGACTCTTCTTACCGCTATTTCTCTCCTCGCCCGCTACAATCCCAATTTTTCCATGCCACGGGACCATTTTTTTGCGACTGGGGGAAAGAGCGGCGGACGTAAAGCTTATGTCCGCTGCGGGAGGATCGCTGCTGTACGAGAGGCAGCTAGATGGAATCGCTAGAAGAGGATGATGGGTATTTAGTGCGGGGCGTTTGGGTGCGGAGGCGTAATGGGAAGGAGGGTGGTGGTTTGGGGAGTTTCGGATGACAAGTGGCAAGTGTATAATTGTCTAGTCTACGAATGCATGGTATCGATGTACTGGGTACTTTGGAGTTGGAAATGATGATCTATCCCTTTCACAGTGCATATTGCATCATCCTATGCCCAAGTGCTAAGTGGTCCACGCCCAATGGATATCGTACGCAATGGTGGAAGCAGCCCTTCCTCCTCTCCATCATCGCTCGGAGTATGCACTCCACTAGAATCGTCAGACACTTTCTCTTTAGCCTCAGTAACAGCGGGAGCATCCACAATACGCTTCCCTTTGGCTGGTCTCCTATCCTGCCACCAGCGCTTCAGATTCTGCAGAGATCTCCTCCAATCCAACCTTGCCTGCCACTTCCCCGGTTCCGGTGCCTTTGCTTTCTATGCCTCGGGCTCCTTCGGCTCAATCAGCTCGGGAATCTGGCTGGGCTTTACGTTGCCCTCGAGAATATTGTACACGGCTGTGAAGAGCGGGAAGTCTTGCTCCGCGTTCTCCCTCTTGAGAAACTCGTTCACCTCATAAGCCGTGCTGGTGCCCTGCAGCTTCTGCCCGTTCAGCACCTCTTTTTCAATGTCAAAAATGGTCTTATTTTGCTCGATAGCCATCTTTGAGCAGCGGAAGTTACGGCCGCCCATGCACGAAGTCACCACGTCGGCAACGCCGCACGACTCCTCGGTAAAGGTCGATGTGTGCACACTTTCTGGGAAAAACATCTTGCCGAACTTGACCATCTCTAGGATACCAACGCGCATGACAGCAGCTTTAGCATTGTCACCCCAGCCAAGACCGTCTACGCAGCCTGCAGCGATGGCGATGATGTTTTTCAGGGCGCCACCGAGAGATACACCGGCAACGTCAGACACAATGCGCACATGGAAGTATGGACGATGGAAAAGCTTGCGCACGTTCTGGTGGGAAAGGGCTGGGTACTCGTTCGGTAGAGCCTTGAGCCTCGCTGAGCGGGCGCTAGGGGTCGGCCTGCTAGGCGAGATGAGATCAACTTGAGAAGATGTTGGTGAGCCTCTTGGTGTCGGAGCGCGGGAATCCAGTGGCGGTGGGTCGTATGCCACAGTGGTCTCGGAGTACTTTTCCTGGGCAATCTCAGAAGCAATGTTTGCCCCAGACAACGCGCCACAGTAGATGTTGAGCCGCATGCCGATTGTCTCGGACATGAGTCTGATTCCATTCTCACTGACATCGACACCTTTTGTGCAGCAGATAGCTCGAGCAAAGGGCATAATCTTGCCCGCCAACTGATCGCACACCCTCGGTATAAATTGGTGCGGCAGCACGAAGATGAGAATGGTGGAGTTCTTGCACGCATCCACCACGTCTGGATTGGCAATGACATTTGAAGGTATCGTGATGTTCGGCAGGTACTTGACATTCTCGTGGACTTTGTTGAAGACCTCGGAGAGCTTCTGGGGCTTGGTCGCAAACTCCGACTGTGGATCGTAGTGGCGCGAGGATTGGGGAATCGTGACTTCCTCCTCATAGACCCACATGTTCACCGTTTGCTCGAAGAGAGACGGGTTAGCGACGACGTTCTCAGCGACGAGCTTCGACATGGTGGTACCCCTAGACAGGTGTCAGCCGCACTTGCCAAACTGCCATCCGCGGGTGGTAGCTGTTGCCTACCAGTTACCGGAGCCCACTATCGTCACCTTGTGTTTGCGCTGAGCCCCAAGCGTCGCCATGGTTCTGAAGTGATTGTGTTGTTGCGGTTTTCTGTGTCGTGTGTGTGCCGTGGCAGCGAATGATGTCGGCTGTGCAAGGATAGGAATATGCGGGGAGCGGTGGGGACTAGTGACGGGACCAAGACGTAGCAGCGTTCGTGACAAGGCGTAGATAGCCACCTTAAATGTTTCTGCGGCAGCGGGCCTGGTGACAAGGTCAGAAGTCGCCGCTGAGGCTGCACCGAGGCTGCGACTGCAACAAACCTGGAAAAGGAAGGCTCGACACGACCGAGGCTGCCCGTGATGCGGCAACGCCGACGGGTGCACTTGCTAGGCGAAGAGGGTCGTTGCGGGGCCTGGCTGGATTCCGCACGGGTGCGATGCGGTGGTTGAAGGGCGTCGAGGTGCAGTTGGCTTTTCGGTGGCAGAGAATGGTGGGCAAGCTTGCTCGAAACTTGAGGCAGGGCAGGGTCGTGCAGGCAGGCCGCCCGGTTATCGATAATGCACCTCAATTTGTCGCATCCCGGCCTGCGATCAACGCCGCACCCCCAATTGGCCAATGGCTCAGGTGCATCGCCAAGTAAACCGCTGAGGCTGACCGGGCGACAGGCGTGGTGGGCGTAACGCCTGAGCCTTATGACGACAGGAGCTCTCCAATATCTCCCATGTCTATTCCAACGTCGACACAATTCGGCCCATCCGAGCCAATGCCACCCGACGGAGCACCAACCTCGCGACACAAGTACGCAAGGGCGGCGCGGCGCGCTGCACGTCGCTAACGCGTGTCGATTGTTGGGACAATGGCACTAGCAGCCAACTCCAGGTTTTCAAAAATTTCACCACAAAGAGAGCGAGAGAGATGGATCAAGTAGTCAAACTGTTGAGTGTTGGATATATCGCCTAGCCTCGTAACCTCGTATTAAGCTCCTCCTTATTCTTCGTCTCCATCGTGCTGTTGAAAATACAAACTGACGCCAAATATGATCACCTAACTCCATGCTCGGTAACGCTGAAGAAGCTAAGCCACCTAGTTCATGCCAGTCGCAGCGTTGATGCAGAGCCAGGTCCCGTCCTCAATGCCTGCCTTCTCTCATGGAACCGGTCCATTGCGCCCACCAAGTCGCGTTTCCATCTATAGAGCGAGGCCGAAGACGGCCATCAAGCCACCTGCGAGCATAGGCGTACCATATTCCCGAGCCATAGCAAGGGCAGGGCCGGCACCGCTGCTCGCCGAAGCGCTGGCACCGGCAGCAGAAGTTGCGGAGCCGCTGTCGCTCGTAGCAGAAGCAGTGCGTGAAACCGAGGCACTGGCCGAGGTCGCCTCTTTTCCAATTGTCTTGTTGCCGCACTGGCTGTCACGCGCCGACGTGCATGCGTATTGCTCCGCGAGGTTGCTGCCCGTGGCGTTGATGCAGAGATCGAACCAGTAGCGGCACATTTGGCCCGGGACGGATTGCTGGTAGTCGGACATTTTGGGCTCGGTGCCGTTCTTGCACTTGCAGGTGAACTCGAGGGAGTTCTGAGCCAGATGTTAGCGATTGAGTCATTGCTTACATCCGGAATTACTCACGTCGTCGCAGTCGTTGCCGCCGCTGGCAACGTCGCCCTGTCCACCGCAGAGATCCGGGCAGGTGTTCTGCTCGGCACGGCACCAGTCGCTCTTGAGCGAGTCTGGGATCTGGCCGGCCGAGACGGTGCAGCAGGCGCCGATGGGAGAAGTCGAGTTTTGGGCGGCGGCGAAGCCGGAGAAAGCCGCGGTCGCGAGGAGGAGGGTGGAGTAGAGCATTGTGGATGGCGCGGATGGTATCAATGTCTGCGAGGGCGGTGGCGTTAGCAGGAGGATGGCGAGGGAGGATGGGTTTTTATTGCTGCAGGAGGCGGGTGGAGCGGAAGCAGAGACAGAGGGAGGCAGAGGGAGGCTCAGGGCAGGGCAGCGGGGAGGGCTGGAATGGACTTACAGCGTGATGCGATGCTGGCGGGTGGTGCAGTCTGGAGCGAGGAGGCGGGTGGACGGGCGACGCACGGGTTTAAATGTTGTTTGAGAGCGTCCCGGGAAGCTGCGGTGCTGCTGCCGGGTTGCAATCACGGACTGACTAGCTGGGTCTAGCTTCCCTCTTAGCTATCTACTCCATCCACAGACCACCTTCCGCCCACAGCCACCGCTACCCTCATGGGCGTCTGCCCTCGTTACCCAGATGCTGAGATTGCTGCAATTTCTCCTGCCCGGCGCTGCGGGCTGCGTCTGTCACTTCTGCCGGCCCATTCTTCCTCGAGCGGTTGCGCCGATGCGATCGATGCATCGCACGACTTGGGCGGCGGAATTGTTTCAGCGCGCCTCTCAAACCCGCCACGCATCGCATATAGCCACCCATCCCCGCCGCACCAGCCTCGAGGCGCCGTCCAAAAGGCCTCTCTAGTCCTGCCAGCCGTCCATTGACGTCCCCTACCGGCTGTCGGACCAGCAGATCGATATGCACTTGCGTTTGCGCTTACCCCATGTGGACGCGTCGTCGTCGAGTGCTGCCCTCGTTGGCGGCCTGCTTGCGCATTCCACTCCAACCACGCAGTCACAGGGCGCAGACAGGACGCGCAATGTGCCCGCTCACGATGCGCCCTTGTGCGCCGGCGCCGACGGTAGGCAGTGTCGCTGAGAAGCGCGCAACCGCACGTCTCAATCGACTGTGTTGCTGTGGCTTTTGCCATGGAAACCCGACTCTTGAGACGGGGCTAGGTGGCCAATCCTTGCCAACCGTCCAACGGGCCGACGAGCTGCGGCAGTGCACTTGCATCATGGCTCTAGATAGGCCTGTGGCTCTGTGGGGCGAGCTGTGCATAGAAGAATCTGTCGCACGAACGGCTCCAAGCGCAGAGGGGCCATGGCCGCGACTAATAAGCATGCGCGCGAGAAAAAAGACGGCAGCGCCCAGGTCTCCAAGACACCGCACCGTCAGGTCCATTGGCACCGAGATGCCTATCGTGCCGTCGCCGAGGGACCTTGGCCGCTCCATTTCCGACCTTCCTTGAGCTCGTTTCCTAAACGAGATTAGTAGCACATCCAATACTTCTAGGCCTGCATGCACAACCTGCCCGTATGTATGTACGAAGCATTCTCCCCCACATCGACATGCCGCGCAGGCCGTCTCCAGCTCCCATGGGACCCAGCCACTTCCCTTCGACATGTCGTCTAGCTGACGCGAAGATCGATATTGAGTGCATGTTGGATCCCAGCTCGTATGCGGCAAGGATCTGAAGGAACGGGGCGCAAGCGGGGAAAGAACCGCCGTCCAATCAATCGCTGATCCAGCACACTTCATCCCACCCATAACCAACACTACATCTTCTTGTTATCGCCCTTTTAGTGCATGTTCATCAGAATAATACCATATGCACTCCTCTTTCCTACCATGTGGACTGAGGCTACCGGATCCACATTCTTCACAAGTAGATGATGTCACGACTAATCGAATCGTCTAGGGACGCTTCAGGAGCCAACACCAAAATGTTTTCTGCGCATTGTGTCTGTTTGCTGTCTTTCCAAGACAATATCAATACTCAATGTCCTCATGGATACCAATTATTTCGTTTGCACACTTGGTCAGGCGTCTTCATTAAGCCACGGCCCTCGGCCATTCCACGTGATCAGCGACTTCCTATCTCAACAATCTAAAAGGTGCGGCTCGAAGCCAGCTGTCAGTTTTCCTATCCCCAGAAAGGGTGAAGAATGGAGTCATCGATTTTTGACATTCAAAGATATCGACGATGGAATGCAAGTCTTTGCTTCTAGGCTAGCGAAAACCATTGAGGTAGGCGAAAGGCGTCAGACAGTAGCGCTACTATGCCATAGCTCTCCGGAATTTCTCTTCACATGGCTGGGTCTGATGAGACTGGGATGTTCGGTTCTTTTACTTGCCCCGCAATGTCGACCAGCCGCGATGCTTCATCTTTGCAAGTTGTGTAATGTTTCTTTACTGTTCTACGACTCTGCTCATGCCTCCGATGCGAAGGAGACGGAGAGGTTACAGGAGACCGATAGCTCAATCAGCTTGTGTACACAACCTATACCGCTCAAAGAGGAAGAGGGCGTTTTCCAGGTCATCCAGGAGCAAGGCCATTATGACCTGAAATACCCCAGTGTAGAGGAGACTGACGTGGCTTATCTTCATCATACCTCTGGAACATCTTCAGGTTTGCCGAAACCCATTCCTCAGACTCATCGAGGAGCTATAGGGGTCCTACCTCATCTACCAGGATCACCATGCAGAGCTACTTTCACCACAACACCGCTTTACCATGGGGGCATCGCTGACCTCTTTCGGTCTTGGACGAGCGATTCTCCGATTTGGCTCTTTCCGAGCAAAGATGTACCAGTCACAGCACGAAATATTTGCAAATGTCTCGATATTGCAAACCTGTCTTCATTAAAGGCGCATTCTCCACCCATTAGATACTTCTCTTCAGTACCATTCGTGCTCCAAATGCTGGCAGCAGATGAAGACGGGCTCGAGAAGTTGAAGCAAATGGACATTGTCGGTGTTGGAGGAGCTGCGCTTCCAGTCGAAGTAGGTAATCGCCTAGTAGGTCAAGATGTAAACCTCATCTCCAGATTTGGCAGCGCTGAATGCGGTTTCCTTCTCTCCTCCTACAGAGACTTTTCCGCGGACAAGGAGTGGCGATATCTCCGGAACCAGAATCCGTCTGCGCTTCTCGACTTCCAAGATCACGATGATAGTCTATCGGAGCTTGTAGTAAGACCGGGGTGGCCACATATGGTATGCTTTGGCCTGCGGATACTCCTAACGGTTATAAATCTAATAAGTTTTAGGCGAAGTCTAACCGGGACGATGGGTCTTTCGCCACAGCCGACCTATTCGCTAAACATCCGAAAATTGAGAATGCATGGCTATATCACTCAAGAGCAGATGCGCAACTGACACTATTGACTGGAAAGAAATTTGATCCCGCTCCGCTTGAGGCCGAAATTGCAACGTCACAGTTTCTAGACGATGTTTTGATCTTCGGAGATGATCGACCGTATCCAGGAGCTCTACTACTTCGCTCTGAAAATGAGAAGGATTGCTTGGATGAAAAACTTATCGAGACAATTTGGCCATCGGTTGAGAGACTCAACAAAGGCAGTCAAGATCACGCTCGAATTTCACGATCTATGCTCGTTCCTGTGTCTCACCAGATCAAGCCACTTGAGAAGAGCAGTAAGGGAACGGTCATTAGGAAAGCTGCAGAAGCGAGATTTTCCAAATACATCTCCAAGGCGTACGAAACTGAAAATGATGGCTCGAAGCAGGTTGATGACGAGAAACTTTCACAGCACCTTATTGACAGCATTCAATTGCTAGTACCAGGCTCTGGCGAGTTAACGGAAGAAACAGACTTATTCTCATACGGCGTCGACTCGATTGCGTGCATGCAGTTGCGAGGTCGTCTAAGGCGACTTATACCTAATTGCGTACAAGATCTCCCATTGAGTGTAGTAGAAGACTGTGGCACCGTACGAGGCTTGAGCGAGTATGTTTTACGCAAACGACGTGGAGCACCTGATGCCGATACCGAAGACGAGAAGCACCTGATGCTTGAATTAGTAGAAGATCTGACTGTTTTCGAACAAGACACGAGCTCTAAGCCTCGATGCTTGTCAAATGGAAATCTATCGAAAAGCAAGCGAGGTCAGGTTGTGGTACTTACGGGCGCCACGGGCGCGCTTGGAGCGCATATCCTGGATTTACTCCGGAAATCGAATATGGTCTCCACGATCTACTGCCTAGTTCGAGGGGCCGATGAGACCGCTGCAAAGGAACGGGTCAGCAAAGCCTTAAAGCAGCGCAATCTGGCCGATTTATCATTACAGAGCGCGCTAAACGACAAAATCAAGATTCTCCAAGCGCAACTAGGAGATCCGAAGTTAGGTCTGCCGCTTGCGTCGTACGACAAGTTGGCAGCGGAGGTAGACGTAGTTCTCCACGTCGCGTGGACCGTCAATTTCCGTCTCAAACTACAGAGCTTTGTGAAAGACAATCTTGCCGGTATTAGGAATCTGATTGATCTAGCACGGGCAACTAAACGCGATGTCCCACCGCGGTTCATTTATTGCTCGTCAACAGCGGCGATATTGAATGGCACGGTAGATCAATCTGGACGTCTGTTGGAACAAATCGTAAGTGATCCATCTTCGGCGTCTCCGCTTGGATATTCGCGCTCGAAGTGGGTCGCAGAACACATCTGCTCACAAGCACATCACCAAACCGAGCTCCGAGGAAGGATCTCAGTGATCCGAGTTGGCCAATTATCAGGTGACTCCAAAACTGGTATTTGGAACACAAAGGAGGCATGGCCGATGATGCTGAGCACAGCAAAGCTCATACGATGCTTGCCGAATCTTGGAGGTAAGCCACTTGATTGGCTTCCGGTTGATATTGCTGCAGAGGCATTCCTTCAAGCGGCATTTACACAAGAATCTATCGACATTGAAAATCGAGTGCCCGTCTATCATATTCTCAATCCACATCAGCAGCCAACATGGCATGACATGCTAGCTTGGCTCAAGGAAAGAGAAGACTTCGAGATTGTGGATCCACCGGAGTGGGTTAGCAGACTGGAAAAATCTAGTTATACCGAGCACTCTGCCTTGAAGTTGCTTGGGCTTTGGAAGGAGACCTATTGTTCTGATGCTCGTGGCGAAGAGACAAACCCGATGTTGTCTATTGAGAAGACACAAAGAGTAGTCCCGGCTTTGAGGGATATCCAGCCACTTGATGAGGAATATATAGAAAAGATCTGGGGTTGGGTACAAGAGCATGTGCACTGAAGAGCTCGTCATGGTACTTCATAAGGGGAACAAACTAGAATACCTTGCATCACTTTTGCAACGTTGTTCTCAAACCTACCTACAAGGTTCCCGCCCAGCAACACTCTTACCTTTTTTCTTGTATGCCGCATCTTGTGATATCTGCAATGTAGCACTTTGCATCTCTATTCACACTGAACAGGACGTAACGTAGAGCAGTTGGGTAAGCGCGTGGAGAATGTAATGACTCTTATGAATCTTGTAAGCCGAATGGATAAAGAATGAGGGGCCGCATAATTCTTTGGATCTATGATGTGTGCTCACGTGCAAGGCGCTCATTTCATGTGTCAATCATGAGGTAGAAAGCGACGTATATCTACATAGGACCGATTGACCACATGGCGTGATAAGAGAAGTATCGACTTCTATAAACGGCTCAAGACCCTAGATTCTTATTATTGCAGATAAACGATCAGTCGACCCAGAGCCCATAGTAGCTCCTTGAAAGCCGATGCTCATCCCCGACACTACTTCGCGCCATCGTCCCAACCCTCTGGCTCAATGAATATATACCTCACCACTTTCCTACCGCATTCATCTATTAACCTGATCCCTAGTATGTTAGCCCCACGACTAGCCCACGCGATGCAGCGTTTGCGTAATTCCCCAGTCTGCGGGGTTGAACGACGTCCTAAGGGTGCAAGCATCCCGCCACAGCCGGCTAGTCTGACAGCAGCACGATACGCAGGAACCAGGAACTGATGCTGATGACGACTACCGACGACCTCTCCGTCATAGCCGGCTTGAGATGCTCCGATGTTTCCCCACAAGCTCTGTGTGGACGGAGAATTAACCTAATAGCCGTACTGTTTCCCCGCTTGATCGGCCGTGGCTGTATACGTATCCTGCACCGGTGTGGCTGAAGCGGAATTCATCCCGGAGTCATCATGTACGACCGCTGCGCTTATTGCTCGATAGAGTATACGGCAGCTGCAAGAATGAGGTGTGATATAAAGTGCGGCCGACAGCTGCCACTCGTTTCTTCTTTGCTCAGCCTTGCTGTTTCCTTGTCAGGCATACCCATCCTAAGGCTTTGCTAAGCTTTTTCGGAGAATTTACTGCAGTGTTTGCCCGTTTCCCCGCGGTGCGTTAGCGCGAGTCAGCCATGGCATCCCTGTCGTCTGTGCTACTTTCGACTGCGTGTGTCAACATCATTTGTTTTGGGTTTGCTGCTGCTCAGACTGGTTTGCGAGGAAGCAATAAGCCATTCGAACGGCCTCTGGACTTTGATCCGGTGACTGTTCCTAATGTGAGCACCGCGGGAGAGCCGGTGCTGCGGAGCTTTGTGAGCTTTTCAATTGAGTTTGCCTTCTTTCCGGATTTTGCGGGGAATAAGAGCGAGCCGAATGAATTCTCGAATAATTTGTTGGGAAACCTGGGGAAGTTTTTGGGGAGTAGGCCGGATGTGAGGGTTGGGGGAAATACACAGTAAATCTACACATGTTTAGAGGTTAAGAGGAAATCCTGACGGTATAGGGACTACGCTCTATACGACCCGAGCCTAAAGACAGCTACATACGGTATCTACACCAACGTTTCGAAGGACTACCCACGCATTCTATCCATTGGCCCTTCATTCTTCGAATCGTATCAAACATGGCCAGGCGTCAAATTCATTCACGGGTTCAATCTAGCCAAAAACGACTCGGCTGCCGCAACAAGTCTGACTGAATCTGTGGCTCCAGCATGCAAGGCTCTCTCCTCTAATAACTTCTTGTACTGGGAGATGGGTAA
Source organism: Periconia sp. TS-2 (assembly GCA_030378425.1). Lineage (NCBI taxonomy): Eukaryota > Fungi > Ascomycota > Dothideomycetes > Pleosporales > Periconiaceae > Periconia > Periconia sp. TS-2. The sequence continues at coordinate 181,514 of JASNQO010000004.1, read as the reverse complement.
CGAGCCCGATCTATTTAAGACGTCTGCACAGGGTGTCATGCGACCTAAGAGCTGGAATGAATCGGACTATGTGCAGGAGTGGAATAAAAAGGTAGATAGTGTGAAGAGCGCATTGAAAAAGGATTGTGGAGAGGAGTGGGTGAGTAAGCAGCAGTTTCAGTGGATTGCTCCTAGCTTTGCAGGAACGAGCAATAGTCTGAATGCTGTTAAGACGTGGAACGCGGGGCTAGATCAGAGTGGAAATATTGCTAAGTTTTCTTCACACAAGTAGGTCGCTTTCACGGGCATTGTCCATGTTCTTACATTCAGCAGCTATATCGGCGGTGCAACCCAACCTGGCATCACCCTCGCAGGAACTCTAATGAACCACACCAAGACCGTCTCCAGCATAGCCTCCCATAATGCCGAGCAGAAAGCTCTGGTAGCCGCCGGCATGAAACTCGACTACATCCTCGGCGAAACAAACTCGCTCTACAACCAAGGTGCACCAGGTCTCTCTAACTCGTTTGGAGCAGCGCTCTGGGGCGTAGACTTCAACCTCCAATGCGCAGCTACCAACATCAAGCAAGTCTTCATGCACATGGGGACCGACTACCGCTACGCAAGTTGGCAACCTATCGAGACGAACAAGACTAGCATTGGGACCAAGCCACCTTACTACGGCAATATTGCTGTTGCTGCTGCTCTTAGCGACTCAGCAAACTCCTCCGTGCGCGTTGCACCTATCCCGCTTAACGATACCGTTCATTCGGCTGCGTATGCAATATACACGAATACGAAACTCTCTCGGTTCATGATCATCAATCTCAACCAGTATAATTATAGCGTTTCAACTCCATCTACACGTCCTAATCCTTCCTATAATTTCACCCTACCGACTAGTTGTGCGGGGATAGGAGTAGTGCAGAGGCTGATAGCGAATGGCAGTGATGCGGTTACTGGAGTGACGTTCAACGGTGTGAGTTACAACTATGAATTGGAGAAGGGCAAGGGAAAGTTGCTAGGAAACGTCACGAAGGATGAAGTGTTGTATGTAGGGCAGGACGGTGGCTTGGGCGTTGATGTGCCTGATAGTAGCGCGGCTCTGATTCAACTGAAATGTTGACAACACAACAGCACCACGTATGAGCTTAATGGCGTATAGCAAGAGCATGATTGTAGCAAAGTTAAACTACACCATTAGATAACATCCTCAAGGATCGACTGTCTAACGAGTGGCCATGCCTGGTATCAAATATCATATTCCAGCCCTTCCCAAATCCAAATCCCCCCCCAAAAAGCCCAAAAAGTGCAATCCGACGTAAACTCCCAAGTCCAAAATGCTACAAATGCAAAGGGAATGCATAACGCCAGCGCTAACGATCAACGAATGTCAAAAGAGAGCCGAAGACCCGATGAAAGAAGTAAAGAAAAAAAAAGAAAAAAAAAAGAAATTATCAGCACAAGGAAATGAGAGAAAGGCTCCTGACAAAGGGTTCCAAATTTTTTTCAACCTCCCTTTGCAGGACTCCCCTTGTAATTCCTTACATTGTCCCTGCTATCCTCGCCGTACCCCGCCCTCTCCATCAGCTTGGTAAACGTGGTATTGCTCGAGTCCTGCGTGAAGCGGTTTTCCCGCATGCCGGGTGCTTTCGGGGGTCCTAGGAAACTCGGTGCAGGCATGAGGACGTCGATGGTCTCTGAGCTCGTGCTCCGCGTTACCAGCGGTCGCTTCCCCTTGTTGGCGTTTCGTGAAACTACGCGTTTGGGCGTGTGGTCGGGCGTTCTGTATGGATCCCGTTCGCCTGCTCTCAGTGCGCGTGGCGGCGGTGCGGGATTCGAAGGTAAGCCGGCCCAGCCGTTGAATCCTAGCTTGGGCGTGCGATCCCACATGCTCTTTATCTTTGGCGTCAGACCTCCCCCGCTGGCTGCTTTCGTGCCGATGTTCTTTTGCACGCTGGGCGTGGAGGCCAAGGACTGTGATCCTCTCCTGATGAAGTCTGTTCTAGCGGCGTGCATGGGATCGTAGATGGGGTCGCTGATGGTTCGAGCTACATGCCCAAAGTCTCCCGAGTATCGATCGCGTTCTGACTCGCGCCGTTTCTTGACGAGCCAGATGAGGCCTATGACGCCTAGGGCGCCGATGACGATGCCTGGGAAGAAGCCCGCGGCGAAGGACTTTCCGTCGAAACCTGGGGAAGTTTTGACGATGGGGGCGGCTGAGCTAGCGGATGACTGGGATGCGGGTGAGGGGTCCGTGGAGGAGGGAGAGGGAGAGGTGGCTGTTGATGAGGGACTGGATTTGCTGGCAAAGCACATGCCGTTGCTACATGTGTAGCCTAGAGGACAGCAGGAGTAGTTGCATGTGGGAAGTTTGACGTTTTTGGTGTCCGACATGTGGATTTGGTTGTCCGGATGAAGGGTAGCGTTGTATTGCGAAATATCGCAGGGTACTGGCTGTATAGCAGAGCAGTCTTGTCCTTTAGGGCAACAAATAACAGAGGTGACTGTAGTGCCGTTGACGCGTGCGCAGGTCTTGCTTGAGTCGCAGCAGAAGTCGGAGGGGAAGTCGCTGCCGCATTGTTGGAGGTTGGATTTTCCGCCGCATACTGCTGAGTCCCGGAGGAAGAGATGAGGATGTGAGGCTTGAGTGGGAGAAGAGAGGATGGAAAGGATGAGGACAAAGGAGAGGAGTGATATCCGGGAGAGCTTAGGAAGACCCGCCAGGGGACCCATTTTGGTACTGATTTGCGGAGGGTACAAAGGTACAACGAGAGGTTGAAGACCAGCTTATAAGACAGATGAAAACGTATCCTGAAATAGTTTGTGTAGTCAAGAATGGAAGCAAGTCAATAGAGCAATAGCATTATAGATGGAAAGGCTCGGGCAGTGAAGAAACTGAGACCGATGTTGAAACAAACGAAACACAAACAAGATCGATTTAGAGGGCATAGATGCGACCGCACAAGTATATACTACCTGCAAAATTAGCTGTCTGACCGCCGCGTCGCGCACAGCATCCGACGAGAACCGGTAGCCTGCGATGCACGCCTCCGCGTAGTCTCCACTCGTTCCACCGCGCATGGTCTGGAAATAGAAGGCTATGAGCCGCCGACTGGATGATAGACGCTGAATGGCTACTTTAGCCAGCGTAACAGTATCATATGACTCTTAACATCGTGTGGCTATGCAGTCGTGGAAGAGCGAGTGGATGAAACACTTTCCTTTCTACGCGCCTGCATATGTTTAGAGTTGTTCGCGACGCCCGGGCGAAGCGCGCGCTGATTGGCCAAGCGGGTCGTGCAGGGCGCTAGCGCCTCCGACTTGTCGCTCGCGGAGAAAAAGATGGGACGACGACGACCGACATTGGCATTCTGCACGACTACCATAACCAGACAAATATGATAATACGCTCGCTGGCCCGGCGGCCCAGCGCCATTCAATGTCTCGCTTCCGTGAGTCGTGCGCGATGGTGGTCGGAGGATGGCCCGACAGGGTGACTGACAGCTGTTTTAGAAATGCAGTCCATCGACGCCGATTGCACGCAATCTACACAGTGTGCCGACGCTCTCGAATCACATTGAGCTGCAGCAGAAAGGAATACCAGGGCTGCTTTCGCAGAAGGGCTTTGATACTGCCTATACGCAGTACCAGGGGCACATCATCGATGAATTGAACACTTCAACGGCGGGTATGGCTCCCTGCTCAATTGCTTCAACAAACTTCTTGCAGACTCTCCTCTGCAGCTTCTATAGCAGCTGGGTGCTAACATAGATGGATGAGTATAGGTTCACCATGGGAAAACCAAGAGACGCGGTCCCTCGTCGTAGAGTTCGCCCGCGACCCCACAAAAGCCTACCTCTTCAACATCGCCAGCATGGCCTTTAACAACCACTTCTTCTTCCGCGGCATCAATAGCAGCTCGACCGTCGCCTCAGCCCCCTCCTCCGACCTCACGTACGAAATCAACAAGAACTTCACCTCCACGGAGACGCTCCGCGAGACCTTGCTCACAACCGCTGAGGCCATGTTTGGCCCAGGCTTCGTCTGGCTGGTGCAGTTGAATGATACTGCGGCTTCGCCACTGCGGGTCCTGACTACCTATCTGGCAGGAAGTCCCTTGTCGGGCGCACATTACCGGAGACAGAGCCATGATTTGAACACACAAAACCCAGATTCGTACAGCGCGCTGAACAAGGTGGGATCGTTCGGCGCAGCTGCAAAGGTGGACAACAAGCCCAAAAAGCCGCTTGGAGGTGTGGATGTCGTACCACTGCTTTGCGTGAATACATGGGAGCACGTCTGGCTGCAGGATTACGGTGTCAAGGGAAAGAGGCAGTATCTAGAGGCGTGGTGGGATAAGATTGATTGGGAACAGGTACGATCGCTTGCTACATTAGGCTCGCAGAAGCCTGCGATGGGCCAGGGATATCGGCAGTTCAAGTACACGTGAAGGAAGCATGTGTCGCTTGTAGAATACTTGTATAAAACAGGAGGGCTAAGATGCATTTACACATAGATGTTACAACGTTTCTTCAATGTATTATCTCATGACATGTATACCTCCAAAGAGCACCATGGCCATTGGCTTCAAACAATTGACTCGATTTTGCCAGAGTTCATCGCTCCGTCATATTCTTACACCCATGCTATGGTATCAAATCACCCAAACGCCATTTCAATGCAGAGCGGAGACATCCAGCCAAATATCAAGTTTTATCAACATCACCCAAACCAACTCGTCTTCTTCCTATGCTCTTTCCGCGCGTTCGTCTACATAGTGTTAGCCAATATGCTTCTCCACCTAACTCCAAGGTATATTTTCAAACGGCGCAACCTTCGGCGAATGACGAATCGGAAAGACGACGTACCCATTGCTCTTTGCAATCTCGATAAGCTCTAACAGACCATATACATTAGCATACATCTACATCCTCAAATAGACACTAGATGAAAGAAGAAAGGTGGGCAGTCAAGGCCCCAACTCACTGGAAAAAATCCGAACACATCTCTCGATCGCCGCCGTTCCGGTGCAGACACTTTATACTCCTCTGCGCAGCCTCCTGGCACGGATCAAAGTACTCGGAATATGCTTTACTACACAGCCGCCCAGACATTAGCATTTACTTGACGCACCCATGGCGCATGGGTGTGTGCATCGCGGCGAAGAAGGAGAATCGAGGGCTGGAGGGAATCGTTTACTTTTCGAATTTCTGCGCGTTCGCGCCCGTCCATTGCGCATCCGTCGAAGGCTGATCTTTCTCGCCCATCGTGACGCCGGGCTTGTAGCTTCGAGGTAGAAAGGTTGCAGTGTGTAGGAGCTGCTGTAGCTTGAGGGTGAATGCTTGCGGGCAGAGGTTCGCGTCGGGGGAAGAATACGCGGGATTGCCGAGCACGTGGCGATAAGGATAAGGCTTGGGGAAGGGCAGAGACAAGTGTACGCGAGATGCTGAATGTCTTGGTTGCACGAGCCAATCGGGGATGGGCCATGGTGCTTGGTGCTGGATTGGATGGATGTAATAGTTGATGATATCACTGTGAGACAATTGACTGAACGTATACGTGCCAGAGTCTCTTCAATTGACGCTTAGACTACGCGGGCATCACACGATTGGTGGCCTACTTGTTGCAGGCTCCTGTCCCATGCAGGTGTTGACATGGATCTGCAGGTCGAGGTCAAGAAAATTTGCTGCACTGACCGATCTGCCGTGCTTCACTGTCTACAGAAAGCTCGTACACATCTTCTTGTGGCCTTTGCTGAATTGCTTTGGGGGATGTCATCTTACTTTATGCATCTCGACTACGCCTTGCATCCCGACATAATGCAAGGCGTAGACTCGACATGATTGTTTTGAACAGTGGTCAATTGTGCCTAAATCAAGGGTGGATATTCATTGTTTAGAAGAGGTCTGCTTACTTGAAGCTTAGGCGCAGTGCTTCTGAAGTGTTGACACTTTAATCAGACTGCGGCATCTGCCATGCCCCCATTTCGTACGCAAATATTACGCACAGTGATCATCCTCGGAACAATGCAGCAGGAAGAATAATCATTGCTTTGCGACGCTGACCTTGGTGGCGAGTCAGTCGATCTTACCAGTCATTGACTGTGGAGGCTCAATGATAGGATACCGGTCTGTGACAGATGTTCATGCGGTTCTTCGCTCAAATACGAGACTCCCCGGTCAAGACGGAGTACATCCGATAAGTGACATCTAGAGCTGTCACCAAGGACTTCGAATCTGTGTACCTATAATTTCCGTCGCATTTTGTGCGGCGTTACCATCACACCATGATAGCCAATCCTTGTTCACAGTGTTAGGAGCGATCCCGTCGTCACATCACGATGATATATTCGGGACGAGGTCCTCGGACTACCATGCTGCACAGATCCGGCGCCGGTGATATTGCCCTTTTGCTGAGAATGGGTTGGCTGAACCAATGTAGCGAGGTGGCTTTGTCGGTACGCTACAACAAAGCCGAAATAGACCTGGACCGTCAGGTGAGGCCCTAAGTAAACATGACTTCCGTTCACAGAACATGTATGTCTGGAACAAAGTATTGATGGGAACTCCATTCCGGATGATGCAGAGCATGGGGTATCCATCTTGCCCGGGTAACTTGCGGTATCAGATCGAGAGGTTCACATGATGGCAGTTTGCATGAGGTTTGCGCAGTTCACTAGTACTCGTTACGCCCCTTAGCAAGGCCGAAATGAGCCGTACCCACGAGACTTGCGTAGACCCGACTGTAGACGGTGTGGCCAACGCACCAACCTGGCGGAACCAGCGCCGACTCAATCCGGGACATTCGTGCGCGGATGCCATGTGCCGCAAAGCTGGCTATAGCAAGCACCGGATATCTGCCGCTGCTCTATGAAACCGTCAAAGGGTTCGGCATCGTGCCACGATTTCTTAATGTCAGGCAACATCCTGACGTAGGATTGAGAGAAGCTCCTTGCTTACTCCATAAGCTTGGAGCTTCCCTAATGAGGCGTTCTCACGCCTGGTCACTCCAGCAGTGCGGATATCCTCATCTGACCCCGTCTAGACTCCCAGTAGAAAGATTAAAGTAGTGAGTCACATTCCTTCGGCCATTGTCGGCACGTGCTGTATATTCACCTCGTCCGTATTTTGAAATGAGCACGTTTCGCGTTACTGTAGAGAGAACATTGTGCACGCACCTCATTGCGTCAGGAATCAGACAATGTAGGCTTCCTGTACCTCGTTAGCATTCACTGTACCGTCAGTATATCAACTCCTCCCCCTCCACCAACATCCCAAACCTTACATCTCCACTCTTCATTCGCTCCATATCTCGTGCACTCAATTCCTCTTGAACCAAGCGCGCCATGGTCGACCTAACAAATCACCTTGTAGACGGGGGTCACAATTCAATGGCCGCCGTGGCCACGCAGACCATTCCGACACAGCCTCTTCCACGGTTCACACCCATCATCAAGGATGCGGGTGCTCAAGATTCGGTCGAGCATGCCGTCGCGTTCGACCCGAAGATCCATTTGGCATATGGGACTCCATCAAAGATTCATATGATGAAGGATCTTGGGTACGCGGAGGGCACCGGCGTTTCTCCTATAGCTGTTTCAGAGCCTTTCCAGCTCTTCACCCCGTCAGCTATCGAGGCAATGCGAGCGGAGATTCTGAAGCCGGAAATCCACGAGAAGTTCAAATACAGCAGCAACATTGCTCCTTGCCAGCTTCGTGGTTACGCAAAGGATCATGCACCTTTTTCCTATGCAGCGTGGAATCACCCAGAGACACTCGCCAACATCTCAGGGGTAGCTGGCATCGAGCTCATTCCAGCCTTTGACTACGAGATTGGAAACATCAACTTTTCAGTGAAGACTGAAGCGGAAACTCGGAATGAGCTTGACATTGTTAAGGAGCGTAGGGGGTTTTACGCCAAAGATGATGGTGTGGGTGCCTGCCCTTGGGAAGACAAGCCTATAGTCGGTTGGCACACAGACAGCTACCCATTTGTATGTGTCCTGATGATGAGCGACTGTACAAACATGGTCGGTGGGGAGACTGCTGTCCGCACTGCCGACGGAGCCATTATACGAGTGCGGTGTCCAACACAGGGCTGGGCTGTCGTCTTGCAAGGCCGCTATGTGACCCACCAGGCCATGCGAGCACTTGGAATGCGAGAACGTATCAGCTCGGTAACAAGCTTTCGGCCGAAATCGCTTCTCCAGAAAGATGACACAGTACTGCGAACGGTTCGCCCAGTCTCTGACGTGTCTGAACTCTACTACAGCTTTGCAAATTACCGCTTAGAGATGATGGAAGAGCGCATACGACACGAGCGACAGAAGATGACCGACAGGCGGAATGCTGGTCAGAAGTTTGACACGGTCAAACACAAAAAATTCCTTGCTCAGTCCCAGGCCTTCGTGGTGCAGACCAGCCGAGAACTTGTGGAGGAGAGCAAAATCAAGAAGGGGTTCATCGAAGGGAACGATACTCTGGACACCATAGGGGGAAGCTGAAGTTACTCATTCGGCGAAACGAGTTCTTTTGTGGTTTTCAACTTCGACTGGCGCTGCTCACTCCACTCTTCATCTGTACCTGTGGAATTCTTGCATGGCGGGAAATCGACTAGCATTGGAATTGGCACAGACAAAGACACCACAGACACTTTTCCATCCCGATATGAAAGATCTGGATATTTCTTTCATGTACAGATTGCAATGAATGTAGCTGTTAATTGGGATTTTGTAGTGTAGTTATGGGTACATCGACGGGCCTGTCGGTGCTGTATAATTACTGAAATTGATGAACAGTGCAGTGAGTCTTGACAATTCAAAGAACCTGGTGATGACGCAAGAGATTGAATAAAGTTGAGAGGGGCGTAGACGGTAGGTGAGCACTTGTGGTCACATTAACACTTGGTACGCGCGATCGAAGCGAAGGAGTATAGTCGTCGAATCGCACGGCGAATTGATCCCTCATTCGAGAATAGAGAAAGTTGGCAAGAAGGTGGACGACGACAGCTCGAAGAACGAGTGGCGAGAGAATGGATACGGCGCTGAGATAGGCGCTGCATGGGCGACAAAGTGGTGAGGCGCAGGATTGGTGGGCCATGACAGCGGCAGTGGGCCGTGACAGCGGCGACGGCGTCTATTTGAGGGCGGCCGGGGAATCGTCGGCTGGGCATGCATGGGTGCACCAGAGCCTAATCGACGGAAGCTGGAGGCTCTCGCTGCATACTTGCCCACCAGAGCACTCTGTACGGCACCCGCATGCTCTGCCTGGACGTGGAGTTGCATGAGGGCCGTCTGCTCTGGTATCATCGTTGCCGCGCTGCCCTTCTCACTCTTTTGCACCCCGCCGGTGGCGCCTGTCCGCCATGAACACACGACCGGCTTCCCCGCCTGCATCGGCTCGCCCCAAGAATTCGTCCTCGTCCATCACCTCATCCTATGCCGCCAGCAGCTCGCAGGCACCGGCCGGCATGCCTCCCAGCTCCTCCAAGGCCCGCGGGTCCACGCCTACCAACAGCCGCTCGTCCATCAAGGCTGTCGACGGCGACCGGCCAGCACGCCCCGCCAGCAAGGACAGCCTGAAGCAAAAGCTGGCAAAGAAGGCAGAGGAGGCCCCCCGGCCCAGCAAGTCAGAAGAGGTTAGGAACTCTTCGGAAGACCATGCAATGATGAAACTGACGGCTGATGCTATCCAGCAACTCAAAGCTCTCAGGTCCGAGTTCGACAGCCTTCGCTCACACCTCACGTGTAAGATCTGCGACCGCCTGCTGTACCAGCCCTACACTATATCATGCGGCCACACATACTGCTATAGCGTAAGTCCCAATTCGCTGTAGCGTAGGAACACAGAAACTGACTGCTCCAGTGCCTTTGCACCTGGTTCGTCAACAACAAGTCTCACAAGACATGCCCCGACTGTCGAGCCGTCGTGGCCCAGCCGCCTGCCCCGGCCTATGTTGTAGGTGCCTTGGTTTCGAGAGATGAGCTGCCTCTAATTTCACGCAGATTCGAGACATGACGACCGTCTTCGTCAGCAAAGCTGAGCTACTCCCCATTGGCGAAACGACAGAGCAACATGCCAAATGGCAGAAGGAGGAGGCCGATGCAGTCCAAGCAGACAAAGACAATACAGACCACCGCACCGGCGGTCTCTTCAAAGGCTGCTTCAGATTAAATCATGCCAGAGGACCCTCACTTCAAGTCGTTCGAGATCAGGAAGACGGTGTGGAGCGATGCCCAGTGTGCTCATGGGAATTAGAAGACGGCGAATGTGTCCAATGCGGACTGTTCTTCGATGATAATGGAGAATTGACATGGGGAGACAGCTTTACTGGTTTCAGCGACATGGACGAAATGTCTGAGCATGATATGTCTGGCGAAGATATCGACGCAGAGATGGACATGGAGGACCCCAACTATGATGGTTATGGTGGCCCTCCCGATGGCTGGCAAGACTATTTCCCCGAAGAAGGACCCAACTTCATGATGCAGCGCTTTCTCGAGGTCAACATGCATCCACAAGCCGCGTTCGCGCGCCGCCGACCTTTGACCCATAGCGAAGCTGGTAGCAGGCGGTCGTATTCCCACAGTATTGTCTCTGACATGTACACGGATGAGATGGATACTGTCGAAGAAGAGGATGAGGAAGGTCTAGATGAGGATTCTTCCATGAATGACTTCCTCGACGATGAAGAGAATGAATCAGGAGCCTCTACTAGTACCTCCTCCACCCCCGGCCAAACACCACAGCCCACAAATGTTAGGGCAAGGGCACAAGGCAGAACACGAAGAATTGTCGACTCGGAAACATCTTCCACTATTTCAAGTGTCATCGAAGAAGAAGACGAAGACGAAGAGGATCAGGGCCCAATCCGTCGAGGCCAAAGAAACAGTCTTGGCCAAAGAAACAGAGCACAAACGCGGATATTGAACCGAGCCAACGGCTCAAGAGAACCAAATGGGCCACCATCTTCGACTTCCACAGATGCATCCATTGACGATCTAGACGAAGATACACAGGCGTTGCTGCGATCGGAAGGTTGGATGCTCCAACACCAAGGCCCAGACAATGTGGGCGAGGATGATGATAGCGATGGAGGAAGAACGACCGTTGGGTGGGACGCGACTGCGATTTCCAATGACAGAGTCCGAATGGGCGGTTCTCTAACACCTACTGCAGATCGACCGCGGCCTAACCCCTCTATCCGTCCGCCCTCCCGCGTTGGCAACCCTCTCCGACGACAAGCCTCCATACTTTCTACCTCCACTGCACACTACGAAGATGGAGAAGCCGATGATGATGATTCCGACTTCGACCAGGACGGCGATGTTACCATGGCGATGAACTACTTAAGAAACCGTCGTTCACGAACGCAAATGCGCAACGCCACAGGTATTGCAAATATGAACGGCCGGTTTGCCAATCGCGGGCTATCCCAACGTGACCCAATCGACGTAGACGCTGATGACAACTCAGACAACTCGCAGCCTGGGAACCGATATAATCCCCGTATCAGTAGGCTCTTCGCTGAACACCAGCGCGCCCTTCAAGATCTCCAGAGAGGTGGGCCCCTTTTGGACCTTGACCCCCGCTCTACTACCCCGATTGCTCGACCACGTACCGCGAATAGGAACCGTCCCAGCCCCGCTCAAGCATTCTCTCCCTTTATGCCTCCAGCAAGAACACGCACACCATTGATGAATCACACGTCAAATGCGGCCATCAACCGTGGACCAGTCTCTCCTCCTCGGCGAGTTGCGCTCACGCAAAATTTGTCGGAAGTCGTCAGCGCCGATGCAGATACCTACGGAGGACGTGCGCCCTCGGTCTCTTCCGCTAGCAACGGTTCAGTCATCTTAACACCTGGTACCTCCACACCTTCATCGCAACAATCCAGTCATACAATTTCAGATGTGCCAGCCGGGTCAACTGTCGATATGATCGATCGCCCCCCGAGCCGAGTTAGCGCGCGTCCTCCTTCTGCAACAGGAAGGCGTGGCTCGACAGGTTTCTCACCTGTGTATCCAGCGTTTCCTCATACTAATGTCGGTTTGAACATCCAAGGCCGCATCTTTCCGCACCAAGCGCTTGGGAATCCCTGGGGGGCGTTTGTGCAACCGCGAGGCATCAGGAGTCGTAATTCACGTCAGGTGCTCCGGGATCAGTCTTCGACTGCCACACTCAGGGCCACGAATTCGCGAGCCAATATCCGCGAGAGCGTGACTTCCCCGCAGGGTGTTCGACAACAAGCATCGCGGATTGATCTACGACCTCAACCGTCTCGTCGCCGCCTCAATACGCAATCTTCAACGCGCACTCTTCGAGCAAGCGAGCATGCCCGGCCCCCACCTTCTCCGACCGTCAATCCCGTGCCCGCTACACAACCTTCACCCCGTCCGAGCAGGCTCACACAGGACGAAACGCGAGCGAGGGCTCGTGAGCTGGTCAATAACAGAATGCGGGAACTGGGTCAAGGTCAAACAAGCGCCGCTCCTGCACGCAATAACCCTTTCATGAACGGTTTTAGACGCCCGAGTAACCCTTCCGACTCGCCTATTGCATCCGCAGCCACTGCCCAATATCAGCATACTAGAAGCAATTCTAACGAATCTGTAAATTCGGGAAACTCGTCACACACTGCTACAGGACCCCCCTCGTCGCCAGGTCTTACTCGAAGGCGAAGCAACCGACATATCGCAGCAAACCCACCAGGAGTACTTCCACCTTCTCATGGAGTCTTTCCGCCCCCAACGAACACATATACCAATAATTACTTCCGTGCAAGACAGAATTCCATCGGCAATGGGGGCTCTGGATTGGACATGCCTTTGGACGCAAGTGCTCGCGGACTGAGTCCCATGATAGCAACTTCACTTATCTGATCAATTGGATAATTGACTCAATTTGCACTGTTTGCTACAGTGAGCATGTATCACAAATTACAAGTCCTATTCTACTTTTCTTATGTCTAGTTATGGAGTTTTGGTATGGTATAGGAAGGGTCTACAACAAGCTTTCGCGATACTTTATGGTCACGATACCGCATGCATGGTAGCAAAATGGCTCAGGATCGGCATTTCATCGGCGTTTTCTTTCGCATTATACCATTGGAATACTGGGGAGAAACTGGGCTGCATGGTCTGTAACGTAGTCTGTAGCTTTTAGCGGGCGTTGAGGTATATCAATTCATTACGAAGGGAGAGTCCTTCACCCTCCTTTTTCCCTACAGCTCCGCCCTCTGATACTGCTCACAGCTTATGCCCTTTCCCGTCAATCACAACGGCATCAATTGTTGCATCAATTTATACGGGATGTCCTTTTGGAGGATTACCATTGTTCTATTCCATTTTCCAACTTACTGTGCGTCACTACGGACCCTTGAAATCCTCATACTAAGAACTCCAGGCTTGGATTGCTTAAGCAGCATTCTTCTCCTTTTTCAGCGCTTCCGCAACCGCAACGTACGATCCAGTCTCGACTTCGGACAGTATCCCCTTTTTGGCCTGAATTTCCCAGCCCAACTCTTCCCTCGCCTTCCTGTTCGAAGCCCTGTTTTCAAGAGAAAGGAACATCGCCAGAAATTGTCCCATGTTCTCACGCGCGGCTTCAAGAGGGACCGCATTGCAAGGGACGTCAATCATCTTGCAGATGGCCTTAGCGAGCTGACCCTGCGTGACATTCGTCTCCCATGTAGCGTTGTACTTTTCGCCTGTACGGCCCTTTTCCGCGAGTAAAAGATACAGACGAGCAGCATCTTCAACGTGAACACTCGTGATATAAGCTTTACCCTCGTCGATATAAAGGCCCGCACCCGCCTTCGCGAAATTCGTCATAAAGATCTTCACTCCGCTTCCGCCACGACCGAATACGAACGGAGCGAGACGCAAGTACATGACACGAATGTTATCTTTAGCATGAGCAAGATTCCGCGACTCGACGCTTGCCAAAGGATGGCCCGCCGGAAACCCAGGAGAAGTCTCATCCGTCTCCTTACCCTCTGGGTCAGGGGCAGAAAACAGACTGCCGCCTGTCAGTATAAGTGGCTTTCCACTTCCCTTGAGGCCCTTCGCGAGGGCATCAATACCCGCATTGTTGATCTCGAAGCGCAGTTCGGGCGTGAATTTATCAAAGCCGTCTGCGAGAGAGTCGGCTATATTAATGACGACGTCGGCTTTGGACGCCTCGGCTGTGAGGACATCGTGGGTCTTTAGATCGCCGCGGACGGGGGTCGCGCCAAGCTTGGTGAGCTTTGCGTCGCTGGTTTCCGTACGGGAGAGGGCAGTGACGGTGTAGCCTTGTTGGAGTGCACATTCGATGACTGTGGAACCGATGTAGCCTGAGCCACCGGTAATGAAGAGCTTTTGGTCTGGCATGATGGCAAAGAAGAGAAGAATGTTTGTTTACGAGGAAGCGAGCTGTTGTAGATGCAATTGAGTTTGTATGAATGCAATTGATTGGAACTGATGATTCTATTGAGACCATTGACGGAGGCCTCGTGCCTCTTATACTCATTCCATTGAGTGTTCTTCACCATGATATTCGGATCTACCGGATTTAACTCTCGCCCTCTTGAGAGGAATTACGCCCTTTAAATCAAACATACAGTCCAGTTACTTAGTAACTATAATAGGAAGTGCAGTTCTACAATGCTACATGAGGCGTCGCTTAAGTAAAAATAACGCTAGCCCTCTCCCGTATTCGAGTAGGCGATGGTACGCTGTCGACGAATGTGGGGTTGCTAGATGCAGGTACCAATGCTCGGTTAGGAAACACGCTAACCGGGTGTCGTTTTCAAGAGGCTGAGAACCACTGATGATATGATGGAATAGTGGACATTATTGGTATATACGGCGGTGGTAGGCGGTAGTAACGGAGTTAAAGCTGAGAAAATTCGGGCCCGAAGATGTCAATGACGACCTCGTTAAGACCATTGCCTAAACGAGATCCATCCGCGAACGAACGAACTGTACTCCGTTGCTGTAGGTACTCTCTTGGGGCATGGTGTCTTTGGGCCCGTGAACTCCCAATGCCACTTCTGCAATATGATTTCTAGACTCTCCTTAGGTTCCTCATACTTCTTTTCAAGGCTCCACCTTTGTCAGGGGTAAGATTCATTTAGAATACGGTGTAACTCAATGTTGATGTGAAGTTCCCTGAGCTAAGTGTTTTGGCTCATAGCTTCTTTTGTACCGTACCATGCACGGTATTGCTAACTTAGGTCTATAAAGACCCACTTGATTTGCATGTGATATATATGCATGCCACTCAAGGTAGCTCGGCAATCAAGGGTCATTATTTCTTTCCAAACATGGGAAGAAGTAGTGGTGACTCTTTAGAGATCTGGGCATGAGGAGGACCTAGCGCCGGAATCCAAGACCAGGTTGCTTTGAGTAAGAGCTGCTGAATGCCCTCGGTGAGGAAACTCTTACTAGTTAGTAGCCACATTAGTAGTCCTTCCCCTGGTTGGTTCTAGACATCACCATCGTGGAAGATGGCCAGCTAGACGCACTTATAAGGTACTTTGTGAACGGAGTGATCTGCCATAGGTTGCGAATTTCTTAGGAAGTTACAGAGACCTAAGAGGTGCGTAGTTAGAGATTGTTTCTAGAGATATTGGACTCGGTGTCTAATTCTTTGGATGATCGGATTGTCGAATCTTATCAATCATCTTAATGATACGCTTTGTGTCTATTCTATTTAATCTTGATAAAGACGGTCTTTCAAGGGTTGAGTAGGGGTTAGGTGAAAGTTTAAGAACTCAATCGTTTGGGAAAGCGCAATTGAGATACAGGGCGATCATAGCTGGTTCTAAGTAGTCTCGATTCGCCTATTGGTCATATCTAATATTATATGGCACATCAGGGAGTTATTCCGACTACTTTGCGAAATTCGGACTAAACCGCACAGGCAGATAACCTTTTGTCGTGATACATGAATAGCTAATGGGCCAACTCGATTGTGCGCTCTATACGATAGATTCACGTGAAAAGCTAGTCATTTGATTGAGAGTTACACAGAGATAGCGGTCATGTATCATGCGGCGCTATAGACTGAACTGGGACTATCGGATCTGCAATATAGCATAATGGTAGTTTCTCGGGTCACTACAACTATTTCGCCATCGTGATGAGATAAAGCTTAATTCCCAGCTTTAGAGCAATGTAAGCCTCGCCCGAAGGTAACGGCAGTTTGTCGGCATGCTGCTTACTATTCGTAAATAGCGGTAAGCTGAGGCTCGTCGAGGATACTCTTGTAAATAGTAAGATGAGTCGGAAAAGAAAATATTAGCACAAATGATTACTTTGCGCTATTCTAGACAAAAGCACGACCACCTGGGGATACAGACATAGCTCGCCTTGACCGGTGGTTATGAAGGAGCCGGATGGGTAGTTCCCGTCTATGAATCAATGCCCAGAACAGCCTTTACACGGGCTCAATCTCGTTAGAGCGGCTACCGCCCCTTCTTTCTCCAACAAACTTCCCAATTGAACTTCCCGTGTCGTTGTGAGGTTCAAGATCCTCTGCCGCGTCATCTCCTATCGTTCTTTCTCCATCCCCAAAAGAATTTTTGAAAACGCCATCATAACTCATCCACATTCCCGCAAAAAGCATGCCTACCAAGGTAGCCAGCCACTTCGGTGTCTTTCCATCCTTATCTTGGAACCTCCCATTCAAGGCCAAAAGCAGCGCGAAGAAAGGCATCCATATACTCTCAAAGAGTGTTTTACCCATACTTTGCCTTCTCGTGGTGATCGTGTATGTGCGAATATCCTGTAGATAGTCTTGATATTCGCGAGGAAGAGAGAGCTCAGTAGCGCCATCAGTAATGAGCTTCAGGTAGCGAGCTGAAGGCTGGGCATAGCTTGGGTCGGGACGCGAGATACTAGATCGAGTTGTAGAATCGCTTCTTGGAGCAAAGAGGGTATGCGCTTTGAAGGGTTGTTCAGATGGAGAACTCGGAACGGTGTCGGAATCTGGTAGTGGATAACAGTCCACTAAGATATCGTGATACGAGGCTCCACCCCCTTCTGTTGCGATGATATGTGCGTAGTCGCTCGGTGTTACTTCGTATACGCATCCCACCATACCTTTCTTCCATCGATCCTTATGATAATCCTTCCCCTCTTGAGCGGGATCAGAGGCTGAATCGGGATCGCGCGCCGCCGAATTCGCGAAACAAGGTTCTATGTATGGTATGCCAGGTAGATCGAATGTCAAACGAAGTGAGGGAACGACTACATTAATCTGAGAGAGGGGTCTGATGCCTCGCTTGTCCCGGAACGTCTCATTGCAGAGATTTGACCCATAAGCGAGGTACAGCACAGATTTCTCTTTCTCTTCCGCAGCTACAATATCGGACTTGTTATATGGCTGTACGACGGCACCAGAGTCTCTCAGGGAGGCATCACGGCGCGCCTGGGAGGTTTCCGGAAGACGAGAAAAGACGCGCTTCCAACTGGGCTTAAGAACCCTCAGTCGGGAACCGACCTGATTAATCCAGCATGACGAATCCTCGTTATATTCTGTCGACATTCGTAATGCGCCGCAGGGGTAGTCCGAAGAGCTTTGGTTCGTCGAGGCCATTATGGGATTGTAGGTCGCTATTGCGTGCTGTCTGTGCTCAAGCTGTCATTGGCTGATTCGATAGCGGGAATGGCGCGTCTGAACTTACCTTTAATATAGCTATACCAAAGCTTCAGTATAGGGAATCAAAGTTTAGACAGAGGCGTGCTGAAGCTGCTGTGTTCATATCATTGCTACCCGAATCTTTCGTCCGAACGTCCTTGCCCGAGCACTCGCATCTTGATTTCTCATCCGTCGGTTCCTCCACCGCCGGGTCGCCGATTGGCCTAATCGTTTTGGTAAAATCACGTGACTAACAGCAGTCTGCACTTAAATCAGCTATATACTGAGGCTCTACCGAGTAGTGCATAGAAGCTATGATTGCATATTGACGTAGGTTAATTACATTGCTCTTGCAGAACGTCTTGAATGAAGCCACGCAGGAGTCCAAAATATAGGCATGACATTGGAATGACCCTGCAGCATCGACGATGACGAGTAGTTGCTCAAAGGAAAAGACCGGACATTGCATGAATCGAGATCCAGAGCAACCTCTATAGCTTGACTTATGGCTTCCTTATCAAAATGCTAATATACCTCCCCGTCGACCTACAAGTATACACTGATCGCACACTTGCGTTGTTGGTCCAATGATGTACCTTAGCAGATCTAACACTACCTGATCGGTCTCCTGGTTCCTTGTCTCTAAAATCGTCCACAATTTAATTATGACTATTAGGATTCCTTGATATACAATTCATAGAGTGCTTGATGGTGCCTCGGGCACCAGATTGTCCCCCGTATCGGCATCAACTTTCTCGCTAATAACGTCTCCGATTGTCGCCGAAGCTGACGCCAGCGGCCAAAAGGTTCACCAGCCGATGATTCTTAGAGACTTTCTTATTCTCGTTGCATTCTAGCTAAATCATTCATCTTGCCTTTGTAATAGAATTACAAATTCTCTGGTTCATGTTGTATCGAAATCATGATGTACTCGAGCCATTCACACCGCGGGGGTATCTTGTCTGCAACGTTAGCGTTATTCGCGGCGAATCTAAGATCAAACACTATTCAGTTATGTTGAATATGGGTATAAATTTGGTATAAGAGACTTCAGATTTCGAATTTTTATACGCGGTCTACTAAATGGATACTTGATGTTACCTTCAAACATGTTTGGATAAATATTGAGACTTATACTACAAATTAGGATGGCGACACGAGAGTATTCATCATACTATGGATAGCTAGAAGATCTTTGAATAGATATCTGACGAATTCACCTCGCGGGTTCACAAACTTCTGGTCAACCGGTGATGGTGGCTGCCGACTCGCCGAAGCTATCACTTACCTACATAGGTGTGGTGACGGTCAATCGCTAAGAACAACTTCCGTACTCCGTCTTATTCATACAATTGCTCCAAACACTGATCTCCAATTATATCATGGTATTAGAACCTCCGGAACAGAATGCCAATCAGTCTTGTCCAGAAGGTCTAGACGTCGCAATCGGCTAAATATTGTGCAGGCTGAGTCGCCTCTCATGCGGTTCGCTACCACATCACACCCCACCTCAACGGCACGTATGGACAAGGAACCCAATGCATCCCCCCGATGCTACACAGCGACATCCTGTTCTGAATTTTGACGTGCATTTACGCGAGCCGAACGCACAGACATAAGCTGAAAGATTCTACAATAGCCAATTGTGGTGTGGGTTGTTAGTGCGTCAACCAATACCTTCAAGCGGATTCGCGCCACTGACCGGGTCGTATAGCTCCCGGTCCGCCCTTAGTTAAACGTCATGGAACGTCGAGTGGCGGCTACCTCAATTCCTTTGCTTTTACATCGCGGCCGTGTGTGAAGTCCGCTTGGCTATGCCGGTGTTGTTCAAGCATTAAGGTGGATCGCAGTGATTATTTGGGTCTAAGGTCATTGGCAGACCGTCTGTACTTGCGCAACAGATCATACGCGGTCGATACCACCTTCAAGTATTCAGACATCATATTCTTTCGTGGAACGAAATAACCTTTCCCAAGATCAACCCGCGGTCCTTCCCGACCATGGTGGGATCCACATATGCAGTTTTAGCTCTACTACCGGTCCTTGCGGTATACCTTTACGGTGCACTGTATAGTACGTTATGCCAGACTAATATTTTCATTGAATTTGGCTAATAGTATACAAACAATTAGACTGGCGATTTAAGAGATATAAAGATACGCCACAGTACCACCCTCGTTCACTGTTCTTGGGACATCTGAAATGTATTGCGGGCGCATACAAGAAGCTAGGGGACTCTAGACGCCATTCTAGTACGCGACATTTACACCTTCTCCCACGTTGAATTCTCCACTGATCTAGTGCATAGACTATGCCTTCGAGATGCTATGGAAAGACGCCGGTCATCCCCAGTTGTACATGATGGATCTAAGACCCGTGAACTACCCAATGACCATAGTAACGTCGCATGACATTGCGGAACAGATCAGTCGTGGTTCGAAGATGTATCCTTGGAGTATTCCAAAATCACCGACTCTTCTAGGCTCGTATAAAAGATTGATTGGAACTAGATCTGTCCTAGCCGAAGAAGTAAGTCCCTTGTCTATTTCAACTAGCGTTCCTTTGCACAACACTCTCCGCTGACTTCAAGCCCAGGGCGAATCTTGGAAATCCTTACGCCGCCGCTGTACGCAACCCTGACCTTACATTATGAGAGTGATATATTTACTGATAAAAAAATTGGTGTCTAGTCAACCCCGGCTTTGCTCCCCATCATCTCCTCTCGCTCCTCCCTGTAGTCATAAACAAATCCACAATATTCATGGACAAGCTCGACATGCTCGCCGCACAAGGAACAGCCGTTGAAATGGAACCCCTTTGCACGAACTTGACTTTCGACATCATCGGCGAAATCGTCACAAACATCGACTTCGAAGCCCAAGACGATGAGTCCGGCGGCCACGAGATCGTGAGATGCTTTCGGTCGCTTATCAAGACTTTCACCGATACGGGTAACATGTGGTTATGGCTGAACATTCCCGTGCGGATACGACGAGTCTATCATAGCTACCGAGTCGATGCCGCTATCAAGCGCTGCATCAGGGAGAAATTCGCAGAGATAAAAGCAGCACAAACCATGGAAACAAGAGGAACGAAGGATCGCTCAGTGCTTGCGTTAGCACTGAAGGACACTGATGTTCTCAACGCGGAGGTCCTTCAAACTACCGCTGACCAAGTAAAGACGTTTCTATTTGCAGGGCATGACACAACATCTATCCTCCTCCTGTGGCTCTTCTACGCCCTCTCCATTCATCCAAAGTGTCTACAGACACTCCGTGCAGAACACGATGCTGTCTTCGGAGACCAGGATCCCCGCGAAGTCCTCCTAGCCAAGCCCGACGACACTATTGCAGCTCTGTCCTACACATCCGCCTGCATCAAGGAAGCACTCCGTCTCTGGCCTCCAGCGGCATCTGCCCGTCTCTCTCCTCCTGGAACGGGCTTCAAAGTCCGATTGGACGACGGCCAAGAAGTGTGTCTCGATGGTACAATCCTGTACATCAACCATCATATCATTCAACGCGATCCAAAAGTCTATGGTGAAAACGCGGACGACTTCGTGCCCGAACGCTGGCTTGGCGACTCTGACACAACGGCCATACATAAAGACAATGACGGCTCACAGACTGGTGCAAGCAAGGTTCCGATTTCTGCGTGGAGGGCTTTTGAGCGGGGACCGCGCAATTGCATTGGGCAGGAACTGGCGAACCTAGAAGCCAGAGTGATTCTTGCATGCGTGGTCAGGCGATACGACTTCATCAAGGTCGGGGCGGGTGAGCTGGACCTGGACGAAAAGGGCCACCCGGTCATGGATGAGAAAGGGGTTTATAAAACCAAGTCTGAGCTTTTCAACGTAAGTGAGCTGAAATCATGTCTAGATGGGTTCGGTGCTGATAGCGCGACAGTCTATGGTCGTCACCTCCAAACCGTTTGACAAGGGTCGGATGCGGATTGAAATGCACAACGAAAAGAAAGACCTAGCTTAGAATGTTGGGCAAATGGTTTGTCACGCAGAGTACTTTCAAATCCTCTAATTGACATCCAGTGGCGGATGCTTCAAGCAATCAAACAACTACGAAAGTACTCGCGTCGGTCTTCAAAGCTGACACAACCTCCTCATTTCCATTCATAACTCCGTAGACATAACAAGGACCTACGAATTGAAACCTCCGAGTCAAGCCTCCTGGTTGGTCATCTGGGCATGCGCGAAGTACAACAGGCACAGAAAAGCCCTTCAGAACAGCAAATTCATCCCCTGTCTGCGTAGTGTGTGGAACAAGAGCTGCATGGCCATTACTAGAGAAAGCGAGCGTCCATCCCATCAATCGAAGCTTAAGGTAGTCTTGAATCTGGAGCTTTTGGCCTTTCATTCGTGCCTCTCTTTCTTCCGCCTCCTGCTTGAGTATCATCTTCTCTTCATGTTTCTTGCGCACGTATTTCTTGAATTCGGAATGTTCAAGACCTTCTGCTTCTACGATGGAGGCGACTCCTAGACTTTGCCAGTGAGACTCGAACGTTGGGTCTGCATTTGAGGAGCTAGAGTGTTCATCTTGGAGATCATCGCTTTTTGCAGAGTCCGGGTCATGTGGATTCGACACTTCTGCTGTCGGATCTTGTCCCTGGTTCCCTTGAACCCAGATTCGGAACGATTCCTTCACCTCTTCGAACTCGCCGTCAGTAAGTCTCCGGCTATTGTAGTCTGCTTTATCGCTCAATAGGGTCCGTATGATCATTTCTTCAAAGACTTCATCGGACTCGCTTGCTAGATGACGCGCTCGTGGTACCCAGCCACGAACAACTTCTTCCCATGAGCCATCCTCGAAGGACGCTGCAGACAGGGTTTCGAAAACCTCAGCAACAACAGCGAAAACTTGTCCGGGAGAATGCAGTTCATCTTGAGGATCATCATGCACAAACGTAACATCAACTTTCGTGTCTCCCGCAGCGCTGAAATCCCCATTCCCCTCAGTTGGTAGCACAAGAGGACAAAACACCATACCCGTCGAAAAATCAGGCACCCACGAGGGTAGAATCTCCCCCAACTTCGAGCACTCCATCGCCCGGTTCACACAATGCAGGATATTCAGCGACTTGTCATGCTTGACTATCGCCTCGACGGTATCTTGATACACACTCTTCACCTCCTTGGTGTAATCAGGTCGGAATCCCAATTGATCTTGATCCGCCAGATTCAACAACGCAAAGATGTTGTCTCTGGGATCGCTAGCTTTGCAGTAATCGTACCGAGACAGCAGTGCAAGCAGCGGCTGCGTTTGGCGGTATCCCCACTCGCGGAACTGGCTGTGAAGATTGCCACGTTCTAGTAACAGAGTGGCGAGTGGACGGAAGGTCTTGGAGTATGCTGTGGCCTCGTCGTCGTATGCCATGCGGTAGTCTCTGCACCGGATGATGTTTTCCAGGCTGTCCAAGACAAAGGACTCTCTACTGATTTGGAATCTTAGATGTTGCGCGTAACTGCCTTCTTGGACGATCCAAGCTCTCTGCCACCAGGGGTTTGTCATGAGCCATTGTATGCTCGCCCATCGCTTTCCATTCTCTTTCAAGACTTGTCCCAATCTTGGTGCAGACTCCGGGACTTTTGGGATCATTTGGATGGGTGTGATGCCATCATCGTAGCCCTCGACAAGCTCGTCTTCGGAACCGCCCATCTCTTTGACCGTCTGGATGGCCAGATCACCCATCTCGCTATTTGATCCCAGCCATGCGACAACCTGCTCTGCCTGTTCATAAATCAAGTACATCAGAGATACTTGTACATTTTTCTCGGCTGCGTTTCCCTGGTCTATACAAACGGCGTCAATCCACATTATCCTTTCTGTGTGCAAGTGCCTTAGACCCCGTAGTGCAGCATCTAGACTCCGCGTCACGCGGAATGTTTCGCCGTTGACTGCTATATCGACTTGATCTTGATGGCTTCCCCATACATATGAGAGTGCTTCGTATTTTGGCCGCGGAAACTTGCAGCCTTGTGATGGACAGACTGTGCATAGCATTTCTTCCATGAACATGTTATTTGATTGATTGAGATGGTGTGCAGTCAACTTGCACTGTATTGCGTCGTCGATGTGTATGGCAGGATGGATAGTTAAGAGGCGGATGGCATTGTTCGAGCCGCCTAGTTCCTCGAAGGAGTCGTAGACAAACATGGTTGTGAATTATAGAAGCTGAGATGATCGTTTACGAGAGGGTATGAGGGAGAC
This sequence comes from Periconia sp. TS-2, assembly GCA_030378425.1. NCBI lineage: Eukaryota > Fungi > Ascomycota > Dothideomycetes > Pleosporales > Periconiaceae > Periconia > Periconia sp. TS-2. Next base: position 157,687 of record JASNQO010000004.1, on the reverse strand, counting down.
CGAGGGCAATCCTCGTAGTACAAAGTGAGATAATTCCTCAAGGCTAGAGTCGAATATATATACCCCCGCTGCTGCCTCGATCATCAAATGACCAGGCTGAGAGAGCATCGCTGAGTTGGCCCAGCCTTGTGCATGCGTCAGGCTGATCATCGGTTCGCTTCCCCAGCCGTGGCTGATGGATACGAACCCACGCCATTGCTAGCCGTCGACTAAAGAGGTAGTGGTGACCTTGCTGTATGAAACTGAATTTTAATAATATTTAAATAAGGACTTTGCCAGAAAGAAATGTTTAATGCAAAGCTATCGTGTCAATAGATTTGCCCTGAAAAAGAATCGAGAGAAAGCCTCGAATAATTCTTGGCTGAACGGATCGATGTGATCAAGCTGCCTGGTGTCGGTATAAAAGATTATGAACATTTCGCTTGAGCAGATTTTCTAATTCTACGCATACCTCATAACCCGTGCCTCGTGATCCCATGTACATGACCCCATAGCCGCTTGAAAATCATTGATAAAAAAGTTCGAGAGGAAACTTCCTTTTCTGCTCCATGCCGCTTGAATTGAAAGATGAATCGAATGCCTTCACGTTGAAACAATATGCATGATATGCTGGTTGAACCACAACTCATGACGTGCGCCATCAACCGGGACGGTGCTTGCAATCGGAACGGAAGATCACATGGGCGTTCGCTTTCCCGGATCCGTGGGCACATTGCAAGCTTCCTCGAAGTTTACCACATCGTGAAACCCCTACTCACGTAGGAACTCTCATCTACCTTTTCTCATGTCGTCTTTAGATTCTCGTTCTCTTCTCCTATCCTTGGTGGGCTCTTGCTCGAGCTCGACTTCGGTCGAAAGGGACTGACGCTCCTCCTAGAAGACAAGTGTTAGCAAGGTATAGTCTCGGAGTCGAAGATTTCAACCACGAAGAGATCTTGTCTATGAAAGACCAAGGAAAGGGTCACTCACGATCGCCTCCTCTCTCCTTCCTTTTTCCGTGCCTCAATCAATTTCAGCATCTGCTTCCGACCATCCTGCGCATTGATATGCTGGTCCCTCATCGACATAGATATCTTCTTCGAAGCATCGGCTTTGAGGAGACGCTTGAGTAGCAAGTGCTTCATGAGCACGCAAACAAAGACTCCGCAATCACTTCCGTTTTCCTGCTGCGGCGCGTCGTCCATGTGGATGAATCGTAACCGCTTCTGTAGCAGCTGTTCTAGCTTCAAGCTTGTATTTCTCGCTTCGACGTTGTTGCTCGGACTCAGTGAGTCGTAGTGGAAGGATACGCCGTCAATTATGCTGACAAGTAGGAGTGACCAATGTGATCCGCCCTCCGCATGTCCCACGTCCATGTTGTCATTTATGGGAAGGAAGATGTGCGTCGTGTGGGTAAAGTCAGGGAGCGCGGATTTCAGAGTGAGAGGGTCGGGAGTGTGTTGGAGGAGATAGGACATTGAGGGCCGGAGGAGGACGATTTGCGCTTTGGGGAAGGATTTGAGTTCTTCGCGCTCGAGATATCTACATTGAATCAGGAATGATCTTCGAGGGGAAACAAGGGCGGGTTACTCTTGCCAAAATGCGATCGCCTGTAATAGCATGTTAGCCGCAAGTCTGGCTTGGAAAAGAAGAAAGCGTACATTGTCAGTCAGCCAGTCATGCTTGATACTGTCGAGATCCGCCCTCATCACTGCCATGTATTAGTCTACCATCGCTCCGCATCTCTACACTTCGCGCGCGCGTCAAAGAATAGGTTGTCGCGTACTCACACCGCACGTCATGGTCTGTTCACCCAAGTTAGCTCCAACCTCTACCAACACATTCGACTCGACAGCTTACAAGAAAGGTACGCATCATCCGGACTCAAATTGTCCCCAAAATGCCGCCGCGCCCCATCCACGATCCGCGACAGGGAAGGAGGCATCTTCTAACTACCGCAAGCCAAACGCGCTCCGGCACAGCGACACACAGCTGTAGCGTAGGACGCAAAGCTGCAAAGTCTAAATGTTGGCGCAACAAGGCTGACGGGAAATCTGTAGGTAGCAAAGGTACAGCGGGACCCGGGGCGTGGGGCAAGGCTGAGAGTTATGCAGGGAAGGAAGTGGGTGTCTGCCTGCGGACTCGAAAAAGCCGATGCAGCCCCGCGAGTACGGCGTTGGTAGGGCAAGGATGACGTTGTTGGCCGCACTGCCGTGTTTTTGCCGGGCAGGGGAACGCGCGCGTTGATTGGTCAATTGGCGGAAATGCCATTCAAGTATTCATCCTGGGCATGTGAATGATGCCCATGGATTAGGGTTGCTGTGTGAATACAAGGGGTGTTCTGAATTGAAGGGAGCAGCTATGATGGCAATGTGCAGGCGGATGACGATCACAAGTGGGATATCGTTAGCACCTCCTGGTCATCTATACTTGAATCTGTGCTCGGTGGTTTTGAAAATCACATCTGTATTTGTAGATCCAACAAACCTCCATTTATCAGGTTGTATTTTTGTTCTGGACCGGAGCGCCTGTTTTCCCTTTTTTTTTTCCCCAGTGTTGTCTACTCTATCTCGTTCGGCATACCAACACAACACTATGTCACTTTTAGGGTAGCTGATCCACCGTCTCTTCCGTCCCATTCACACCGTTCTTTCCCCAGATCTCTGGCTTTTCAACCTTGAATAACCACCCCTGTTTATCCTCAATCTTGCCTTGCTGAATGCCCTTCAACGTGCTCAGAAGCTTGACGCAAGCTGGCCCTGGCTCGTCGGAGCCGTTGCCGTAGGTGAACTTCTCGCCCTTTGATTCAAACGTGATAGATTTGATAGGCACGAGAGCTGCTGCAGTTCCGGCAGCGAGGACTTCGTCAAATTGGGTGAGCTCACCGTAGGGAATCTGATAACGTTAGTAAAGCATTTGAAAGAGATTATTGTGCCATACCTCTCGTGATTCTGTCTCCCAACCGAAAGATTCACCGATCTTCAAGATACTATCGCCTGTCACACTCTTGATGACGTTTTTGCTGTTCGATGCTACAAGCTTGACTTTGTCCCCATCTCTCTTAACGCCGATAAATGCCGACGTAGAGAACTCATCAATCACCGTTCTTGTCTTGCTGTCCAAATGCAACGTAATGCCGTAACCATCCTTATGAGCCTTCTCACTCCATCGCAATACCGGCGCGTAGTTTCCTCCGACCTTCGCGGACCCCGTTCCCTCGGGCGCCGCACGATCGAAATGCTCTAGAATTAATGCATCAACCGGATGCGTCCCGTGATAGACGCCAGTCGGAACTACAAAAACAACAAATGTATACTCTTCTGGTGGGTTCAATCCCAACTGTGCTGAGCTGCCAAACAACAGTGGCCGGACATACATCGCCGCACCCGTCTCGTGAGGCGGCACATACGCAGCATTCATGCCCACCGCGAGCTTACACGAGGCGAGGAAAACATCTGTTGGGACTTCGGGGATGGAGATGTAAGAGGCGGAGTGCTGCATTCGCTCCGCATTCTTGTTTGGGCGGAAGATGTTGATGTTGCCGTCTGGAGCGCGGAAGGCTTTTAGACCTTCGTAGCATTGTTGGCCATAGTTGAGGGCTGGGGCCATGCCGTGAATGCGAAGGTAGGGGTCCTCGATGAATTGGGGGGTCGTCCATTTTCCAGTCTTGACAGAATAGTGTGATTCGACATGACCGGCAACTGGTGGGAGTTAACGAAGCCTTTATGATGGAAGAGCATGCTTCAAAGAAAGACATTATGCTATGACGCCAAAATTGTCTCGAAAATTCAATACAAAGTGTTTTTAAGGGCCTTAAAATCTTGGAAAATACTGCGATAGAAGCGGCCACAATTTGATATTGCTTTCAATTCACCGCATGGGGATTCGCCTCTTCCGAATATACGACCTTCTCAATGTGATATGGAATCTTGTAGGAAAACTAAGAAGGCAAACATGCCAAAATAATAGAGAGTGCTAGAAAATCTGTGTACCATACCTTCTCGGATCTTGAATCCAACATTACTCCAATCTAAAAAGCCGTTAGAGATCTCATGACGTCGGCCCAACCCGAATTTTTACGAGCAAGAACGCACCAATGGTATTCACGGGAGGTGGCGGATAGGTAGACATGTTGAATGATGCGCAAAATGTGTGTTTTGGGGATAGATGCAGGCTCCACACGAAAGCTCGAAATTCAGGCTTATAATTTGAGGCTCTCTAAGCATGTCACGGGCGGACAGGTGCGATATCGGTGCGGAAGATCCGGCAATAGCCTTAATCAGCCGCTACAATATATCAAGGCTCGCAAATGCTGCTGTCGTACGTTGACAAACTTGACTGGAACGCCCTGTTCATTGTTTGCCAGGGTGTGCCTTTCTCACGGAATGCGACCCTACCTGCTTATGCAGAAATGGCAGTTCCAGCCGGGTGGTGTGAAAGCTGTATTGAAGGCTTGGCAGTAATCTTCCGAAACTCGAATGTTGGAAATCTCTCGGGCTTCACACCACGGTAGCTTCTTTTCATTCCTGCATTGTCACCGCTCTCTTTTGGGTATCTGTTAGACTGGAGTTCGGGATATATTTATCATGACGCCCACTGGCCTCAGAAGCCGCTTTGTTGTGCTCGCGTTACTTGGTATCGCGCTCTTCTCGATACTCCTGCTCGGAGGACATCGATCGCCTCCAGGACATCCCTCTCCTATTGAGCAAGCAAACCTCGCGAAATCAGGCGCACAAGGAGCTCCTCTCCATCAGGATGTGCTGACGGGACATGCGATTGCGCCCAAGCTGGGAAATGCTACGGCAAAGTACGTCTAGAGCACACCCCCCAGGTGACCACGACGGCCAATGAAGCATGACTGACCAATATCTCACTCAGAGCTGAACTCGGCCGCGCAGCATGGAAAGTGCTTCACACGACGTTCGCACGCTTCCCCGAGAAGCCTACGGCGGAAGAGAAGGAGGCCTTGCGGTCATACGTACACCTGTTCCAGCGCTTATACCCATGGTACGCCACGCGCCCTATGGCGTCGCTGCAGAGGGATTCATGGGCGGGCTAACTGAGTTTGCAGCGGAGAGTGCGCTGAACACTTTGGAAAGGTGCTAGCCAAATACCCACCTCAGGTATCGTCGCGGTCGGCAGCAGCCACGTGGGGCTGCATGGTCCACAACATTGTCAACAAGCGGCTGAAGAAGCCCGAGTTCAACTGCGAGAAGATCGGAGATGCCTACGACTGTGGATGCGGAGAGGAGGACCCGAAGGACAAGGGCAAGGGCGGGGGTACCGCGTAGGATGCTGGGGCTGCTGGGGCTATCAAAAGGAAGCCAGGAGGGACGGCTCAAAGTGGAAGAGGCGCAGGTCGAGGCGCCCCGGGAGGACACGGTACTTCAGTACGAGGGCATGCGCGCGGGGGGAGACGAGCTGAGCGGTGGAGTCTAGACTGGCTGCGCAGATATAGAGAGACGCGGGTGCATGGCATTGCTGCATGCGACCAGATGGTTGTCTCGCAGGCATAGGGGGCGCGCGCAATTGTGCTCGTTGCGTACCATGAGGACGTGTAGAGCGAGTCCGGGTACGCGATGGGATGGATGACCCAGGAGAGTGGGCCCCCGGGAAGCCCGCAGGTCACGTCAGCGGGTTTCACAAGGCATGTCTCAGATGGGTCCCTGGTGGAGGGCAAGCAGCTGGGGCGTGCAAGATAGTGATAGTGCCGGACGGGCGACGGCAAATAGTGTGTAGGCGCTCACGCGGGCAGCTGCCAAGGCGAGCTGCAGGAGAGAGAGGGAGAGAGGAGAGGGAGGCGTGTTTGCGCGGGCTATAGCTGGTGAATGGAACGAATAGCTGCTCGTCTACGTGCGACGGGCGCATTCTCCCAGATGGAGGGGGGTTGTCGCGGATACGCGTCATTCTTGGAGGGCAGATGAAGGCGCGCCATGCCTGTGCCGTGCCTGTGCTGTGCTGTGTCCGCGCGCCGTCGTCGAGGAGAAGAGAGCATCCCACCAGCTCGCCCAAAAGTGTGTGTGTGTGTGTGTGTGTGTGTGTGTGTACTCGAGGCCGGGGGTCGAAGCAACGGGCTCTGATGGGCTCGTCGCGTGATTATTTTTGGCCTCGCGGCGCGAATCAATGACCCGTGGGCGGCAGGCGGGCGGCAGCGCAGGGCAGGCGCGACCCCTGCAGGCAGCGCGCGCCCCCAAGCGAATGGCGGCCACTATGCCGCAACTGGGCGAGGGAAAATGCGTGTTTGATGAGCGAGCCAACACCAACACTGAAACTCGACAACCAGGTCCCCGCGCCGCAGCAATCGATAGCCATGCTCGCGACCCCGTCCTGACCCTCACCGACTCTCCTTCATCTACCATTGACGTCCCGCCAGCTGTTCACCGCCAGTTTGCATACAGACGCTTCGCCCACGCCATGGTCTCGTTCTCCTGCGAGGTATGTTTATTATGCCCCTCGGCCTTGGGCCAGCTGCCCGATTGGACCCCTCAGCCCCTGGCGCTGTCCTGCGCTGTCCTGCGCTGCACCATGACCAACGCTGACTGCGAACTGCTGCGAGCAGAACTGTGGGGATGTTCTCACCAAGAAGAAGCTCGACGGCCATCGCAACCAGTGCTATGGCGCATCCTTCACCTGTCTAGACTGCATGGTGCACTTTGACGGCACCGCCTACAAAGCCCACACGGTATGCATTCCACCACAACCTCACGCTGCCTCACCGGCTCGTTCGCAACGTCAAACCCCAGATGTTCGCGATGCCCGCCAATCTCTGCGCCGACGGCGAACGGCTTGATTCGACGCTATACACGGGGCTAACCAATCGCCGCAGTCGTGCATCACCGAGGACCAAAAGTACCAGGGCAAGCTCTACAAGGAGAAGAAGAAGCCCCAACATCAGAAGAAAGACAGCGCCCAGCAGAACTCTCAAGCACTCGTCCCGCGCAATGCATATGTCGAGGATGTGCCCGACGCAGACTCGGGCGCCGTTGCCATCGTCAATGCCCCGCCGCGCGCTCCCACCCCACCGCCTGCCCTCAACTCCCTAGGTTACGGAGAGACTGCTGCTCTGCCGCCGGTCAATGTCTTTGATTTCCTCGACGCTTCAGAGACCCCGAACGCCTCCCGTGTCGACCTCCGCGCCGATGAGTCGCGCATGATTGAGGACAGCGTGCCGCCGCCGTATGAGGAGGAATCCAAGCCAACTGTCACCGATGTGATGAAGTTCCAGGTACCCTATGATGAAGACTTTGCCGAGAATGGCTTCACATATGGCGACGAGCCCATCCGGCCGTCCAACGAACGGTATGACTCGATATACAACCTTCGCGAGCAGGATCCCAATATGCAGTACACCACACCGGCCCCGAAAACGAAGCACAGCAGGACAAAGTCACGCGACAAGGACGTCGACACCACCATCAAGAAGACAGAGCGTAAACGTAAGCGAAATTCGCCAGCCGAGCTCGACATGTCCCTTGTTCGTGCCCAAGAAGAGCGCGATATCATGATGGCCGACGCACCGCCCATGCTTCATTCCGGCTTGACTGGTGGGCTCAATCGTCTGCTGGCTCGTCCCGAATTCCCTCCCTCGCCAGAGTACTCTGGAGACTATGTTGAAAACTCACCGCTTTCTCCCATGAAACGTGCAAAGCAAGGTGCATCAAAGGCCCTCCTCCGTGCCCAGAAAGAGTTCGACGTTCAGCAAGTGAAGGATCGCAAGGCTGAACTGAAAGAGGAGAAGGCGCGTGCGAAAGAGAAGGCTCGTGAGAAAGAGGAGAAGAAGGAGAGGGAACGGGGCCGTGAGCGCGAGCGCAAAGAAAGGAAGGCCAGCACTGCACTTGTAAAGATTCGACCCAAGATGAAGAGACGTGACGACTCTGCCCGTGGAAGTCGACGAACCCGTGAAGAAGTCAGACGCCGTCGTCGACCAGACTCCTCGTCACAATCCCCGCCACGTGCACATAGGACAATGAAGGCCATCGAATACCACCGATCAGAGTCCCAATCGCCTGGACCGGACAACAACAACCAGTTGATCGTTCGTCCTAATGGAGACATCGCACCAGTGAACTCTGAATATGAGGCTCGCGCAGAGCTCTTCATGTCCTTCGTCACCAAAGGCCCGGAGTCTGAGCGAGGTATGAGCATTAATAAGACACTAAAGAGATTTCATCGCGAGCGCTACGACCGATGGGACCGTGGTGCGTCCAAGGCAGAGGAAGAGAAGGAGCTGTGGAAGAGCTTACGCCTAAGGCGTAATGACCGGGGGGAGGTTGTCCTTTTTTTTGCCCCGCCGGAGTCTGCATGACTAGATCTGGATCTTGATATCATCATTCGTATGGAGGGCTGGAGCTGCGACGATCCATCACCTACACAAGGATATGAACAAGAGCAAGACGCATTGTAAGGATAGGGGGCGGGAGCATCTACGGAGGAGTATTAGGTGGTGATACCCTACATCATTCTTGGTTGATACCCGACATTGTGGTCCATTCTTCTCCTCATTCGGGTGGATTGGTGGTTGTGTTTTCGGAGCATTTTGGAGCGATTCTTCCTCACCCATTTTTGCATCATTCATATCTCTGCATATTTCCCCTGCAAAACGGCCGCATTCATCATCTCTACTCCACAGAAGACACACATCCATCTTTCTTTTGTCAGACTGTCTTTTGGAATTTTGGAACACTGGGGCGCTACTGTTTCCGTTTTCCTTTTTTTTCAGATTTGTCTGCGCAATCTTGTTGCACCTAATGCTCCCTGGGCTGGGCCCTGCCTTACCGTCCGTCGACAGCTACTTTTCCTTGATTTCTTTTCAGTGTTGATATCTTTATCGGATATAGATTTCTCGCTTCATTGCTCTGCTTTTCGCTAAATTGCGGATAGAAGTGGTAGGGGAAATGGGTAATACACTCTGCTGAATTGAATAGTCAAACGTATAACTGAGTCTTTGCAAACTTGTGATGTACGTTGATACGGAGGGTATTGGCTTTTGAAGTTAGTGAGCACTGCTCTCCGTGTAAGTTCCTGTCATGATTCTCAAGCACTCATGTGTATACTGCTTGACTCGATCTCTTTGAAGGTGCACCTATTTGATTCGTCCTTTAACCCGATAGAAGCGGAATGCTCATTTTCCATGCCATGACATCGTGAATCATTAGTTACCTGTCGATCCCACAGAAACAAAGACAAATGCCCAGAACGAAAAGGGGTTATCTCACGAAAAGCCTCCAACCCAATCCATACCTCAAAACTCACTTCCCATCTCCAATCTGCTTCCTCCCCCTCCACTAAAAGGAAAAACGCAACCATCTTCATCCTCGCCCCCTCACCCATCCCCAAAGCCACGCCAAAAGCCAGGCAACCCCCACAAGCGCCCACCCCATGACAGCCAACACAACAACCATCACCTTCCCCCTCATCTCAAGCGCATCCCCAACCTCCAACCTCGCCATCCTCCTAATCTTCTTGCGAAAGAACCACGGTCTCCGCTTCCCCTCTGCATTCCTCCCGTCCTCCTTCCCGCCGCCGCCTTCCCGGGGCGAGATCGCAGCATGCGGCGAGACGTGCGACGCGGAGTCGCGGCGGGACCATGTTGCTGAGGAAGGGTCCTGGTAGGGCTCTGGGTCGAGCCAGGCGGTGGGGGAGAAATAGGCTAGGAGGTTTGCGGGGAAGGTGGTGCGGTGGGTCGATGTGCGGCGGGCGCGGTCGGAGCGGTTTACGAGGAAGAGGGAGAGGAGGAAGGAGATGAAGAGGAGTGGGGTTAGGATGATCTTGTGGTTGGTTCAATGTTAGCTTTAGCTGACGCCATCTGGTTCATCAAAGTTGGAGTTTTTGGTGTTATCGGGTAAATTGCTTCGACTGCGCTTTGGGTCTGCGGTTTTCTTTTTATGTTCGAGAGGTTTGGAGGGAGTTCGAATAAAGAGACGTACTCGTGTGAGGAGGGTTTCTTGCTCTGCTTGCTCGTGTGAGGGCGAGCTTGGTGGAGATGGCGTAGTTGCATCGCCAAGGTCAAGGAATGGATCTGCAGGCTTCTTCCTTCGGGGGCGGGCCATTGGGGGTGAGGGTGGTGGACTTGGAGGAAGGTGCGAGTGCTGATGCTGCGCTGGCGTGGCAGCCATGGTTTGATCATGCATTCATGTCAATCGCCCGCAAGTTGGAAGGTAAAAAAGTGATTATCGTGAAATGGAAAAGCGTTTAGTCTTCACATTGGAACATCGCAATGGCTAGAATATGCAATGAGTTGAGTTGGCATCGTGTCTTCTCTTTGCTTTGTTGTAGCTGGTGGGCCGGGACCCACGGAATGACGATGGCGCCCCGAGCCCAGCCTATCGATAAGGCCTGCCGACGTTGCGGCCACGAAAGCTTGTATGAGCTCGCAAGCTTGCGCCCGGGAACTGCAAGAGGATATATCATGGTCATAGACCTTTTAGCCCCGGACTCTGTGGCTTTCAAGGTTTCACCTAGGTCTTATCCATCATCTCGTTTTCGTTCTCGCTCGCGTTTACGAAGGAATGCTTCTATGGTGGTCGGAGCAACTCGCATCCCTCCAGTCGGCGGTCCGGAGACGGCCTCGCGGCACCCATCTTCTCCGTTCCTCGTCGCTACCCAGGAGATATGAACCTCCCAAATCCGACGCGCTGAATTCCGACGCGGAAAACCTGTCCAGGAGTTGCAATAGCTGGGATTTATCAAAAAGCCGACGGATTTAAGAGGGACCATGCGGCGCTTGGCAGCATGATCGTTGCAGGGATTTCGTACCCAGCGGATGCTGATTGGGTACCGCATCTCGCAGTTGTACACCTAAAGAGGAAAGCTGCACGCAGTGCGCAAACGCGATGGAAGCGACGAGTGAGCGACGTATGCAAAATTGCTGCCTACGCCTGCTTATATCAAGACTTTCATGCTCAGCCACGGGCGCCTGCTTACATCAATGAGCCCTTGACCCCCTCAGGCACGCCTGATCTATATACTTGCACCGCTTCCGCCCTGCATTACTCAGCGCTCCTTTGAGAGCAGTTGGCTGAGTCAGAACGGACAAGAAAGGCCGGACGAGCGGTACACCTTGACTTTGAAGCCCATCCCTTCTCACAACTTTTTGCGCACAATAATCTTTTCATTGGATTTCCTTTAGGATTCCCGAGGTTTGATCTTGCCATCGCATCGTCTTAGAAGTGGGTTTGATTACTTTTTGTAGTCTTATCTGATTGTAGTGGGAGCGAGGTGTCGACTCCGGACGAAAAAGAGTATTACCAAGCGAGCTTGGGACGAGGTACACTGAGCTCGCAGGCACGATGCCTAAGGAAGAGTCGTTGCCGACGCGCAAGAAGATGCGCAAGGGTACTCACAGTTGCTTTGAGTGTATGTTGCTGCCGTTTCTTTAGGCCTCTTCTCTCGTTGTCGCTTTCTCTTCAATTCATCTCTCCTCTCTTTAGCCTTCCTAATAGTACATCGAATCCACTCATTACCTCCACTACACTATCATGTTATCCGATTCCTTCTAACAAGGGTCAGGTCGTCGTCGCAAAATTCGGTGCATATTTCCAGCCGACAATCCAGACGTATGCTCAGAATGCTTCGCCAGAGGAAGTCGATGCATCGACCAAGAGCATGCAGACCCTGAGGTTGTCGTTGACCACAGGAAGAATCTGCGTGAACGCGTCTCCCGTCTTGAGGCTCTCGTCGACTCGCTTCTCGATGACAAGACTGAAAAGAGTCAATCAGACACTGCCTCCGTGAAGCCCTCGAACTCGAACCCTATAACAAGAGACGTATTCCCGCCTACTCCTATCTCCTCAGATGCATCGTCAGCCATTCTTCACAATGTGCAGAGGGCACCGTCAGATAGAGGTCATCACGTTCCCATCTTGTCGGTCTTTGAGGATGCTGTAAGTTATTCTCGTCACGTGGCTATAATCTTGCTCAGTAATCACTGACATCTCTCACAGCTCAATGATGCCGAAGAGCGCATAAAGGCCCGCATGGATCCTTATCGCAAAGAATCCTTTCCTGATGCTTCATCTTCAGAGCGCTACACCGTCTCGTACGAAAATCCCTCTGATATGATGGGCACCAATACGCAAGCTCAACAAGCTAAGAAAGAACGAGCAAAACAAGCGTTGATAGGGATCCTACCTCCTTTTGACAAGCTCAACAAGATTCTCAATAGTAATAGTGAGTGGTGGCAGACATGGCGTCGTAAATGTAGTGGCACCTCATCCACCGAAGAATCGCTGGCACAGTTTGCCTCCAAGGCCCTGGCAGAGGGCAATATTGGGGCAATAGGAACAGTCGTTCTCGCTGTGGGTATCTGTTCAGATGATGAGAAAGAAGTCGAGAAGATGACGGAAGCGATTGATCGATGGGTGTTGGCAGATGATGAGTATGCTGCTACGCTAGAAGGCATGGAATGCCTAATTCTCAAAGCGAAGTGGTATGCGGATGTCGGACAGCCGCGTCGAGCATGGCTTGCGTATCGCAAAGGCTTGATGTATACCCAACTCATGGTGTGTATCCCTTTCCAACCCTACGTAGATGTGGGTGGATGGATGCTAATAACAACTAGGGTCTCCACCGCAAACGTACCACATCTGCCGCTCATGAATCTATCTGGTGGTCGCTCTACCATGGTGACCGCTTCCTCTCCCTTCTCCTAGGCCTCCCTTACGGCATCTCCGACAACCACTGCGACCTATCATTGTCTATGCCGGATCTAGATGCCAACTCTTTCCTCCCACCGCTAGTTTTTATGAACAAGATGAGTATCCTTGCCGGCAGAGTCATCGACCGTAACCAAGGCATCGCTGAGCAGAGCTTTGCCTGGGCGCTGCAACTCGACCAAGAGCTCGAAGACCTCTGGAAGCAGCTGGATCCCAAGTGGCTAGAGTACTCAGACCTGATGGTAGACATAGAGAGGAACGCGGCCGAGCTAAGAGAGAAGATCATGGCGCAGATGATCTATCATCAGATACGGGTCTATCTGCACCTCCCGTTTATGCTGAAGTCGCAAGCGAATAGCCGTTTCACATATTCACGCACCGCCTGCCTCAACGGCTCCCGCGATGTTCTGCGGCTCTACCAGGCTCTACGTACTGGCGAAGTTCAGCCCCTCTACGAGTGCAAAGCCGTCGACTTCATCGGATTCACCTCCGCAGTTCTCATCGTCCTAGGCCTCTTCAACTACGGCCCTCAGCAGTCAGCCACCTCAGCCAAAGACAAGGAAGAAGATGTCCGCCTCATCGAAATGAGCATCGACATATTCCACCGGGCTTCAAGCGAGAAGGGTGGCAAAGTAGCCCTCCAATCTGCTGGCGTCCTCGAGAAAATGCTCAAGAAATTCAAAATCGAATGCGCAAACGGCGGGCAGTTCTCCGCCGCATCGCACGATGAGTGCAAAGAAATGACTGACTTCGTAATCCCGTACTTCGGCACAATCTCCATCCGTAAAGGTGGAAGGCACATTTCCCATGAGGAATTTATCCAGAGAAAACAAGCTATGCTGAACGCCGCCTCCCCCTCTTCTGCCTCAATATCTAGTTCACGACCTTCCCAAGCCCAGCTCACACCCAGCTCAGAAACAGCCTCGCAATCGCCGACCACACTCTTCAAAACAAACACCACTTCCTCCACACAACCAGGCCTTACGACGCCCTCGATAACTTCTACATCCGCTACCTCCCCCGACCAACCCTTCAACTTCACCGACCCCTTCGTCTCGTATAATGGCTTCTACAACTGGGGCAACGCCCTCGACACGTCGTCTACGGGCGGCACCGCCTCAGGAACCCAAATCAACGACGACAGCCTGAACAATTTCCCGCTGCCTACGAATAACTTTTCATGGCAGAACATGCCCATGGACATTGACCAGGACTGGAGTTGGTTTCTGAACGACGGGGCGACGCCGCAGGCTACTGGGACGGGGGCAACCGCTGGGACCAGTGGTGGTACTACCGGCGATCAGTTTACGCAGCAGGGATTCATTGGGTTTGGATAGTGCGGGATGCGAGCGAATTGGGTTTTTCAAGAAAAGCGAACAGAGAGTTTTGTACGATATCATGATTTGATCTGGCATGGTTGGAATCCTGCCTTTTACCATCTCGTTTTGTTTTCTACGTTGAAATGCACCTTTTTCCTTTTTGCCATCTAGATATGCGATCATTTGAGATCGAAATCTCCGCTTTAGGCGATGGAATGAACGAGTCCCGTGGGCGTTTTTCTCTAGAAATGCCGGGAAATTTTCAAGATGAACTCGAGCTTTTTTTTTTTGAATGGGGGTTTGAAGTGATGTTATTGTTCAAGACAGCATGTCTATATTTTAATGATCTAACGGTTCCTTGTGGATTAGGACGGTGCAAGGTTACAAGGACCAAATGACGACCCTTCCATCCACACCAGTCGAACTGATCTTGCTGACATGCCCTCCGCTCTCCTGGAACACTCTAATCGTATTAATGGTATTTTGATGCACCGTCTTCAACTTGGTGTCATTCTCCACCTTACCCTTCAAATCCATCTGCCTAAACATGTTCAAAGCACTCTCCTCCCTGTGATCCTGGATGCCTGGACGTCCTTTGCTTTCCAAGCTGCCAGTGAGCTGCCAGCCCTGCTCATTGCCCTGCAAGCGATAAGCCTCGCAATTGTAGCCCGCGGCAATGATTTCGTCCTCGGAGGACCAGAGTAGTGACATGAAGGGCAGAACTTGCGTGCTGAGGCTGATGACGGCGCGAGGTGGCTGCTCGGGACCCGAGGGGTAGACGACGGTGAGGGTGCTGTCGTGAGCGGCAAAGGCGAGAGCATTGCCCGAGGGAGAGAAGGCAACGCTGTGAACCCATCCTGCGGTGTTGTTTAAGAACTCGCCGCACACGGTGTTGAACGGGAGTCGCTCTCCCCAAGCGGAGGGTTCCGGGCGAGCATCTACACCCTTGACGAAGGCAGAAAGAACCCGTGCATGGCCGTCGGTAGAGCCAGCAGCGAGGACGACGGAGTTGGGGTGCCAGGCCACAGCAGTGATGGTGGAGCGAATAGGCTTCTTGATGTGCTTGCTCACCCACCAGTTGTCCTCCTCTTCGAAGTAGCAGACAGGAATGAGGCGGGCGCCAGAGCCAACAGCGAATTTGGTTTCTGATGGTGCCCAGCGGACGCAGGTTGCAGCCCTATTGATACGGAGAAGTACAAGTGTAGGCTTCCAGCCTTGAGGAGACGGCTCCCAGACGTATGCATTCCGGTCTTTGCGGAGTTAGCTGCGTGTCGTAGCTCGGCGCGGAGAGGCTAGGTACCTTGAGAGCATGTCACAATCTTGCCCGTGTTGGGTGCAATGTCGACACCAGTGACGGTCTTATCGTGCCCTGTAAGCTCATCCTTCAATTGGTATTTGTTGCCTGAACGCTGGAAGAGGTCGACAGTGTTCTCGCGGGCTATGGCGAGCGTCTGGCGGTCTGCGGAGAAGGAGTGGTCGGCGATGGGGTGGTGGAATAGGTGGTGAACTTCTGGGGCAGCCATGATGGAAACTTGAAGCAATAGGAGACTCTCTACTATTGCGATATAGCAAGTAAGGTGGGAGGATGAGTGTAGATTGGGTATGATGCGGGACGTTGTCCGCGGGGCTGCAAGCTAACGCACGGTCCCTAAGCTTGGCACCGAAAAGTTCAGGATGGTCGGGGGTGAAGACACTGACACATGCTCCTTGTGCACAGCGCACGATACGCTGATGTCCCTTACGACGAACTCCGATATCTGCATCTTATCGATTGACACTTAACAAGATGCTCCGAAGACCTATACTCAACGCGACCACCGCTGTTTCCGCGCCCAAAACCTGCATCCGCAACCTCCAGCACTCAATTCCCATTCGTCCTATCCCAAAGCCTACGCCATTCATTCCCGATCACACTACTTTCCTGACGGCCATTGGTCGCGGCCTCTCCGCACATGCCGCAAAGATTCCCTCATGGGAAGCGCTATTCAAACTCTCCTCATACCAATTGAAAGAGCTTGGTGTTGAGCCCGCTCGATCAAGAAGATATCTGTTGCAATGGACTGAAAGATTTCGGAACGGAGAGTACGGCATAGGAGGAGACTGCCAGTATGTCTCCGATGGAGTTGCTGAGTTGCGACTAGTAGAAGTGCCTATAATGCCACACCCTGAAGCAGGCCTGCCCGCGCGCGCTGGCCTGGCCACAGCAACACAAGATCCTGGGACCAGGAAGGTGGTCGTGAATGTGCCTGGAGGTGAGGAAGCTATCACCGAGCCGCTAGAGATCTTGCGGAATGTGCGGGGCGTGGTTGTAAAGGGCGCGAAGACGATCAAGGGAAGCTACGTGGAGCCCGTCAAGGGAAGCGGCGGGTTAAAAGCAAGGATCCGCATGCAAGAAGGCATTTGGGAAGACAGGCGAGGGCACAAGGTTGATGGTGGTGAGAGGAGGAGAGCCGAGGTGCGGGCAAAGAGGAGGGCTGCGGAAAATAAGGAGAAGAAGAGGTAGATCTGAAAGTGGAGCAAATCTTGGAGTCAGGGCACCATTTGTAACAAAGAATTGTTTGAATATGGCATGTAAGATATACTACCTCTTGTCTTGAGCAAGCTATGCACAAGTGTGCGTACACACTAGTTAACTTTGTCCATTGACATGTCATCAACACCTATTTCCAGCTTGACATATCCATCAGAGTCAGGGATTTTCTGCATTCGCTCAACATTCATAGCCACAGCAGGATGTCAGAACCAAACAAGCGAGTCGCTCCATAGCGGGATGGCCATTTGACCTGAACCTGTTCCAGGACGGAGATGCCCAGAGACATAGCCTAGCAGAACGTCGTCCCCAGGTCATGCCTTATAGCTATCTCATTCGCAATATCATATTGCGCAGCGACCGGCTGTAGTGTAGGTCCATCAAAGGAAACTTGTGAGGGTGCATCCTGGTCATAGAACATATATTCGGAGCTTTCTCTCTGCAAAAGTACGCATTGCTCGTTCAACGAGAAGAAGTCGCATCATTCACGACCTGCTGACGGTCTTGCGCAAGAGTCTTCAACAACTTCTCAGACCTTTTCCTCAATTTTTCACTCTTCTTCTGGGCATCTCTGAACACCGCTTCGACTTCTCCGTTGTGCACACTCCTGAAGTTTTGTAACAAGTGGTCACCATCGCTGGCGTATGTGTCTGCGATATCTTCAAGGGTAGTCTCGTTATTGACAATGTGGCGCATCACACGTTTAGAGACCCGAAGAAGCTGTTGCTGGAGCGCTCGCTGATGTGGAAGGAGACTGGCTTCCCACTCTATTTCCCGCGCTTCCGAGGTAGGGAGTGCCCCGTCAGTATGGGGTTCTTGGTCTGCCGATGTCGAGCTGTGGCTGCTCACTGAATAAGCCAGACCTGGTGGTGAGGACTTGAGATGACATGGTGAAGGGTATTGCTCTTGCTCCATGAGGGTGTCGCCGTCCAAATCCATGCCATCCGCATGGACACGACTTTTCAGGCGCTGGGCCTCGACAGCCTCCCGCCGACGTTTAGAAATTGAATCTTCCACTGTTATTCCACCTTGCCGAATTTTTGTAGTTGTGACTGGTTTCGAGGCTCCTAGGACGCGACCGCTGACGTCTTTAGTTTGCTTCTGTATATGCATCTGAACACTATGAGCTGAATTGCCTTTGACTAATTCCTTAGGCTTATTTGGCTGCTTTGGCTGACGAACGGTCGGCACTATATCGTTGTCGCTGCCGCTGCCGCTGTCGCTGTCACTAGCACTGCCGCTGTCATCAACTTCGATTGGCCAATCCGGGGAAGTACCTTGTGGTCTATCAGACGGAGGAGCTGTTGGTGCTTCTTCTCCCGTGAGCCGCCGAATGAAAGAAGTAACTTTTTGAGACTTGCGTTGCTTGAAAGGGTCACTCTTTTCAATCTCGTACTCTGCGATCTCTCGCTCAATGCTCAAGTGGCGCCGATCAGCGTGACCAGATATAGCTCGAGACTCGGCATGAGGGGACGCTGGCGTAGGTTTGCTATTGCTAGAAAGAATCTCTCGGTTGGATGAGCCGCTCGAGTGGCACTGTTTCATCTGTTTTTGCAACGGGGTATGGCGTTTGTCTAGTCGATTTGCTGCAATGATGCCCTTTCTTGGAAATTTTGCAGAGGTTGCGATATCCACACTTAACCTAGTGCTTGGTTTGGCGGGAGGTTTCATTTCTGATTCCATTTGCCTTGCTGGCGAATTAGAAGGCATCCGTTTGCGACGACCGCAGGGACTTGAAGGATCCTGAAGCACTCGTAAAGGAGCACTTATCATAGGCTTTTCTGCTGAGGCATTTGGTCTATCGTACTTCTTTGCCCGCTTCACATTAGGAGTTGAGGGTGGAGAGGATTCACGGTGCCGTTTCTGCGATAGTGTCCCAGCCACGCCTACCTCTTCCCCACGCTCAGCATCATTCAACTTTTTCATGATGTCAATTTCTGCTCGAAACTTGGCTGAAGTGGGTAGGTGGGATACTTTATCGACCTGCTCTTTCGCTGCCGGAGAAGCGTTTTCTTTGTTCCCGGCCATCCCGAGGACCTTACCAAGTTGCATTTTAGATGTGCTTGCAAGGTTGGGTTGAGAGCTCTGGACTGGAATTGATGGTAAATGATGTCTTTGGGTCATCTCTGTGTATGTGCTTGCAACGGAAGGTTCGGTGGCAATGTCTCTGTCCCGATGTGTTGTTATGATCTTCGGTGCCTTCCGAGTAATAATGCGTTTGTTTGGCAACCGCGTCTTTGTCCCGGTATATTCTGAGTCCGCGCTCTCATTGCTAGTGTAGTCACTCTCAACATAAATTATCGACTTAGACGATTTTCGCTTTGTTCGTTGCCTGCCTGGATCGTCTTTCGGAATCGCGAACACGTCAGTCTCGCCCTGTGGGGGCTTCCCCTTGTGTTTCTTCGTCGTCCTTGAGACTCTTGGCAGTTTAGATGCGGTAGTGACATCACTAGACTCGCCTAGGTCGCCTCCCGCGCTTCTATTGTGGTCTTCCTTATAAGAAGAGCTCTCACGGGAACCTCTTCTTGCTTGAGACGGTACTGCAGAACCAAGCGGGTCTTCCCCGTCTTCAGTGTCGTGTCCCTCCCGTGCGATATGCTTCGCTTTACGTTGTAGGTTGCTTAGCTTCGGCCTTGTAGTACCTTTTGACGCTTTTTTGGAGGTCATTACGCCGCTTGGCTTGACGGGCGATGCGTTCTTTTTCGATAATGAAGGACGTTTCAGTCTTGGTGACTCGTCTGGAAAATCGAAAGATTGGTCTTTTGTGGGAGGCGGGTTAGTCGTGTCTTTAGTAAGTATTGCAGAGGTCTTGACGATGGGAAGAGCACCAGGCCGGCGCTGGGTTGTCTTGGATCCTGTAGTCAGAGTAGGAAAATCTTCTTTGCCCCTTCCCATGGACCCCGGGGGTGACTTAGTATTCTTAACCGCACTTGAAGTCGGTATTGAAAGGGAGCCCGAGTTCGCCCTTGCGACTCTCGCTTCAGTCTTTGGTAAAGATGGAGGTTCACCATATTCGTCCTGATTGTCATTCAGATCCACGAGGGCTTCCCGTGCTCGATCGTACCTGCTCACAGGTTCGTCTTCGTTAGCCTCAGCTATGAATGATTGACTGAGGTCAATAGCGTTGCTGATCACCGCCCTCGTATCTGAGGAGCGCGCCAGAAGGTCGTAGATGCATTTTTCACATTGATTAGCATCCGTCTTGTTCTCGAACAGAATGGTGAACCTCTTGCCATATTGCTTGATGGAGTTGATGCGGTAGGTCCATGAGCTTGACCGCAATTTGACCAGGGCATCCCACGGCTGTACATTGGTTTGCCTCCCTTGTGAATCATATAGAATTGAACGCCGACATGAGATACTCTCGATGTGGAGGATTGGAATGTCCACGAAACCGATATGATGAGGATTTTCGACACCTGGTGTAATGATTGTGAGAAGCTTTTCTTGAAAAAGCACGAGGGCGAATGCTTCCTCTGAGCCCCGCCATTTGTAGTTGTCAGAGGCGACTAGAGAGACAGCATATAAGATAGCCGGGTCAGTTGTAGTGTCCGCTAGGTGTAGGTCATGCATAGCGTCAAGGAAACTCTGAAATTCCGTCATCCATTTCGGGTCTCCCTCCTCTGGAAATGTTGGTGCACTGTTGGGGACCTTGTCGCTCGGCCAGAACCTATCGAAGCTAATCTTCTGGGAAAGACCAACTCGGATGATTAGACCCGCGATGATCTTTGTCTCCTCGTCTTCTGTATTATTCAGAATGATTGCGCCAACCTGGTCTAGCGAACGGGAGAGGTGAGCTAGTCGTTTGACAACGTCCTTAGAAGATTCAATCATCTTGACTAAAGAAATGCCAATCCATCGGCGCCTAGCGAGCGAAGAGCTGCTGTCGCAGAACGCTTGAAGGCATTTCACAGCCGCCAAAGGTAGTGTTGAGCCAACAGGGTCCCGAGCCGCAAGTTTGGAGAGCAGCTCTATCGTCTTCTCATTGTCCGGGGCACGAAGCGCAGCGTCATATTCATGCGCCGACATAGCAGGTTGAGGCGAGAGCGATATTTCGTAGGACCATTTGACGTGGGTACTGACGCGGTGACAATGCGAGACGCGGGTGCGAGTAGGAAAACTGACGTTGAAGAGGCTCAGAAACCATCGAGTGAAGAGAGACTGTGAGGGCGAGAGGCAAAGGTAACACGAAAAAGCTTTGCAGGAATGGTGACGCAGGGAGAAGTTGCGACCGCCCGGAGGTGTGGGGAAGGTGCGTTAGATTGTGCAACCCTTAGACCTTCAAATCGGCCATTAGGTCGTCTGGCTCACTTTAGACGTGAAGAATGAAATCGTGAATCAGGGCGCGTCATATCATCTTGTAACAGGAAGAGCCTCAAATCTCAATTACCGCGTGGCCAGAGGTCAATGGCTAGGTTCGATCAAGTGGGCGACATTGGACCTGAAGGGCATGTAAGGGATCCAGTCCGGTCTAAGGACAGTCGCCCCTGGTAGACTATTGTGCTACAATGAAAAGCCTTTTTACTGTCAACTACGCGTTGTATGTCTCTTATAGACATAAAATCGCGCATTGATGAAGCATGAGGTGTGAGCTCTTCCGACGCGACTTTTCGCGTCAACGAAGCTATGCCTAATTAAGCAATCATATTTGACGGCCCGTTCACTTCCTCACGCTATGCTGTCGATGCGTAGCGACTACAAGAAAGTCTTGCTCATCTACTCTTTTAAAACCTGGTATTTCAAGGATGTAATAGAGTATATACCTACTGAGCAAATGTTTTAGGCAGCAACGAATGGAATACTAAAGATGACAGGTTGCCTAAGGGGATTAAGCGGTTCCGGCTTTCCGCAATCCTTCGCGCCACGAAAAATACTGTGTACTTTTGTACGACGCACATCTCAGGACAGCTTCCTCATCCTAGTATGATAGGATGGCAGAAGATGCGAATAATAGGAATGATGCGGCCGTCGCGCCGACAATGGTTCCTAGCATTAGCACCACACGATTGCACGTTATCATAGCCGGGTAGGTTTCTACTCAACATGTATCGAACTTCGACTAAGTGGGCAGGCTTTGGTTATGTCTTTTCATGTCCGCAATGGACACAACGATCATCACCACTGCCCTGATCAAAGTATCTAGCAGCTTCAATGCTCTTGATCAAGCGGCATGGCTCGTTACGGCATACCTACTAACCTACAATTCGTTCTTGATGATAACGGCGAAATTGAGCGATGTATGGGCATTGAAAAGTGTCCTGCTTCTTTTCACCGTGTTCTTTCTGATTTTCTCAATGGCTTGCTCTGGAGCCAAAACGATGACCCAATTGTACGCCGGTCATTCCGCGACAATTCAGATAAGGGCTGACTGTTGCAGAATCATCTTTCGAGCATTCCAAGGAATTGGCGGATCAGGACTCTACTCGTTAGTTTTCGTAGCCATCGTAAAGCTGATTAGTCCGGAAAATATGGCATTCTACTCGGGTGTCGTGAGCTCCGTCTTTGCTTTAGCAAACCTTCTTGGACCGGTTCTAGGCGGTGTCATTACAGACCATACGAATTGGAGATGGATATTCTGGATTAAGTGGGTAACCAGAAATGCATTCTTTGGAAACTCCCGTTAATTGTTCCCAGTGGACCGATAATGGGCTTAGCCATTGCACTTATCCTCTTCGCCATGCCCAGTCACAAAGATGGCAAGTCGACTAAAGAGCGCTTACAAGGCTTTGATGGTATTGGAGGCATACTCTCCGTTAGCTGGCCGATACCCCTCCTCTTTGCGCTTCAAGAAGCGGGCGCACAATATGATTGGAATAGTGGTGTAATTATCGGGACGTTGGTAGCTGGGGTTGTCTTGTTCTTCCTCTTCGGCGCCTACGAAGCATGGATATCGTACAAGACGAACATTGACGCCATCTTCCCAGCCCGATTTCTCACCAATCCTTGCACAGCTCTTCTACTCTTCAGTATGCTCCTCCTCGGCATGCCATTCTACGTCATGTTCATCCAACTCCCTCAACGCTTCCAAGGGGTAAACTTTACAAGCGCCGAACGAGCCGGAATTCTTCTCCTTCCTGTCTCGCTCCTTACTCCCGTAGGCGCCATGTTTTCCGGTGTGGTGATGGGTAAGAAGTTTGCACCGGAATATATGTTGATTCTATCAACGGCCATCATTAGCATCGGTATAGGTCTCCTAAGCAGCCTCCCAACTACATCGCATTTCTCGAATTCGACATATGGTTACGAGATTATCACAGGTCTCGCGCTAGGTCTTGCAAGCCCTCCGTATTACTCCCTTTTGTATACCTCTGTGGAAGAGAAGGACGTCACTATTGGAACTGGAATATTGAATATGGTGCGCACGCTAGGTGGTGCTATCGCTGTTGCGATCTGCTCCGCACTGCATCACTCCATCCTACAGAGCGATCTGGCTGAGTTCTTGAGTCCCGAACAGATCGATGCTGTCGAGGAGTCAGCTGCATATATCTCGAAATTACCCCGAGAGGGTCGAGAAGCGTTAGGAAAGGTGTTTGGAAAAAGCTATAACAAGCAATTCCAGACTATGCTGGCTTTTACTCTTCTAAATGTTGTGGTTGCGATTATATTCGCGGTCTTGAGGAAGAAACAAGGCATTTTTGGAAAGTTGCCGGAGAGGAAGGAAGGTAATGAGTTTATGCAGGCTGTCGAACTGGAACATGAAGGCACTGTGGAAGGGAAGGACTTTGGGGCGAAGGACGAGACGAAAGGAGATCGATTAATGAACGAAGGGCGAGAAAGGGAAAAAGATGGCCAGTTAGACGGCGTCCAGATGATGCCGCCTAGTGAAGGTAGCAAAGAGGACCAGAAACTGAAGGAATGAACCTAGAGCATGTGTGTATCTGGACATACTTGCCACAGGTTCTGTACATATGCTAATTAATTTTACTACCTACAGCGAGGTCCATTGGCACATCTAAACCGATATACTTTCCTAAAGCTCCGATGAGTAAGATTAGATACTCCTCTATCTCAACCCTCCTGCCTCCCGCAACTGCCTCCATCACCTCTGCAGTGTGGCACGGATGGACAAAGAATACGGGTGTTCCTTCAAGCAGGTGATCCTACGCCTCGTCAATATAGACTTTCTAAGCGTGTGTCTTATCAAAGTTCCTTACCGTGATTGTAATGCCTCCGAGGACACCAAAGTCCTTAGTCTGTGACCTGAAAGCCTGAGGAATGATGTTCTGGTAGAGGGTGGACATTGTTGGGGGAAACCGATGAAGAGGGTCTTTTATGCTGATATAGAAGGTTGGAACACGATATGTTGGGGAAAGAATAATATCGTATCGTATAACCGGCTTTGCCAGGGGAGTGACTGAGAGTGCTTCGTCGTCATCTTCTTCATTGATCTCGACTTCTTCCTGAATATTCCCGACTTGATCCGAGAATGACTTCCTGTTCTCGAACGCTTTTGTGATTCGTGTGAATTTTGTACCATGCGATTCCCTGCATTCTGCCCCCACCCATCCATCATTGCCAATATGTCTCTTTGCTAAATCCTCACAGGCAGCCTCAAATTCTTCCTTCTCTAGGAAAGGGTAGGAAGTCGCCCAGCCCATGCCAGCCCTCTGGCAGGTACCCTGTCATAGATCTTCAACGGTGATATAAAAATGATTTTGTAGAAGCAATCATGTGGCATTCGGGGTATACCGTAGAGGCCTTGTTGGCTCGTCTTGGCGGCACGTGTACAGGCGTACACTCAGGCCCGTGCGCCATAGGTCGAACACTCCTTAATTAGACGCATCGCCTCAAATGCTTCATGAAGGCTCTGAAAAACTTGGTCATTCTCTGTCATTGAGCTGATTCATAACACATGTTTACACTCTTATTACTTCGACGACAATTGTTTGAACGGAGCAACACTGATTCACTCCAAGTGACACTAGTTAAGTCGTACAATGACTGCTGCTCGGCACTTAGGTTGTAGTCGGGAACGGCCTTGTTTCCAAGACTGGCTTACAAGCCTGCGGGCCCTGCCTCGCACAGTGCTCGTCCTTCACTGTGTCGCAAGCATTTCTCACCCCAAACACAGGACCACGCTGTTTTGCCCAGACGCAGGGTTTAACGCTAGTGACGCCACTGACAGAACGGCCTGCACAATGCTGACCGATAGGAAACCGGAAGGAACAGCGTGTGATATCATTGAACGACTTCTAACTGCATCCGTAGCGACGATCTTCACCGTCTTGTAAATTTCTCCTCAGGACTTTTGAACAAATTACTTTCTGCGGGGGATCAGTCAATCAAGTGAGAGGTTACGTACATGCAGGGACCACGTCTAAGCAGATGATTTCCGCTAGCAGCTGCGTCTTGGTTGGCGATCCGGACTCGAGTCCATCACGTGACCGTGGTCTTGATTTCGACATGCTACAGTCTGATGCTTCAGGCGTCTGTGTGCTGTGTTATAGTGTGCGAAACAGTTCATGATTTGAAGTACGAGCATTACGTCGTTGCTGTTGCGCGGGCTTGAGATCTGATAGTAGGTGTCGATCTATCGATGCAGGTTCGCTGCCGCTGCCGAAAGTTCCCTTGGCAGCCTAATCCCAAGGCATCTTTGCTCAGAGAGGCAACACCTTCGCACCATCGTCCGACTACCCTCCATCTGCCTACAACACCTACATTCTTACACCTGGAAATGCCCTTGAAACGGTTCACTGCTCAGTAATCGAGCTTCGACATTGACCTTCGGCCGCCATCATGGGGTCGACTGAAAAAAGCCAGCTCAAGCGAGGTCGAGTACGTCGGGCCAGCTGCCTGTGCAACTGAACTAGGCAATCATAGACTAACAAATCCTCTCCATCCGCAGCAATCACAAGGCGAACAGACCGAGCCAAAGAAGCCTCGCCGTTCCGGACGTAATCAGTCGCCGCACGATCCGCTCGCTCACATAAAGCAAGGCCAGCTTCCGTCGCCAATCACGCTCACGAATAAGACATCTTCCGCGACCGATGATTTCAAAGAAGGCACTATCACCCCTCCGAGCCGACGAACCAGCTCAGCTTCACACTCACACGCTGTGCGCAGCCCGAGAGGTGCGAATGGACTCTCATCACCTCCACAAGATACACAGCCATTCTCGCAATTCGGATACCCTCCAAATAGTCGGCAATATGCTGTGGATGATGAGGAAGCTGAGGGTGTTTGGGGATATCTTGTACCGCTGGATAGCAAATCAGGAGATGTGCTTGTGCTCCAGCGGCGAGCAGCTTGTCCAGTGCCTTCCTCTATAGTAGGGAAGGTGTCAGGCTTTGACAAGGTGCCATCTGATACATATGAAAAACAAGAAGAGAGATACGAAACTGCCAAAACAGAGGACGGTATAAATTCCCACGGCTACCTTATCGGGCGGCACCCTGAGTGTGGTAAGTCCAGCTGAACCCGCATATTCTTCCGCATACTCTTCCGCGTGCTCTAACCTCAATTGAAGACCGAATCTTAAAGTCACCTACTGTCTCAAACCGGCACTGCCTAATCTTCTCGGAGAACAAAGGCGGCGATGTAATTGCTGTATTAGAAGACCTGTCCGGCAATGGTTCATTCGTGAATGACTCGTTGGTTGGCAGGAATAAAAGGCGAGAGTTGCAGGAGGGTGACGAGATCAATATCCTCGACGAGGCCCGATACGTTTTCAGATACCCCGCCTATCGCGATAGCAACAGATTTCGACAACAATATGCTATACAGGAACAGCTAGGCAAAGGCCACTTTGCTTCCGTATATCTATGCGTCGAGAAGAACTCAGGAGCGCGGTTCGCCGTCAAGAAATTTGAGAAGCGCTCTGGCCCAGGCGAGAAATCTAAAATCGATGGCCTACAGCAAGAGATTGCTGTTCTGATGGGAGTCAGCCATCCATCGCTCTTATGTCTTAAAGATACATTTGACGAGGATGATGGTGTCTATCTCGTACTTGAGCTTGCACCCGAGGGCGAGCTGTTCAACTGGATCGTGATGAAACAGAGATTAACCGAACCGGAGGCTCGAAAGGTGTTTGTACAGCTATTTCAAGGCATAAAATATTTGGTAAGAATATTGCGCCTGCTTCTTGGCCGTAAACTCACAATAGCAGCACGAGCGCAACATCGTTCATCGAGACATCAAACCTGAGAACATCCTGCTGTCTGATAAGGAGCTTCATGTGAAGCTTGCTGATTTCGGGCTAGCCAAGATTATCGGCGAAGAGTCCTTCACGACTACCTTGTAAGTTGCATCACCTCTGGCTCCATTAAAGCTTTAAACTAACGTTGCGAAGATGCGGAACTCCGTCTTGTAAGCCTCTGTGGAATATGTTTGGTAACACCAACTGACGTGTGTAGACGTTGCTCCTGAAATATTAGAAAGCACTAACCACCGACGGTACACTCGGGCGGTGGACGTTTGGTCGCTTGGCGTAGTACTCTACATCTGCCTGTGCGGCTTTCCCCCCTTTTCCGACGAACTTTACAGCTCTGAAAATCCCTACACCCTATCCCAGCAGATTAAGATGGGACGCTTCGACTATCCTTCACCTTACTGGGACTCTGTTGGGGACTCAGCCCTCGACCTCATTGACCGCATGCTAACGGTCGACGTTGAGCAACGCATCACGATTGACGAATGCTTAGAACACCCTTGGACTACGGGTGGCCAAATCAATCCGAACGATAGTACCGACGGGTTGACTGGAGCTATTGCATCTCTTGACTTCTCCAAGCGCAAGGTCCACCGTGAGCGCACCTTACTCAGCAGCATCAACGACATCCGAGTTACTCGGGTCATAGAAGGATCCGCCGGACAGCATGCGGTCAAGGTCTACGAAAAGAATAAGGCGAAGGACGCAAAGATCAAGGCGGGTGCTAAGGAGCAGACTCCTGCCGAGAATAGGAATCCGGAGGAATTCATCCGGTTAGGAGGTCGTGGAGATCCGCAATTATACGACACAGAAGATGGGTCCCGTTACGTTGAAGACCAGAGTGTTGCTGCGATTGAAGGCAAGCACTAAAGAATGCAGGAGACGAAGCATAGTGTGGATACAGACAGATGTGCTTTGACCCTTGCACTAGCGTATTGAGTGCTCTATGATTGGCGACGGGGAGATTGCTGTTCTACTGGAGCATCGCAACTCTTGGGGGATGGAAGGGACGCTGGAGAGGGAGCTTGGTGTGGATACATGTAGCAGTGCTTTGACCTGTTTGCCGGCGTACTCAGTGTTCTGTGATTGGCGCAAGGGGAGAACTGGTATTTTATTGGAGCAACAGGAAAACAGGTTACCACATCAGGTCAACGCCTTTCGATCCTTTCCGAAGCCGAGAGATCGGAGAATGCTCTGGCCAAGAGATGGAGTCGACATTTGATTCGAGAAGGCGGCGTTATGCAAGCGAATAGTCCAGCTAGGCTTAGTTACGGGTAATTCGAATGCCACCAAGGTGGGGATTTGCAAGCTTTTTGCACCGCTGTTGTGGTACCACCAATCGCGTGAGACATGATGGAAGCATACGACGGCGGGCGGCGGTGAGGCGAAGCAGAAGCATTACGTCGGCAGTTTATGGGGTGATTGTGTCCTGTACGGATGACAGGTGCCCGGCTACTGCCAAGCTTTGCCTACTCGGGGTGGTGTCGGGGTAGAGACGATTCTCGGAACGGGAACGAGTGATGGTCCGAGCGGCGGTCAAAGATGTGGGAAATTTAATTGCTTCAACCTCTCCCCTACTTTTCGCACAACAACACGCTCGCTGCGCCTCTGTCCACTCTTCCCCCAGCGCGATGGGTGTCCTCGCTGAGATTGCCGGCCCATTGGGCGAGTTTACCTCGAATGCCTCGCTGCCCGTCCTTGTCGCCGCTGGCACCCTCTCCTTTATCGTCCTTTCCGTCGTGCTCAATGTCTTGAAGCAGCTTCTCCTCAAGAATCCCAGGGAGCCGCCGATTGTCTTCCATTGGTTCCCGGTTCTTGGAAGCACCATTACCTATGGCATGGACCCGTACAAGTTCTTCTTCAGCAACAGGGCGAAGGTGGGTGACATATCTGGTGGCGAGCTGGCAATGTGCTGATAAAAGTAGTACGGCGATGTTTTTACCTTCATTCTGCTAGGCAGGAAGATGACGGTGTGTCTGGATACGAAGGGGAACAACTTCATCTTGAACGGCAAGGCCAAGGATGTCAACGCCGAGGAGATCTATAACCCGCTCACTGGGCCTGTGTTTGGCAAGGACGTTGTCTACGACTGCCCCAACTCCAAGCTCATGGAACAGAAGAAGGTGTGTTGGAGACTACCGGAAATGTAGTGGGATGGGCTGACCAGAAATACAGTTTGTCAAGTTTGGCCTTACGCAGGAGGCACTCCGCTCGTATGTGCAGCTTATCACCGCTGAAACAGAGAACTTTATCAAGCGCCATAAATCATTCAAGGGCCAGGAGGGAACCGTCGATATTCCGAAGGTCATCGCTGAGCTCACAATCTATACCGCTTCGCGCTCGCTCCAGGGCGAGGAGGTGCGCAATCTTTTTGACTCGCGCTTCGCTGCTCTATACCATGACCTCGATATGGGCTTTTCCCCAGTCAACTTCATGCTATCCTGGGCTCCGCTCCCGCACAACCGCGCTCGTGACAACGCACGCGAGGCAATGATCAAGCTATATTCGGAGATTGTCAAGAAGCGGCGGGCTAGTGGCGCAAAGAACGACTCACACGATATGATCGGGCATTTGATGGAGTGCAAATACAAAGACGGAACACCTATCCCTGAGCACGAAATCGCCGGTATCATGATTGCTCTGCTCATGGCCGGCCAGCACTCGTCTGCCTCGACTCTCGCCTGGATCCTTCTCCGCCTTGCCACCAAGCCCGAACTAATGGATGAGCTTCTCGAAGAACAAAAGCGTGTTCTCGGCGAAGACCTACCTCCTCTGACGCACGATGATCTCGCTCAACTGCCCCTTCACGCACAAACCGTCAAGGAAACACTCCGTCTCCATGCCCCCATTCACTCCATCATGCGCAAAGTCAAACAACCACTTGTCATCGAAGGCACAAACTACGTCATTCCCACCTCTCATACTCTTATGTCCAGTCCTGGTGTCTCCGCACAAATGGACTCCCACTTCCCGAACCCCTCCGTATGGGACCCTCATCGCTGGGATGCTGGAGCCAACAACTTTGAAGATGCCGAGGACGACGAGAAGATCGACTACGGATGGGGTGTAATCAGTAAAGGAACGCAAAGCCCGTATCTGCCGTTCGGGGCAGGAAGGCATAGGTGCATTGGAGAGCAATTTGCCTATGTGCAGTTGCAAACCATCATCGTTGCTTTCGTGCGCGAATTCAAGCTGAGGAATGTCGGTGGTAGCGATAAGATCGTTGCCACGGACTACTCCAGTCTGTTTTCGAAGCCGTTCACGCCAGGCGTCGTGGAGTGGAAGAGGAGGGGTAAGGAGCTGTAGATTTCTCCCGACTAGATGATGTACACGGCTGGATAACGACAGCAAATCCGATTAGTAATTTACTTCTTGATGCAGTGTACGAATATATACACTGGACCAAGAAGGGATCTTTGTTTCTAGACCGCTCTGGCAGTATGGAAGTGGTTTGCCAGGCGCGCATAGATTTTTGGCCTCTTGGCTCTATTTTTTTGTTCTACATACCTGTAGTAACTCAGACACGTGGTAATGAACATAATATTCACCGGAAACTCGTCTTCAGCTTCATCTCACCAATAATTTTTTTCTTTACATTACATCAGTACTTTGCAACAACACTCAGTCCCTTCTCTCTCCACCACCCATCGCGACCTCAAAAAAACACCTCACACCATGTCCAGCCCATTCTCCTTTTCCCTTTTGATCTGCTCCTCGTCCACGATGATGATCCCCTTGCCCTTCATCCTCCCGCTCTCCGCCAGATGAATCAAAGCCTCCATCTTATCGAGCCCGTCGAACGGGTTCGTAGTTACCGAAATGGCGTGTTTTGCGACGGTGTCGAGCATCTGCACTGCTTCTTCGGGCGTACTGATGAGTGAGCCTGCGTGATGCAAGGTTTTTGTTAGCGATGTGATTGGGGTTGGGGTTTAGGGGGGCCTTGTACGTACCTCGAATGCGTATGTCGCGGAAGACGAGTTCTTGGAATGGTATGGAGACGTTGTCAGGCTGCCAGTTGCGATAAGCCAAAAGTGAAGTTGTATCGGGGCAAAATCTTACCTGCGCAATCTGAATCACGGTGCCATGCATCTTCGTAATCGCACAGCTCGTAGCCGCCGCTTTCGCAGCATCGCTGACATTGACGGTCACCGGCACGCCCTCCCCGTTTGTTACTTTCTTGACTTCTTCTACGGCTTTCTCGACTCCGAGTCGTGCGTCGATTACTATGTCTGCGCCTCCTTTCTTGCTGAGCTCGATTCCTTCGTCTCGCGCGTCTATACCCACGACGTTGAGACCTAGTGCTTTGGCGAACTGAACACCAAGATGACCGAGTCCCCCTCCGCTGCCTACAATACCTAGCCATTCTCCCTTCTTCAAGCCTGCTAATACCACACCCCTCCAGACCGTGCATCCAGCGCAGGCCATGGGAGCTGCAGTCTCAAAAGAAACGCGGTCGGGTAGTTTTGCGGCTTGAGAAGCATCGATGCGCGCATACTCTGCAAAGAAGCCATCTGCCCCCTTTACTCCGCAATAGCTCGCATTTGGACAATACTGCTTGTAGTCTTTGGGGCCCAGGCAATCGGGACATGTACCGCAAGGGTGATATATGATACCTGCCATCACGCGGTCACCGGGAGCAAATTGAGTTACCGAAGAGCCGATGCGCACAACGGTGCCGGAGCCTTCGTGGGAACCGGTGCAGGGGAGATGCGTGCCCATTATGCCTTGCTGGACCATAAAGTCCGTGTGACAAAGGGAAGCTACTGCTACGCGGATCAGAACGTCGTTTGGTGCGAGATCCGTGGGAACGGAGACATGGTGGATTTTGTAGGGTTTGTCGTACTGGATCTTGTTAGACGAAGGACTGATGAGATGTTCGAGAATAGCTACCTCGGTGACCTGCGCTGCGAGCATTTTCTCCGGAATCTCGGAGGAAGCCATTGTTGTTTTTACAAGTATCCTCGTACACAGATGAGATGGTATTATAAGTATACCTTGTGGAAGTCTTGTTAGAGTTAAGATATAGGCAAGTTCTCCCTATAGAGTGTGCCTCTTGAGACCTGTCGACACAATTTTTTAGACTACTCGACGTTCATAGGCAAAATTTCCACCGCTGTGTTTTAGTTGGTGAGGCGTTTGCGGAAAGGAGTGGTGACGTTGGACCTCGAAGCTCCGCACTTAGTGCGGGGAACTTCCCCAACTTCATCTCCGGTTCTCCTTGCGTCGTAGGGTCCAAAAGACAGATCGCAGTTATCTCTTTGAAGTGATCCACGCCATCCCTATATTGTATACATAAATCCCTCGTCGTCCAATATTTCTGAAACAGATCCACTTCGCTGCCTTTCTTTCAGATCCTCGGCAAGCACAACTGCTTGTCTTGTTCCAATCTTTAATGCTAGAAATTCCAACTGATCTATAGCCCACTGCTTTAGTTTAGGCGGGCTGAACTCGCACAGGCCGGCAGCGTACACGGGAAAGATAAGATGGTGCAAGCCGTTCGGTCGCAGGGGGTTGAGGAACGTGCCGGGGGGTTGAAGCTTATATTTGGGATCTTGTGGGTCAATCGCACTGGTGATGGTCGTTTCATTAGCACGAGACAAGTGTGAAGGATCAGGGTAAGGAATTTGGCCTGTATATTGTGGTGCTGAGGCGCAGACTCCGGCGATAATTGACCTGATTGTGTGTTCGGATGCTTGGAGCCTAGACTGTGCTTCTTTCGGGTCGAATGGAAGGGGATACTGTTTGAACCCTTTCAGGATTTGTTCACGAACAGTCCTGTGAAGAGCCATTCGACAAATTCGTAGATTATTCCCTAAATTAATGAAGTAGTTAGTACTGAGGATGCAGAAGGAGTGTACGGAGAATGATATAACTACATCTCCACCCTCTACCACTATCGAGGCAAATTGCTTTTTATAGTGCAATGCATAGTAACTTACACATGTGCGTAATCCAAGGGTCGGTGTAAATATGGTAGAAATTTCCAAAGACATGCTTTGCGGGCTCTTCGAGATATACTGTTTCATACTTCCAAATACTCGGTATGAACGCCTTGACTTTATCGAGCTCCAGATCAAGCGCTTTCGCCTTCTCTAGTATCGTCGCCGGATCGCCCGTCTTATCCTGGGCAACGTTGGAAGCATCGTGCATGAATTTGACCGCCGTCGAGGTCCATTTCTGCCCATGAACTTTATAAAGATTGGCTGTGGCCGCTATGTCTGATGCCTTGTCGTAAAGCTTTTTTACGCTTTCCGGGAGAGGCGTACCGTTTTCTACCGAGACCAATAGAATGAATCCATAGATATGCTGGAAAATTTCAAAGCCGAGAGGATCCTGGAATTGCTCTTCTCCACGAAGCGTCAACAAGGCACTCGCGCCGTTCACGTGTTTTGCCCATGACTGAAGAGCGTCTATATTCTCATACGTAAAGTTCTCATACAGCCCGAGCAAGCTTACTGCTATTAATGTGCTGTTCTTGATAGCTGTGCGCTTTGATTGGAGTGCTTTGTTCGTCATATTCAGAGCTACACCGTATTCTTCGCGAGCTCTCTTCATAATCGAGGCAGACTTTGTAGCATTGGCGAAGCCTGCTAGCGCTGTAGCATTGAGACTGCGTAGCAGAACGGGTTCAGTATCAGGCCGGTTGAGCATCTCCGAGAGATAGGTGAAATTACCCCGTGGAACCACGTAGGGAGAGGTAACGTAGTTGGCATAGAAGAAACACAGGGCTTGATCTGACACACTCGGCACCAGATCCAGCGTCATGCGGCTCCATGTGGACTGATCTGGCGAATGTAGCATTAGCTGGCCTGTTGACGGGGATAGTGATGACCGGCTCGACGATGGAGAGCATTCGTTGGACGTAGAGTCAACCGATGGATCTATGGTGGCATTCGTTCCTTTTCGATCCAAAGGCTTTTGAGACTTTTTCTTCGATAGCTCTTCATACCGTCGCTGTGCCTTATGAACCACGACTTCGCTCTCGTTCTTGAACATGATCGACAATGGATCTCGATACCCGTGACATTCTTTATTGATCCTTATGCATTGCGAGCAA
This sequence comes from Periconia sp. TS-2, assembly GCA_030378425.1. Classification (NCBI taxonomy): domain Eukaryota; kingdom Fungi; phylum Ascomycota; class Dothideomycetes; order Pleosporales; family Periconiaceae; genus Periconia; species Periconia sp. TS-2. Next base: position 124,002 of record JASNQO010000004.1, on the reverse strand, counting down.
GACGGCCTCTTTTGATCGCACTATAATACATGAATATTTGCGATACCTAGGGGATTGAATTGTTGAGAATATATACATACTTTGACTTTCCTTTCCCTACAATTCTTGCAGCCCTTCGAGGGCTTACCCACGTTCGGCATCTTGCTGGAGGATTGTCACACTCTCACCGCAGGATTGCTACACTATTACCGCGACGCTTCACTACTTGTCGCGGTCGGAAAAACGATTCGTGCATTGCATGTAAGCCCACGTCAAAACTTAGTAATGTGGGCCCTTTGGTGTCGTTCCTGAAGAGATGGTGGCTGTGGTGAACGCCTAGGAGCGACGCGGCTGTGTTCTCGTGATGCCGCTAACCATCGAAGGCCTAGCGTACTCTTTCAGCCAATCAATCCGCGCGTTGTATTGTAGTTCTCAAATGATGATACATAGAATGGAAATGATGAAAAGAATCGAGAGTAGTGTAATTTCAACCAGTAATTAATTTGGTAGTTTCAGGGCTATCATTAAGGCGTTAAACGCCATACCTAGCACTCCACGCTCTACAGTTTCAGTTCCCGGCTGCCTTCAATGTCCACGCCCACCGAGCACTCAATATCGGCCGTTGATTGTCCAAATGAAAACTCATACCGTCCCCTGTCGACCTTCCATGTGCTGCTGGACTCATCAAAGTACGCAAAATCATTCAGCCCCACCGACAACTCCACGGTCTGTTCCTGTCCAGCCGCCAAAAATACCTTTTTGAACGCCACCAAGGTCTTGACCGGATGCTCCGAGGACTGCTGCGCTCTCCCAACGTACAGTTGAACGACCGTAGCGCCAGCTTTCGAGCCTGTGTTTGCAACCGTGACACTAGTCTTAAAGGTTTCATGCGAGTCTTGCGACACGCTGCCATCCTTGAGGCCAAAGGTAGTGTACGAAAGACCGAAGCCGAATGGGAATTGGACCTTCTCTTTTGCAATACGGTCATAATGGCGATAGCCAACAAAAACACCCTCATCATATCGTACAGTGAGCTGTTCGCCTTTCTTCGTACCAGGGAAGTTTCCGTACGCCGGAGCATCCTCGATTCGCTTTGGCCAAGACACTGGTAGCCTGCCAGAAGGGTTGACTGTGCCGGAGAGAACATCCGCGATGGCATTGCCAGCCTCTTGACCAGGGAACCAAGTCTGCAGGACTGCCGAAACTTTTGAGAGCCAAGGGGTGGCGACCGCAACGCCGGTGGAGTTTACGACAATCGTCTTAGAGTTGGCGGATGCCACTGCTTCGATAAGCTTATCTTGTGATCCGTCTTTGGGGAGATCGAAGCTCGCCTGGTCCTGTCCTTCTGTTTCCCAGACGGGAGTGTGTCCTGTGAAAACGATGGCGTAGTCGCACTCACGAGCCAGGTCAACTGCTTCAGTCAAGAGGTCCTCGTCATGCTCCTTCGCGTTCATGAAACCCATCCTAAAGCCAGGTAAGCCAGAAAGAATGCCACCGTGGTCGTTACCCCCTCCTGGTGGACTAGAGTGGATGCGGATCTGATATGACACTCCTTTCGTGAAGGAATAGGTAAACTCCTTTTCAGGGTTTCCACCGAACAGGAAGGCCATGGCATCTTCCGAATCATGCTTCTGTTCGAACACCACTTGGTCGTTGATAGTTATGACAGTCGGTCCAATACCGGAGCAAGAGAGATAGTGCGAGCCGGATTCGGAGGGAATGAAAGTAGCCGCAAGTCGGACGTCTTTCCATTTGCACTCGAAGCCTCCTAACGGAGTGAAGGAAGCGTCCGTGTGACCATTGGTCGTAGACACTGGCTTATCATTCTTACCCTGATCGAAAAAGTCGAGCGTCCAGCCTGGATTGCCTTCCGAATCTGTGCAATTGGTTGAGAGTGGTGGGAGCAGTCGGTATGTGTGAGCACCTGAATGCCTGTCAGTACACTCTGACCATGTCTAGAGTCAGAGGCAACTTACCCTTGGCGAACTTGAATTTGACGCTGTCACCATATGTATTATGTAAACCATCCCAAGGCGATACACGGTAGTGCGAGTGGAGTGAAGCGCTGCCGCCACCATGTATCAGGGCCTCTTTTGCTAGACCAAGCAACGCAATCGTTTTACCAGCAACATTGTCTTTCGCCAATGGGAGCACATTATTCTCATTTTTGAGCAGTACCAGGCCCTGCCCTCCCACCTCCCGAATGAGTTTGCGGTGTTCAGGATTGTCCACAGATTTTTCAGGAGGAATCTCCGGGTTCTCGAAGCCGCCAACTTTCTCGATGAGCTTGAGAACGTTCCGCACACGATCATTGATAGTGGCTTCCGAGACCTCCCCGTTCTTAACGGCATCCTTGACCGCCTTGTATGTCCGTTGTCGAGTCGGCCCAGGCATTTCTAGGTCAAGCCCGGCGTTTAGAGCATCGGCGGTCGAATTGGTTCCACCCCAGTCACTCATTACTAGACCTTTCCAACCCCATTCACCACGGAGCACCTTCTTCAGAGTGAACGTGTGTGAGTCGGCATGGCATCCGTTGATCTTGTTGTACGCAGTCATGACCGCCCAAGGGTTCGCTTCTTTGACAGCAATCTCAAACGGCTTGAGGTAGATCTCCCGCAGAGCACGCTCAGAGATGATCTCGTCGACACTGAGCCGCTCCGTCTCCTGTTCGTTTGCAGCAAAGTGTTTTATAGTAGCAGCCACACCCTTTTCTTGAAGTCCCTTGACAACCTCGGCGGCAAGTTTACCGGTGAGTAGAGGGTCTTCCGAGAAGCTTTCGAAGTTGCGCCCCCCTAGAGGATGGCGGTGGTTACACATGGTAGGGCCAAGCCTACACAAGTTAGTCCAAGACTCTCAAAATCCATTCCCTGTTTCAGTGTCGTACAATACTCGAGCGCCTTTGGTATGAGTCTCTTCTGCCAGCGCGTTCCCTATCCGTCTGGACAGGTCCGGGTTCCACGTTGAAGCCGAGCACACTGCGGCGGGAAAGCACGCTGCTCTCGTCCCTCCGGTGAAGACGGCACCACGAGCTCCATTAGGACCATCGGAAGTCTAACGAAAGATTAATTGGTGTAACTACAGAAGGCAGCAGTCGTTTGTACCTTGATTGCGGGCACACCTTTTGAAGGAACCGGAACTGTCTCCCAAAAGTCCTTTCCAGCCAAAAGAGACGCCTTCTCCTCCAAGGTAAGGGACTCTATTATAGCCTCTATTTTCGAGTCCATGATGAGCTATGGCACTCTAAAAAAAAGGGGAAAAGAACTTCTCAAACAACGCAAACGCAGAAGGGGTATACGCGCTTTCTTGACCATTTTTCGAGCGCCCCCGGAACATCCTTATATGCTCATCTTGCAGAACATTACCCGGAAATACCTCCCGCCTCTCCGGACACTTGATGGTACTATTTCCCATGCTGTGGGGAACTATACACAGACGTCATTGGCCACAGGCATGGTTGGATCCTCTTGATATGATCAAGCGCTGCCGAAGTTCCCCCAGAGAACCTCCAATTGGGCCTCGGCGACGCCATCAGAGGAGCAACCAAGCGGCCATCTGCCGAGGATGTTCCGCAGGGCAGGAAAATGAAGGCTCTCGGTGGTCTCGTGATGGATGAGGGGTAAGAGATTGCGAGGCGTGGCCTGCAATGACTGGGGAAGGGCCGGCAACGGTGGATGTCTTGAATCAGAGATCGATATCAGAACCGTTGAGTGGTAGACTGCTTACTAAGACGGTGCTTTGCAGGAGGACCGCACGGACCGGGTCCGGATGTCTCCCGAATTCCGAGGGAATGGTCCAAAAGCTGTCAGTGTTCGGCCCACGTGTGTGTAGGATTATTAGGCATCTGTGACTACAACTTTCATCTTGCTTGCATCTCTGTCCTTTTTTTTTTTTCGTGTGGGAGTTGGTTTTCAAATTTCTCGAGCTACGATCCTACCTTATTTCAAATTACCTTAGTACTTGAGCACAATGAGCACGTCTCGTGTCGCTTCGCATCTCAAGCATCCACTCCAGCGGCTAGAATCCCCATCCAAAGGATTTTCGGGTGTCGTCCACGTTGGTACCGACGCGATCCTTTCGCCAATTTTAGCTGATTGGAGGAACATTAGGCACTCGGGCTCATTAGCTTCTACAGTTCGTTCAAATTGTATGTGTTTGCTCCGATTAGCTCTTTGAAAAATAGTACAAGCAAATGCTAATTGTCATTTCCAGCTTGATCGATAATCCAAACACTATTGTACGGGCATTTGATTTCCACCCTGCCCTCCAAAAACATCCCCTAACACTTACATAATCCCCTCAGAGCGCCTCCTTTGGCTGGCACCTCCAATACCTTACCATTATCGGTCTCTCAATCAGTACATTATGCTTTGCCTCGGGTCTAATCGCAGACACAACGTCCTCGCGGACATTCTTCACGATAAAGAACCATCTCGCGCTCGTCGCAGCCCCAATTGAAATAGTGATAAGTATCTTGTATTGGGGTTTACGCGCTGTAAGCCATAACCTTGTACAAAGATTGAAGTTTGGAGTAGGGCTGAATTCCTGATGATTTCTAGATCGACGAAAGTCTCGTCCTCCCTCCGACGCTCCCGAGACTACCGCTAGCAACAGATATCGGATTCCACTGTGCGTTTCCCATCTTCATGAGCCACCCATTCACTCAACATCGCCTCTTCTCCCATCTCCATGCCCTTCTCCGCACCCCCTAATCCCCACCAATGATCTAAACTAATCCTCCCCCTACCCAGTAACCCCCTCCCTCCTCCTAGCCCTCGACACCCTCCTCCTCTCCCCGCCCTACCCCACGCACCCCACCCCCCGCCGAGCCTCGCTCCTCGCCCTCCTAACCAGCACCCTCATCGCCTTCACCTACTACTTCTGGATCGAGCTGTGCTACTCGCGCAACGGCTTCTACCCCTATCCGATTTTCGCCCTGCTCGACACGTGGCAACGCGTAGGACTGTTTGCGGTGAGCGCGGGCGTCATGTGGGCTGCGGGCGAGGGGTTGCGGTGGGTGTATTCGGTGTGTAATGGGCGGGAGGGGGGAGGGGAGAAGAGGGAGTGAGGATCTGTGGCGTGTTGGAGATGTAGCTGAAGGGAAGATGGCGGTTGGTTAGGGCTGGTGGGGGATGGAATTGTATAATATGGTACTTGTTCGTTTAGAGGGTGAATGGGTGGTAGGAAAGCGGTTGTTGGTTGTACTTTTCATTATAGAGCAGACTCGTTGACCCCTGCATGTTAATGTGTCTGTTTACTGCGTCATCGGGACTTGATCAAGCCCAGCAGATGAAAGAGCGTGCGTGCCTCAAAGCAACGCGCAAACCATCCTGATTGAGTTGAAAATAGTGTAGTTGCAAAGGGACCTACCATTGTGTAAGCTAAAAGCGCCATCGGGACATCATCACTATGATCATTGAATGTGCATGCACTCTGAAGAGACGATTTCTGTACCGAAACACCATGTATTAAGATATGCATGTCGAAGAGAGCTATACTGTACAAGCCCACCTGCCTCTCACTAGCATCCATGCTCGCGAAATCAACAGGTAGTAGAGAGCATGCCCTTGCTCATAGAGAAGCAGAGCCAGTAACCCCGCTAGCTGACGGCAGTGTATATCAGACCGCCGTCATATACATACCCATCCATATTAGATGTCATTAGTCGTATACCATAATGAGCCCAATGGCAGCAGTAGCCACAGGGCGGCAGCAGGAGGTATTCATGTGTGTGCTCACATAGATGTCGCTCCCGCTTGCTGAAACTGGAAAAGAACCAAAAATGAAGTGAGAGTCGACAGTTGGGGCGCTCTTCTATGTCAGAGAAGACTTTTCGAAGGGGTGAGAGAGGAACTTGTTTCCATGACCAGCAGTAGAATTGGCGTCTGTATGGGAGAGCTAGCCGACCAGATTATGTGGCGTTCGCCTACCCCGTGGATGGTGATGGTGGAGCTGTGATGGTGCGGTTGTCATCATCATCTTGGGTATTTTGCTGGTATGTGTTACTCGGGAACAAGTGGTTGTTGTACTGCAGTGCATTGTGTTCCGGGCCCATGCCGTAAGCGTACGGGTGATAATGGTAGCCGGTAGGTTGGTAGTGATGATAGTGGTCGTAGTTTGGCTGGTGAATGGCCGACAACGTATTCTCCTTGTTCTCGACCTGGAACGAGTTGCCAAAGACCTTGTACGGAGGCAAGGTGGGCGCTGGGGATGGGGACTGCTGTTGGTGCAGTCCAGCAGTGAGGTAGTTGAAAGGCGCGGGCTGGTCGAAAGAGACCTCTTCGTCATGAAAGACATCAAATGCTCTCTTGCGCTTAGGAGCACGGTCTCCGTAGCCATAGCCAAAGTCAGATCGAGCGTGCTCGTCCTCATAATTGTGACGTCCCAGGTATGAGTAAGCGGTTGATCGGGTAAGTTGGCGAGTGCGACGTGGGGCATTCACGTCCATATTGGTGAGGACCGGTCGTGTCAAGACTTGCCTTGGGCTCTCAGTCTTGATGGGAGTGTCCTCTTCGTCATCGTATACAGAGCTGGAGATCCTTCGCTGGCGCTTGAAAGAGCCTTGCGGTGTGAATATAAGCTCCGTTGGCTCAACTTCCTGAGAGCTAAGTTCTAGTTGCTCGACGACGGAGCTGTCCTTCTTCTGGTTCCGCTTGCGTCGCATCTCGGGTGTGGCGGAGTCGAAGATGTCCATGCCCGGCCAATAGACGCCCTTGAGCTTGGTGCATTCGCTGACTGCCATTGGATCAACGGAGGCGGTGTCGGCGGGCGCGTCCTCAATGGCACAAGAGTCCTCCGCAGTATAGCGGTACCGTCTACGTTCGCTGGGGTCAGAGTATTCGCTGGACGTCTCGTAGTCTGGGTTGGTGAAGCTGCCCGAGCTCGCACGAGACTCGGATGCCCAGTATTGCATATGGGGAGCAAACACCCGGTGGCGGAGGACAGGTCCTGGCTGAGGGGTAGGAGTTGGCGTGGCTGCGTTCTCGACTTTGATCATCTGCTGTTCGTGAAGGCGCGGATCGAGAAGGTTTCCGACGGCAGCTCGAGGCCGAGCAGAACGTGGAACTGGAGCTTCAATGTTTGGTGTAGAGGTGGCTCGACCTGTAGCAAATTCGACGTCAGTAACAGTCTCCCAATTGGAAATTGGAGGTGAAGGCGGTACCAGCAGGCCTGGGGCGAGAGCGGCGTTTGTCTTTCTGGGTCATCCGCTCCGACATGAGCTCCTCGACGTTCCATTCGGCATACCACCGGTCATACGCTTCAATCAGGCGACGTGAGGCATCATCATGCGTGGATCGAACTTTGACTTTGTAATAGTGGGACAGATGTCCCTTGCTCGAAATGTGCGTGAGTAGATGAGATACATCGCTGAAGTTCGGCTTTTTGGGGCAAATGTTGCAGTGAAGCGGTATGTTGCCTGCCATGCTCGCAGTGTGGAGGCGAAGGTGAAGCTGGGAGTGAAAGTAAGGAGCGTGGTGAGCAGACTGAGTGGAGTGAAAGCGCTGTCCCTGCAGCGTGATTGGAACAGAGAGAGTGACGTGAAAGGAGCAGGGCTGTTACGGAGAAGGAGAGGAGGCGGTGTACTAGCAACTAGTTGATAAGATAGCCAGCTCCCAGGTCACTGCCGTCACTCCAGCGGCATCTTTAACAATGGGAAGTACGAAGCAGAAAGAGGGCACAGGTGCACGTTCGTGAGGAGGTAGGAGGAAAGAATCACGCAGCGGGAAGAAGCGGAGAATTTGTAGGTGCCCCAATTGCCAGTTTATGATGGCGAACCACGTGGGAATGGTCCGCAGTGACGGAAGAGGCAACACCGTCGCCTTCCTCGAGCTTTGCATCTTTCGTCCCATGAACAGGAGGCTGAAGTTATTCGATAGCCAGAGCGCTAGATGAGGTCGTGCAATGTGTAGGCCACAATTGTGAATGCTGGGAGGGGGTGAGTACAGACGCAGGCTGATTTCACTACTACAACCACAGCCCCGCATTTGTACGCACGGCACCAGCACAACATGCGAGCATAGTTCAAATCATCCTGAAGCTTCATTGATAGGCGTTGATGTTCTTAGATTTCTTACAATTAACCTACAACTTTGAGAGGGCGCACTCACTTTCCTAAACATCGCCGAGTCACATCTCGAGGCATGCAACTGCATGCTACATTAGCCTATGGCTCAACACATCACGGGCAACTTACTATACGGGGTCGATCTCGACGAGCCCCGGATACTTGAGCAGACTGAGTCCAGCAATTCCGAAAACCGTGTGGAATACATCTACCATGTCGCCAGGCCGGTCCGCCAGGCCTCCTAGCTCGGGGTCCTAGGTGCATCAGACGGGAGAGTTAGCCGCGACGTGGTTGTCGGCTTACCTGACATTGGAGGATGAAGGAAGTCAGCTTCTCACCGTCTATCCAGTGCAGTTTGCCTAGCATGGCGAGACTGCTCATGACCCACCAGCTGTAGCAGACGTCTTCCTTCTTCTCCGGCCTTCCATTCAGACCCCCATTCTTGAGCTGCCGCTCACTGAGCCAGGCACCGAGCTTCTCCTGGTTGACGAGGTCAAGTCTACCGGCAATGGTCAATGCGCCTACGCAGGTGAACACCTGGCCAGAGTGCGACTCTGCGCCGGGGCTTGTGCCATATGCACCGTCAAAGTTGGCACACGACTGCACATGATGCACTGCTTTGTCCACGTCGACCAGGTGCAGCAGGCCCATGAGGGACAGGGCATTCAGCGCCCCGTACAGGAACCGCGTATCCTTTTCACCCCACTCGTCGCCTGCAAAGGTGCCTGTCTCGGCATCCTGGAGGTTGGCCATGACTGCAGGCTATAAGCATTGTGATATCAGGAAGCTGGGCGAAACCAAACGCACACTGGCCAATCTTGAGCCGGCCGCCCTTCATGCGTGCCTCGAGGTCGTCAAAGGCATCAAGCGTAGCTAGAATCTGCACGGCACTGACGGTATACAGCATGTGCACATCATGGCCCGGGGCAGCACCGAAGCCGCCGTTCTCATGCATGCACGAGAAGACAAATTCCAGAATGCTGGCGCGCGGCAGAGCATCCGGGTGACCCAGCAGATGCAGGGCCGTCAGTCCCCAGTAGAGGCCGTTGAGTCGCAGGTGCTCGGTGAGCCAGTACTCGAGCTCGTCCTTGCGCTGTGGGGAGTCAGATAGGGCAGGGCACGATGAAGCACGACAGGAGTGCTAGGCAGACGCACGGTGTCGAGGCTCTGGATGTAGGCGACATGCTTGTCTACAAACAGGTGCATCTCGGCGGGCATGCTGGCGAGGGCGCGGCCGGGCCCAGAGACGAGCGACATGGTGGTGGCAAGAGGGATGATGTGCAGTTTGAGGGCCGCATAGAGGGCTTGTTTGGGGAGTGCCGACGGCTCTTGGACGAGGCGGCGGCCGGGGGCTGAAACCATCTTGGAGGGGCCTTGGCGGCGCATCGCCCGCAACCTCGCTCACGCTGCGTTGCAGAGCGCCCAGGGAACCAGCCGCCGCCCAAACGGTGCGCCCCGGCCCCAGACGACAAGACTGGCACTGCATGCGCCTGCAATCTGGCACTGGCACTGGCACTGGCACTGGCACTCGCGCAATCGGGCGCTCAGGCTCTCAGGCAGCACATGCAACTTCTTGTTCATTGTCGCGGCGGTATGGCTAGCCCAGCTGTCCCTAGCCCGGGCTGGAAATAGACGGCTGTCCTGTACACTGTAATAGCTGCTGCTGCGCGTACCCGTACCTGGCGTAAACGGGCAGCGCACCGCCTTCGCCGGGCCCGAGCGCTGCTCTCCCAGGGTGCTTTTGTCGCTGCTGCTGCTGCTGCTACTGCTGCCGCCGCCGCCTCCTCCCGCCGCAGCGTATGGGCTCGCGCGCACAACCTCCCCGTTGACACTTCATTCTCCCCACCCGGTCACTCCATCTCCCCAGTCACCGCCCCTCACACCTGCTCCTGCGCCGCCCCGTCGGCCCTCTCCCCCTCCCTCCCTCCCTCCTCCTCCTCCCCTCCTCCTCCTCCCCTCCTCCCCTCCCCCCGTGAGGCTGCCAGAGCCATCAGCTCGCAGACGTCGACGTCTCGCCGGCCCGCCCACTAGCTTCTCCAGGAGAGCAGCACCCACCACCCACCACCATACCACTTACCACCCGCTCCCGACGCCGCCTGCATCGGACCTCTCTGCGAATAGCTCGCCCCATCGACGCGCCGCCTCCTTGCCCGCCCCGGAATACACACGAGGCCGCTCCCTTGTTCACGCACAGCTGGGTGAGTGCTGCTCGACGGCAGCGTCAAGACTGCCCCCTCCTTTGTTTCAATACCGTGGCAGGTCAATGTCGTACAGCAGATCGGCTATGGCATTTCTCCTCACACCTCGCGCACCGATGCTAACAGAATCGAGCCTCCAGCGTCGCCTTCCACCCAGCCATCGCCCATACCACCGCCGCAATTGTCGATTCTGAGTCGACGACACCGCCGGCGTGCATTCGCTCAGTCACAGGTTGCACGAGCGCCGCAGACGGTCCACCAACCGGTTCCTGCACACGAGCTATTCTCCCTGCTCGCCCCCGCCCCGGCACTTCAGATTCGACTCCTCGCTGCGCACCCATCGGTGAGTTCCTGCAGACGGCGCTGCGAAGGAACCACTCCACCTGAGCAGGGTTGCCACGGTTCGTACCACCTTGCCCGAGCCTCTAATACTCCGCACCTCAGGTCCCGTACTCATCGTCTACACGACAATCCCACGCTGACGACATGAACAATCACAGTGCTCAAGACCACAAGCCCGCGCTTCACCGTTCCCCAAGACACCGGCCGCCCCATGTGCTTGCCCTGACAAAGCCATCGCCTCCGGCTCCGACGCACTGCTCTCCCGACCGCATCCAAGAGTCCCTCACCTGCCCTCAAATCGAGGCGTTACTGCTGAACACACTCACCGAGGTATTTGCTCGCCGACTAGACACCCAGGGGGATATTGAACAGACCGCGGCCTCTTATGATACTGTCGTGCTGAGACTTTTGTAGCCCCGGGAAATACCGAGGAAACAGTTGCGCAAGATGCCAAAATCGGCCTCATTATCCTTAGCCATGCGGACCAAGGGCGGGAAGGAAAATTTGGACTCCCCAAGGAGTCCTCTAAGCCCAGGGTCACCAAATGCGGTCAACGGCAGCGACCCTGATGCCACCACACCCACAGCCCCCTACCACGATATACCGCACTCACCTACATCGCCGAAACCCCGGAAAGACTCCAAAAGCATATTTTCCAATTTTGGAGCTACCAAATCATCTTCCCGCATAGCAAATCCGGAGAACTCTCTTCGACACATACCCGACCGAGAAGGCCCCAGCCCCATCTATGCTAACGGCCGCGGCGGCACGTCTACGCCTGACTTGAATCGCCCGGTGCAGACCCCTAATTCTGATGGTGAGGTTTGCCATTCTGCCCATCACGGGCCTGTGCTAAAGGACGCAGATAACCGTTCTGATACTACCAACTTTAAGCACCACAACGGCTCAGACAAAGTACACGAAACTGCCGACCACGGCTCACACATGTCAAACTCGAAGCAGGATGGATCTAAACCTAAGAAACAAGGCGGCATGCTCTCCCGCTCAAAGTCCATCAAGACTGATGAGAGCGGGCGCGCGAGGTTGAACAAGGTTCAGCCTCCTAAGCTCTCCCCTGACCCAACAGCGACTTGGGACCATAATGGCGATACCATGCTACTGAAGACCGCTCCGCTGGATAAAGACAAATCCTGGCGCCAGAACATCCCATTCGGGAAACTACGAACGCATTCAGCAGACCGACACGACGGGTCTCAACATACTCTCCGCGTCGACGACGATAACTCGCGCAGAGACAGGGCCGAGCAGAGCTCCCTTGCATCGGGCTCATACAACGAAAGCCGCGGCGCACAATTGATGTCCAATTTGGGATCGGGCGCGCGCAAAATGGGGGAGAAGTTTGACTCTGCTCGTAAGGGCATGTTCGGCAAGTTGGGCCGTACCTCGAGCAACCACGAACGAGAGCTGCAAATTCCGAAAGAACAATATCAATTCAAGATCATTCATACACCTTTAGTTGAACAGACGCGGTTGACCAGAATTTCGAATCGATTGGAAGCATCTAAGGACAAGACCGAATTTTGGATGCCGGCGCTCCCATGGCGTTGCATTGAGTACGCAATTTTTTTTTCCCCATATACACACCCTTGAGTCAGCAGCTGACCAGTGATCCAGTTACTTGAATATGAAAGGTTGTGAAGAAGAGGGGCTATACCGTGTACCAGGAGCTGCTCACCAAATCAGATATTACGAGCAAAAGTTCGATCAAGGCACGATTCCGCTCGAACAACATTATCTATTACATTTCTAACAAGTCATAGACCGCGATATTGATCTAATCGCAGACGACAATCTCAATGATCCCAACGTCATCGGCTCGCTATTCAAAAACTGGCTGCGACAGCTTCCGGACGAAATCTTTCCCAAGGCGACTCAAGCACGGATCCAGCAAGAATGCCAGGGTGCTAAGACGACTCCTCAAATGTTGAAAGATGAATTGTCAAAGCTCCCGCCGTTCAACTATTACCTTCTCTTTGCCATCACTTGCCATATCAGCCTTCTTCACTCTTGCTCAGAATTCAACAAGATGAATTACAACAATCTGTGCATCTGCTTCCAGCCAGCGATCAAAATCGACGCATTTTGTTTCCAATTCTTAATCCTGGACTGGCGTAACTGCTGGCAAGGCTGCTGGACCGAGAAGGAGTATCTAGTTGAAGAGGTGAAGTTGCTGGAAGCCCAGGATACCCAAACGAAACCCCAGCCCACTCCCTCCCGCAACGGGCATAGCTCTGGAAAGACAAAAGGCTCACAATCTTCTGGTTATTTAGGAGACGCTTTCAAATCAGGGCGCAATAGCTCCAAGGATCGAAAACCCTCGTCTACGCGAGGTATCTCGTCGGACCGGAGCATGGCATCCGGTCGTGCTACTCCGCCAAACTCGTCTCTCCTTGCTTCCGAGAAGTCGAACGGAACGAAGCGCAATGGTGCCATCGAAAGAGACCCATCTACGGACAGAACAATCTCTTCGTCGGACAGTCGCGAAGCGTTCAATGCACGTTCGACACCAAAGCGTCCACCGCCTTCTTTGAAGGCTGAGTCCGCGGACGACGAGGATAACAGCGCGACGCCAACGCAAGCGCAGCACAATCGTGGGCCCTCGGAAACCCAATTTCGACTGGACCTGAGCAATCCGCCCAGCTCCCCATTTTCGATAAAATTTTAATGGACGGTAATGCAGCGACGACGGCGACTGGAATTGAAACTCTTGCGGAAGTTTGTGCATTTGATGGTTAAAAGGGGGGTTTTGGATTTTTGCTTTTCACTCTTGCATGTTTGGTTCTCATCTTTGCCATGACGTTGCGATACCCGTTCTCAATCCTTTGGGCTCGTGGCAGCACTTGTAGAAGTCGATTGATGGTTAGCGCCCAGCTGTGGAGTTTGGCTGTGCATTTGGCACGGTCCTGCATGTTCTTGCATTGGAGTCATTTTTATGGAAGCGGCAGGCAATTCAGCACTAGTCAGGCAGCGGTGGAGCTTTTTGTACGATATATCGGGATAGTGTAGAGCAGAATGGAGGTGACTGTCAGAGGATACGGTGTGCATCTATTGGCAGCGTGCATTAGCTGCACCAGAGCTCGGGGAACGCATCCTGGAGCGACCAAGGCCTACGGGCTCTAACGGTAGTGACTGCTTGGCAGCTATTTTTTCCTGATGACGTAGTTGCCAGGTACCGGGCCCGCGCGTCAGCTGCTATCGCTCTGCGCCGCCGATCACTCACGCTCGCCCGCCCGCACCTTCACAGCTCTCAACCCTCAGAGAGCAGGCGCAATTGCGCCCTCACCCCTCCTATCCTCCCTCCGACGTTGTGCATAGCCTCAGCCTCTTGTTCAATCGCTCCACTCCTCTCATCTCCCTCGTCACCTGAGCGACGCCGCCATTCTTATTCCTATTTTGCAAGCTTCTGTTGCCGCACCGTACATTTGTTTACGAGCCTATCCACCGTCAAACCAGTCTTCCGTTACTCGGTTGCAGACGCCATGTCTTCGTCACAACAAACGCAGGCCGTGTACCTGCTGCCATTGACCGACAATGGTGCGCCTGACGTGCCCGGGCAGTACATCTACATGCCCCCGCCGCAAGAGCCCGCCTACTGCGTCCGCTTCCAGATAGAGGGCACCAGCTCGATATGTAGGCAAGGCAGTCTCTGGGTGAACATCCCCGCGAAGGGTGAAGAGTTTCAGCGCAATCACTACCGCGAATACCCGTAAGCATTGCCCCTCATAGCCCAAGCAGCGCTTCAGACTGCACACTGACACTGGCCTTAGGCTCAAGCCAGACTTCAACGGCCGTATTGAGATTGACATCCCTATCCACGAGGCCAACGCCTACTCCTTCTACACAAGCTACTCCCCTCTACCACGATGGTCCTTTGCCGACGCTACCCCACCGCAACCTACCAAGACACCCAAATACTACATTGATGTATGCCCACGACTTACGCTTCAGGGCAAGCAGATGCCCATCGAGTCGATAATTGTCTGCTCAGTCCTTTCCAAGTTCATGGGCAGCTATCCAAACGACTGGGACAATCACCTGCAGGGTCTCAGCCAACGAGGCTACAATATGATCCACTTCACACCTCTGAATATCCGCGGCGTTTCCAATTCGCCATATAGCATCTATGATCAGCATCAATTCGATGATAGTGTGTTTCCGAATGGCGAAGAAGACGTCGCCCGCCTCATCAAGAAGATGCATACGGAGCTCCACATGCTGGCTATGACCGATGTTGTATGGAACCATACAGCGAACAACAGCAAATGGCTTGAAGAACATCCAGAATCGGGCTACAATGTCGATACCGCACCTTGGCTGAGACCTGCTCTCGATCTCGATACTGCTTTGCTCAAATACAGTCGGGATTTGAGGGCGTCGGGCCTCCCGACAAATATCAAAAGTACCGAGGACCTACTACAGATCATGGAAGGCATCAAGACTCGAGTGCTGGGTGGTTGCAAGCTCTGGGAATACTACGTACTTGATATCGAACGGGACACTAATGCCATCACTGAGGCATGGGTTGCGGGTGAGGTCACATTCCCAGACGGCAGCTTTAGTGAGGCTGGCCTTCGGGGTCTTGATGCAGTCAAGGACTGGCCTCTGAAGCAGAAAGCCGACTGGCTAGTCGATCATGCCCTCGAGGGCGGTGAAAGCCTGGGCAAGCGGTATCGCCGATCCGTGAATGCATCTAAAGGCGCTGCGCTCCTGACCGCCTTGTTTGGCCGTTTCGACACCAGAACGAGTAGCGCCCCAGACCAGGGGGCCGCCCATACTGCTATCAATCGCATCCTCGAAGATGTCAATCTCCACTTCTACCGTGAGTACGATGCGGATGCGGCTGAGATCATGGAGCAGCTGTTCAATCGCATCAAGTATTGCCGCTTGGACGACCATGGTCCGAAGATGGGCGAGATCACCGAGCAGAGCCCACTCATTGAGCCTTACTTTACACGGCTACCCCTTAACGAGACTACGAAGAAGCACAATCCCGAGGCGCTCGCTCTGGTCAATAACGGCTGGGTCTGGGCGGCAGACGCAATGCGAGACAATGCTGGACCACAGTCCCGTGCCTATCTCAGGCGAGAGGTCATTGTCTGGGGTGACTGTGTAAAGCTTCGATATGGAAGCGGCCGGGATGATAATCCTTACCTTTGGGACCACATGGCTAAGTACACAAAGTTGATGGCCAAATACTTCCAAGGCTTCCGCATCGACAACTGCCACTCGACACCTTTACACCTTGCCGAGTACATGCTGGACCAGGCAAGATCAGTAAACCCCAACATCTTTGTGTGCGCTGAGCTCTTCTCTGGATCAGAAGAGATGGACTTTGAGTTCGTCAAGCGTATGGGCTGTTCCGCACTTATTCGGGAAGGTATGCAAGCATGGAGCACGCAAGAGTTAAGTCGGCTTGTCCATCGCCATGGCGGTGTCCCTATCGGAAGCTTTGATACAGATGAGGTCCTCAATGCCGACCCTTCAATGACGACTACCACCAAGGACGGCACCCGTCAGATTGTAAAGAAGATAAAACGAAGTCCCGTCCATGCTTTGTTCATGGATTGCACGCACGACAATGAGACGCCTGCCCAGAAGCGTGACGCTCGTGACACTCTCCCAAGTGCTGCCCTCGTGGCCATGTGCTCATGCGCAACCGGCAGTGTCTTTGGTTACGACGAAATCTACCCTGAGCTCATTGAGCTTGTCCATGAGAAGAGGTTATACACGTCTGTCAACTCCACTGGCGGACCGATCAAGGCGCAAGCAGGAGAAGGTGGCATCGGCGGCATCAGGAAGATTCTCAACAACATCCACACAGAGATGGGCAAGAATGGATATGACGAAACGTACATCCATCACGACCGTGAATATATCACTGTTCACCGAGTCAATCCTCGGACAAGGAAAGGATACTTCTGCATTGCACACACAGCATTCCCAGGCTACGGCAATGGGAACGGTGGTTTCGGCCCGACAAAGCTTCCAGGAACTCAAGCGAAGCTCGTCGGAGCCTGGAATCTTGAGGTTGACAATAGTCCGGAGACAAGAGCAGCAACTATCGGTGACAAGACGCTACGCGGTCTTCCTAGCCAAACAAAGGAACTGCAGGGCGTGATAATTGAGTCTTTGGGTGACTCAACCACCATTAGCATTCCTGAGAAATTCCCTCCCGGAAGTGTTGCAATTTTCGAGACTTGGGTCCCTAGTGCAGAGCATAGTGAAGGGCTTGACAAATTCGTGACCTCTGGTGCGCGAGCAGCGTTCCGGGAATGCAATTTGTACGATCTCAACATGATCCTCTACCGCTGCGATACAGAGGAACGGGACGCCTCCGACAACAGAGATGGTACTTACAACATCCCAGGTCATGGCAATCTCGTCTATGCCGGGCTTCAAGGTTGGTGGAGTGTGCTGCAAAACATTGTCAACGAGAACAATCTCGGTCATCCACTTTGCAATCATCTTCGCGAGGGACAATGGGCTCTTGACTACTGCGCTGGACGGCTGGAGCACATCTCTGAGAAGAGGAAATACCATCGAATTCGAGGACCTGCCAAGTGGCTCAAGCAACGCTTCGATGCAATTCGTAAAGTGCCTAGCTACCTTCTTCCGCGATACTTCGCCATGGTAATCCAGACTGCCTACAATGCTGCAGTCGATCGGAGCATCGAGCTTATGGGAGAGAATATTCGAAACGGCCAAACGTTCCTTCGCAGCCTAGCCCTCGTGAGCGTCCAAGTCACCGGTTTCATGAACAGTGCCTCTCTTTGGCCTGACAAGAGCGTACCGAGCATGGCTGCCGGTCTCCCCCATTTTGCTTCCGACTGGGCCCGTTGCTGGGGACGCGATATTTGCATCTCTGCTCGCGGACTGTACATGGCGACTGGTCGATATGCCGATGCGAAAGAACACATAATGGCCTTCGCTAGCGTGCTGAAGCACGGAATGATCCCGAACCTGTTGAGCGGTGGCAAACTTCCCCGCTACAACTCGAGAGACTCTACCTGGTGGTTTTTGCAGAATTGTCAGGACTACACAAATATTGTTCCGGACGGTCTAGATCTTTTACAAGAGAAGGTCAAACGGCGATTCCTCCCTTACGATGATACCTGGTTCCCTCACAATGATAAGCGAGCTTACTCTGCTTCTTCAACCATCGAAGACGTCATCCAGGAAGCACTGCAACGGCACGCTACTGGAGTAGACTTCCGCGAGTACGATGCTGGGCCCAACATTGATAGCCAGATGAAACCAGAGGGGTTCAATATCAAGATGTGGACGGATTGGGAGACTGGCATGATCTTCGGCGGCAATCAGTCAAACTGCGGCACCTGGATGGACAAGATGGGCGAGAGTGAGAAAGCCGGCAGCAAGGGCGTTCCCGGTACACCTCGTGATGGCGCTCCTGTGGAAATGATCGGCTTGCTGTACAGTTGCCTTGTATGGGTGGCCCAGCTCTACGAGAATGGCGATTATAAATATGAGGGAGTCACTCTAGATGGTGGCAAGAAGGCAATCACGTTCAAAGCCTGGGCCGCAAAGATCAAGGACAACTTTGAGCGAACCTTCTATGTTCCGAGAACACCAGAGGAAGATGCTAGCTACGACGTCAATCCGAAGATTATCAATCGTCGGGGTATTTACAAAGATCTCTACAGGTCTGGGAAGGAGTACGAGGATTACCAGCTCCGACCTAACTTCCCCATCGCTATGACTGTGGCACCCGAACTGTTCGATCCAGAACATGGTCTGTACGCTCTTCAGATGGCAGATCGAATCCTGCTAGGACCACAGGGCATGAAGACGCTCGATCCATCCGACTATAATTACCGCCCATACTATATCAATAGCGAAGACTCAACAGACTTCCACACATCTAAAGGCCGAAACTACCACCAAGGACCGGAATGGCTATGGCCGACCGGGTATTTCTTCCGCGCACTTCTTGCAATGGACTTCAGAGCACGACGTAAGACGTCAGATGAGCGAATCGAGACTTACCAGCAGGTTACACGGCGAATGGCTGGAATGATGAAAGCTATTCAGGAGAGTCCGTGGGCCGGCTTGACGGAGCTAACGCAAAAGAATGGCGAGTTCTGTGGTGACTCTTGTCCAACACAAGCATGGTCGGCTAGTTGCCTCATCGATGTCTTCCAAGACGCGCGCGAGTATGAGCTGGCCGCATCGGAGTAGATTGGTTCCTCTCAAGTTCTACAAAGACTGGCAAGATCTTGTGCATAGAAAACCGCATCGCAAACTTAAATAGATAGCATTACTACCCTTAATAGAGCTGATTTCATCTTCCTACAGTCATCGTTCACAATGAAGTTGCTGTACTTCGTGACTTCGTAGTGCGAAGTACTCAATGGTGGACGCACGGATCCTGTGATGTCACTGGACTTCGCGTCTTAGCGTGTTCCTGGACCAAACCTTAATATTCTCCGCTCCCGAGTCCCACATTTCACGGGCAGCGTCATTACCTTGAACACAAAACGGTCGCGGCCGGGACCCCACTTCCCTCATCAATCAACTAATGACTAGCCATTATGGGGTATAAAAGATCTTATGATGCCGTAAATGCGGGCAGTAGCAGAGCTCAATTCGCGTCCCAACAATCATCTCAAGGCTCCGGCTACCCACACCCAACATCCTCGCAATCGCAACCACGAGCGCCGAAGCAGCCGCGTACAGCTAGCAATGGACATCCGTCGCGTACAGGGTTCGGTTCGTCTCAGCAGGACCCTTTCGTCATAGATAGCGAGGACGAGGACGAGGACGAGGATGGATCTCAGGAGGTCGTTGACGCGACCCAGAGCTACAACGAAGCAGAAGTTCGCTATGAATTGTATGGGGAGATCAGTACCAAGATTGTCGGATGTCGATTCTATGCGGGCTATGCTACCATAGGAGAGATGGTAATGGTCCGCAGAGAACCAAATAATCCGTACGATAGTGAGTAGGAAGAAGCATCGGAAGCGACGCGTAGCTGATGAAGATAGGCAACGCCATTCAGGTTCTCAATGTCCAAGGCGCGCAAATTGGGCACATACCAAGGCAGCAAGCGGCAAAACTTGCACCCTATATAGATGAACGCGCTCTTGTTGTTGAAGCCGTCATTTCCGGAGAGAAGGGCTACTATGAATGCCCACTCACTCTTCGGTTGTATGGTACAAATGAGCTGGATGCACGGGAGAGATTGATCGCGCGAATGAGGGGTGATAGATTGCCGGTTCAGGGAGCGACGGCACGACAGAGAGAGGAGCAGAGGAGACAGAAGATTGCGACCCAGGCTGCGAAACAGGCAAAGAAGAAAGGTGCTGCTGTTGTCGGGATTGCAGAATCACAGCAATTCGAGAATGGCTTGGCTGAGTTTACTGGTGGATCTACCCAGGGCTCCGGCAATGGACCTTCTATGGAGGACATCATTGGTACTAGCGAGCGCTTCAACCCGAGACATGCGGAGCAGTTCGTGGAGGAGTTTGGTATCAAAGAACAAGACCTGGCAAGTGTGGTTCATCTTTTAGTAAACAACCATCTAATTTCATATAGGCCGCGATGCCGAAAGCAACGCAGCCTAAAGCTGTTGCAACTGAGCTCCACGACTTTCAGCTCCAAGGGCTACACTGGCTGCTCGAGAAAGAGAGTCCGAGGCTCCCTGCTGAAGGTTCAAAGGAGGTCGTACAGCTTTGGCAACGCCATCCTACCATGCGGAATGCTTTCACGCATTTGGCCACTCATTTCTCTGTCACCAATCCTCCACTTGCTAGTGGTGGCATCCTCGCCGACGACATGGGCCTTGGGAAGACGATTCAGATCATTTCATTGATCATGGCTGACCGGCAGTTGGGTCGTCGTGCCCAAGATGCGTGCAATGCTACGCTCATTCTAGCTCCAGTGAGTGTGATGTCGAACTGGAGCACTCAGATCAAGAAGCACATCAAAGAGGAGTATGCTCTTCGAGTTATGTTCTATCACGGAACTCGCAAAGAGCCAATTTCACCAAAATCGATCGACGACTATGACGTGGTCATTAGCACTTACGACAGTGTCTCGTCTGAGTGGCACTCGCAAAAATCGACGACGGTACCTAGAAAATCTGGCGTTTTCTCGGTCAAATGGCGTCGCATCATCCTTGATGAAGGTAAATAACTGTCCCGCGCCAGATTGTTGACATCATAATTAACCATGCGCAGGTCATAACATTCGCAACCCCAAGGCGAAGAAGACTGTTGCAGTCACAAATTTATTGGCACAGTCAAGATGGGCCCTCACCGGTACCCCTATTATCAACAATCTCAAGGATCTCTACTCCCTTGTCCGTTTTCTCCGTTTATCTGGTGGACTCGACACTTTGGAGATCTTCCATGGGGCAATCATGCGACCTGTCCTTCGAGGAGAGGCACAAGGCAGCAAGGCCTTGCAAATGCTCATGGGTAGCATCTGTCTCCGTCGTAAAAAGGAAATGGACTTTATCGATCTACGTCTTCCCGAACTTGCCGAATATGTTCACAAAGTCACTCTATTCCCCCACGAGCAGGAGAAATACGATGCTCTCGACGCCCAAGCGAAAGGTACCCTGGATCTATATCGCAACAACATGGGCGGGAGGAATGCCTCCGATGCATACCGCCACTTGCTCGAAGTCCTGTTGCGCATGCGACAGCTCTGCAACCATTGGCAGCTTGTTGGCGAAGAGCGTCTGGACTCTGTCATGAAGCAACTCGAAGCGGAAGGCGTGCTGGACCTGACCGAAGAGAACAAAGATGCTCTTCAGAAGATGCTCCAACTGTCTATCGATTCTCAAGAAGAGTGCCCAATTTGTATCGATACGCTCAAAGAGCCTGTCATCACCAAGTGCGCACACGTCTTCTGCACGGCTTGCGTCGAACGCGTGATAGAGATCCAGCACAAGTGTCCTATGTGCCGTGCAGAACTCGATAGTCTTGCCACAACGACAGTCAAGCCAGCGAAAGAGGCTGCTCCTGCTCCTGTCCCTCCTACGCAAGACCAAATAGCAGACAAAGACTCATTAGACAAGAACTGTTCCAGCAAGGTCAAGTCTCTCGTATCTATCCTCACTGCAAGCGCCAAAGACCCGACAAATAAGACCATCATCTTCAGCCAATGGACTAGCTTTCTAGACGCCATCCAGCCGCATCTCGATGCTGCCGGCTTCAAATATACTCGCATCGACGGATCGATGTCTGCTACTGCACGCGACGAAGCCCTCGAAACATTTGATACTTCATCTACTTGCACTATCCTACTAGCCTCGTTGTCAGTCTGCTCTGTAGGCTTGAACCTCGTTGCGGCGAATCAAGTCATCTTATCCGACAGTTGGTGGGCGCCGGCAATCGAGGACCAAGCTGTAGACCGTGTGCATCGGCTTGGCCAGAAGAGAGAGACAAAGGTCTTCCGTCTGGTGGTGGAGGGTAGTATTGAGGAACGAGTGCTGGGCATTCAAGAGGACAAGAGAAAGCTGATGGGGTTGGCTTTTGCGGAGAAGGAGAGTGGGAGGAAGAGGGGGCAGCGTGGAGCGGCCGGGTTGGCGGACTTGGAGAGATTGTTGGGTGCGAGTGAAAATGGGCAAAATGCACAGGAAGGTTCTGCTCCTCGGGCACAGCAACGGAGTGCGAGGGGACAATCAAGGAGGAGCTAGAGGCTTGACAAGAGTTAAGGTTACGTTTTCATGGCTATAGGTTTCATGTACGACAGATATTAGGGTCACGGCGTATGTGTTCTAAGATGGCAGAGGATCTTCTGAAGCAGCAATGCTATTTACTACATTTGATATCTACCTTACATCGCTGTTCGGCTCAAAACAAACCGACAAGACCCACCAGCTCTATCTCGTCCTGTAGATTCCACCACCGCCACCACCAAAACGACTAGTCCCCAAATAGAGTGCATCTCACACCATCTCGCCAAGACCATGATTACAATTGCTTCTCACTAGACCTGGCACCAGTACATGTATCAAGTCAAGCCGTCACCCGGATCCCGCCACAACTTCCTCCCGCAGCAACTTGCCGAAGTTTAGCGCGCTCGGGCCGCCCACCCATTGGCCCACACCCCGCACCCAAGCTCCGCCCACCCCAAGCCCCCTCGCCTTGGTAAACGTCAACGGCCATGACGTCCCGCCATCAGCACGTCGACCCGATGCGCGTGATTTCCCCCGGGGGTTTCGTGGCGATAGCGGGGACGGCTGGACGGAGGGTCAACGACAAAGGATGAGAAGATTGCGGGCGGCGATACGGATGTGTCACTTGGGTTGCTGACGGGGGGAAAGAGCTGGGGGTTGGGTGGGATGTTCGCGAGGAAATAGACCAGGGTTTTGCAATGGGCCCACGGAGGGAAGAGCGAGGATGATCACAGCGGGAGCCCGCGTTTTTTCCCTTGTACTTAATGTACGGGGGTTGGACGGCCACTTCTTTTTTTCTTTTTATTCTTCTTTTTTTCGCGCGTCATTTTGGCTTTTTGTCACTGGTCCATCCACAACTTGCATGCAGGTTTAATATATATCCTTACATATATATTTTTGGGGAGGGAAGGAGATATCGTGCCCTTCTCGCGACTCCATCGGGACGCCCGCCACTGTTTGGTATCCCGTGGTAACCTTTCCGTTTCGTCGTCCCATCTCAAGCCGAAAATGGCGTCCGCCCTCGAAAAAGAGCGCTACGAAAACTCGTCCAACGAGGAGAAAATCGCAGATGAGGGTCAGGGTCGCGAAGTCGCGCCGGCGCTCGATGGAGTGCCTGACCCGGATGCTGGGTTGAGCGAGGAGGAGAGAGCTGCTCATGTGAGTTTTCCCATCCCCGGGGGGGAGCCAACGAATATTGCGCGTGAGAGGTGGAAATGGCGTGGATAATGTGCTGATGGGGATTGATTGTGTTGCCAGGATCGCAAGCTGCTGTGGAAGCTGGATTTGAAGCTTATTCCGTGGCTGTCGTTTTTGTATCTGATTAGTTTTTTGGATCGGACGAACATTGGTGAGTTTACGAGGACCATCGATCGAAAGCAAGCCGTACTAACAAATCCATTCAAGGAAATGCCAAAATCGACGGTTTGCAACAAGATTTGCACATGACGAATGGCCAGTACAACGCTACTCTAACAATCTTCTTCGTCTCTTATGCTGGCTTCGAACCACTCACCAACGTCCTACTGAAGAAACTGCGACCGAGCATCTTCTTGCCTATCATCATGGTGTGGTGGGGGATTTGTATGACGACAATGGGGTTGGTACATAACTTCTCGGGATTGATGGCTGCTGTAAGTGTCCCCCGATATCATTGGTGTGGATAAATGCTAATATGGCGTGAACAGCGCTGGTGGCTAGGCGTCGCAGAAGCTGGTCTCTTCCCTGGTGTGAACTACTACCTCTCGTGCTGGTACAAAAGGAGCGAATTCGGTATTCGAGCTGCCATCTTTTTCTCGGCTGCTGCGCTGGCAGGGTCTTTCGGTGGTCTCCTAGCAGCTGCAATCGCCCTCATGGACGGAATAGGAGGGAAACCCGGATGGGCGTGGATCTTTGTATGTCATCTTCTTGTCTGCCCCGCTGCCTCTGTAAGTTCGTACTAATGTCTGATTATAGATCCTCGAAGGTCTCGCTACCATCTTGGTAGGCGTTGTGAGCTACTGGATGGTCCATGACTTCCCAGATGAAGCAAAGTTCTTGACTCCAGATGATCGGGCGAGGGTAATCAGGCGACTGAAGGCAGACAAGCAATCTTCTGCCGAGCATGAGTCCTTCAAAATGACATATTTCTGGAACTCAGTAAAGGATTGGAAAACATGGTAGGCTCTATCACTCATGAAATAAATACCGAAGCATGCTGACTTGTGCATTGAAGGGCATTTGCGACCATCTACATGGGATGCGACGGTGCCCTCTATGCCTTCTCCCTCTTCCTGCCGACCATTATCAACCAACTCGGCTACGCCTCGACAAAAGCAAACTTGCTCTCCGTGCCCCCTTACGCAGCCGCTGCCATCGTCACAGTATCAATCGGCTATATAGCCGATCGCACGCGCCAACGTGGTCTCTGTAACATCTTCATCTCTCTTTTCGCAGTCATAGGCTTCAGCATGCTACTAGGAAGCGGAAAGCCCGGTGTCCAATACGCAGGCACTTTCCTTGGCGCCATAGGCATATACCCCTGCATCGCAAACACCATCTCCTGGGCCTCCAACAACGTCGAGGGCGTGTACAAGCGCGGCGTGACCCTCGGATTCGTCATTGGCTGGGGCAATCTCAATGGTGTCGTTTCCTCCAACATCTATAGGGGGCAAGACAAACCGCGATTCCGGCTTGGGCATGGCGTTGTGCTGGCATATTTGGTGCTTTTCTTGCTGGGAGGTAGTATTATGACGAGGCTCCTGCTGCAATGGGAGAATAGGAAGAGGAAGCGAGGAGATCGCGATAGCTGGATTGAAGGGAAGGATGAGAGTGAGATTGAGATGTTGGGAGATAAGAGGCCGGATTTTATTTACACGCTTTAAGGTGGGGTGGAGATGGCTTGGATCTATTACCATGTTTTGCAAGAGTAACCAGTGTATACTGACTTGTATGAAGGAAAGATTGCTTTCATGTAGAAAGTAATTCAGAATGTTCATGTAGCTTGTGGCATCATCAGGTCACCACAAAATATCAAGCACATCATACACACTCCTCACCATGCAGGTATCTTTGCTAATATACATTCCTGTACGACGCCACTTCAAGACTGGAAGACTTTCGTCGTGCTGACATTGACCCGACTCCATCTCGTCCCCTTGACCAAACAAGCAGCAAATTGTAGAGGCCAATAGACATGATAGAGCACTAAGAACGGAACAGGGTCCCAGTCCACAAACGTTGCGTCTCTCCATCCCACCACATGCTCTGAAAACTCCGCCCACGCGCCAAACAAATCTTCCCAATCGCTTGTACCCCTGAGGAGATCTAGCAATGGAAGGATAAACAGTGTGACGAGATCATGTCCGAACCAGTAGTAAGACCATGTAGGAGTATGCGGAACCACGAGTTGCCTACCCTCGAGCTCAGCATCGGAAGAAAATGCCGAGAGGTACGCTCCTGCCATGTGTGGCGTATCCGAAAAGAGCACAACAGCGGTATGAGCGCGCGGATTGCACTCAATCGGGTACAGCTGCACATCATCGCCCTCTCCCTCTGCAAGAAAATCAAACGACAAGTGCCCCGAAAAGCCCTCGCCTCCATCCTCAGCCACTTTTTTCGTAAACGTCAGCATCTCCCTCGTTAACGCACTATCCATCGGCAACGCCTCATAATGCATGAGCAGATCTGACGAAGGGCAAGCAGCAAAAGCTACGACTCGACCACGTATCACCAGGCTGTGTGTGCAATACTCGTGCCCCTCGATGTACCTCTGCAGCTGAAACGGATTGGACGACGAAACACCCAGCCTCTTGACATAGTCCCTCGTTTCCTGCACGCCCTCAAACGGAAGCAGAGTCATCATGCTCGCCCTCGCCCGATCGTCTACTCCAATAGGCTTCATGATCCACTTCCTCCTCTTGCCCGCCTTCTTCCCCCCGTTCCACCTCCTCTCTTCGGCAGCCAGCACCGCAAGGACTTCGCCTGCGCTCGTGCAGCGGTACGACTCTGGGACTTGCAGGTCGAGGCAGCGGAGGTAGTCGATGAACTGGTCCTTCTCGTGGAGGCGCTCGACGGCGTCTTCGCGGAATTGAACGGCGCGGAACGAGGGGCCCAGGATGTTCGTTGCTAGGTCTACGACTTGAGCGTCTTCGAGCGCGGCGATGACGCTGGAGCAGCTTATCCATAGGCTGACGTTTTCTTGTCTGGGGCGGAGTGGTATGGTTAGTTATGTACCGTTTCCGCTATAGCGATGATATGATGGGATACGTGGCGTGTACATGAGATGCGAGGGATACCAGGGACCGTGGATATGACGATACTTACTGCATGACTTGAATCAAAGAATCAATATACGGTTCCGCATCTTGACCTTCCGGCTTCACCAGCTTGTAGTATTTCTCAACCGCCTTGGACCAGCGTCCCGGCGAGACGGTAGAGATGTCAGCGCCGATGATACGGTGCGGCGTGTGCTGTACAAGCAACCTTGCAATCGCCAATCCCTTTGTCATGGACACTCCCGTAACCAGAATTGTCTTTCTTCCCGCGTCGCCATTGCGGGGAGGCAAGGGCTTAGGCTGCGGGAAGAATCTAGTGTACAACAAGCTGGCTAGCACAAGCGTCGATGACAGCGGGAGGGTAATCAAGGACAGAAGTATCAGGAGCATGTTCTTGGGCACGTGACTGCAGTAGAAGGGTGTTGAAGATGCAGGTGATGGCGACGACATGGTTCGAGAACGTGACTCCGCGTAGGAGCCGCGTCGAAGGGACGGAAACGTGCAGATGAATCGGGTTCTCAGAGGGACTGATCTATTCGGTGGCGTTCTTTGCTAAGTGCCTTGCTCATATGCATCGTTTTGTCGGAATGTTGGGCTGTGGGTCTAGTCTACACGTCATCGTTACCCTTTGATCCACGCAATGTGCCATGCAGCATAGCTTGATGCAATCGAACCTGCGACATGTGCTACTTTTGTGAATTGGCTTGCTGCTTGCATTGGACTTTCGGCCCGTTGTATGTCGCCCGCTGCGGAAACCATCATCGTGGGACACAAGTAAACTTTGAGAAGGTGTCGAGCTTTACGGGAGCTCTATATTTCCATTCTATACAGAGTGCTCTATTGTTCTATGCCAACACATCTCGTAATTTCAACACCGTCCTACAATCAGATTAGGTCACTCTGTTCTTCTTCAATTGAATGGTGAAAACTTACTGGCACGCCTGTGGGTTCAAAGCTGTTCACTAGCTTGCTCTCATATACTAGGTTCGGATCGCCTGGGCTTTGATTGAACTTCTCCTCCTTGTATTTGTTCGCATATTGCTTGACCGTTCGATCTGGGATTCCCTTCCCCTGCCCGTTCTCAATGCTTGCGTTTCCCCCCTCGGCGAACTTCTTCCTTTTCTCTTCCACAGTGCTGCGCACGTACGCCAGGTACGGCGGGTTCCCTGGCTTAATGACATTATCGGCTGCTAGCACGCTTCCGGGAGTAACAATTTTCAACTCTTCGCAGAGTTTAAGATCGGTCGTATATGCCGGCTTGTAGTGGTCTAAGAACATGAGATCGATGTGAGTGAGGACACCAGTAGAATGAAGGCGGGCGATAGACTCGTCGCTGGAGCCTACAACTACTTTAACAACGGAGGAGAGACCTGCGAGATCGACGAGAGACATGATAACAGCGGCGAACTCGGGATTGCGCTCCAGGCTGAAGTAGCGTTCACCGCCTGCTTTGCGAACAGCATCACCGAACAGGATGCAGGAGTATCCGACGTAGCCTCCAAGTTCAACCTATACTATTCAGTCAGAAATATGTAGAATGGTAGTTGTGTCAAGACAGACCATGGTCTTTGGCTTCACTTCCGCAATCAAATCCGTCACAATCCGTCCCTTATCCTCGCCAACGTTCATCAGGTACTTCTTCGTCCTCCCAAACTCATCAATTGCAGCGAGAACATTCTTTGGTGAGCCACGGAGTTCATTGATCTTTGGATGAGAGTAGATGAAATGAAGAAGTTCAATCTCTCGCCCGTCGTCAAAGAAGGTATCGCCCTGCGGCGCGTATGCCTTTTCCTTATTAAAATCCCCCATATTCCTGAGGAGGAGTCTCTTCAACAATTACAAAGACTACGCGTTTGTGTTCGCAATGAGGAGGTAAGACCCTGGACGTGTGACTGTTAGCGTGTACGGACAATTGAACCACGAGAGCGGGCCGAAAAGGCCTGCATCACAGAATCGGATGATGCCCGACGAGATGTAGGCGTCAGTCTTAGGCGATTGAATGAGAAAATATTAAACGCAGGTCTCCGCTTCGACGCGAACAATAATTCTAGAGCGGGTCGTGTATGCAGGTGGAGAAGCCGCGCCTTGTCACGGTGTCATGTGCACACAAAGAAATCCGAATGCGGCTGGCTGCGGAAAGACTGTTCGTAGGTTCGCGTGGAGGTGGTATTCCACTCGGAACCACATGTGGAGCCATTGATTGGTTCACAGTGGAGTGAGTCCAAAGTGTTGACGTGGTGTTGAGGTACCTGTCGTCAATGACTCTCACGCCATTTGCAATCGCTCTAACCAGAAAGAATGAACGGAACTAACCTTCGAAGGAAATTAAACTCCAGACTCTTGGTTCATCTGAACCTTGTCTACTTGAGACGGGAACTAAGATCTTGCAACACGTCACCTAGGGTACTGTACGTGGTGGGGTAATCGAGGCCAAAAATTCACTGTTGAGAGATCTGCGGCCACGACGATTAAGAATTAGCAATTGGTGTCGACTTCAGATAGGCTATCTAGTCTACTTACTGTTGAGCTTCTGTTTGAAGATGAGAACGGAAGACCTATGGAGTAGATAACAAGAAGTGATGTTTGCGGGACTGCCCCGCAGACATTTCAGAAAGCTCCGCTGTGACTCGCATGTAGAATCGGCCCTAAACTAGTTAGTGCGTTGTGCTAGACCTAACCTGTTCCTGGCAAGACTTCGATGGCAATTGAGCCCTTTCTGAGATTGCCGAAGATGCGCAAATATGGAATTTGCATGACCAACATCGATGTCCATGACGCCGGATCCAGGCTAAGGACCCTCTTACCCACAGGTCACAGTTCGCCTGTGAAGTCGTTTCATCATGTTGTCCCGAGAATAGGTTAGCTCAGGATAACAAGTGAGAACGTTCGAGATCTGCCGGACAAGGCAGTCCTCACGGAATGATGAGAACGCGGCTGCAGTGGTTGACGTTACCAAATTCTCCCTGGCACGCTGTTCTCATAGAAGACTAACGCGTACCATGATATCAGGTTTGGCGAAGGAGTACATTGGCTAGGTACCGCTTATAAGGGTCGCCGTTCCCAGAGGGTCCCGTTGTAGATATCAACTATCTATTTGCTATTTTCGGAAAGCACATTATCATGTCAGACCTCAAAGCTTCCGTTATCGAGACGAAGAATGGATTCCACGTAGAAGGGTACGAGAAGATCGAATACGACTTCACGTTCCTAGACGGCGTGTTTGACGTCCAGAATACCCAATTGGCCAACTGTTACGAGCGATGGGGTCGTTGCCTAGCCATCATGGACCTGAACATCTTCAACATATACGGGGATATGATGGAGAAGTACTTCAACCACCACGGTCTGGAATTGAAGATTCACAAGACCATGATTGGCGAGAAGGCAAAGTCCATTGAGACTTTCCTGAATATCGTAGATTCTATGACGGATTTCGGCATTATTCGAAAGGAACCAGTTCTGGTCGTAGTAAGTTGTTCTGGGCGATTTATTGTCGCTGGTTGCTAATGCCTCATCAGGGTGGAGGTCTTGTCACGGACGTCGCTGGGTAAAGCCTTGCCACTGGTCCATCGCCTAAGAACATTTCTAAGGCACTCTGACCTATAACTCACTGAGAATAATGGCTGACACTTTGGATCAAGGTTTGCTTGCGCTGCGTACCGAAGGAACACAAACTTCATCCGGATTCCCACAACGGTCATTGGTTTGATTGATGCTAGTGTTAGTATCAAAGTCGCCGTAAACTACGGCAACTACAAGAATCGTCTCGGAGCATACCATGCCCCAATGCACACATTCCTAGATTTCAGCTTCTTGCGGACGCTTCCAGACGCGCAGGTTCGTAACGGATTTGCAGAGCTCATCAAGATCTCAAGCTGCGCTCATTTGCCAACATTCGACTTGCTTGACAAGTACTGCGAGAAGCTAATCCAAACGCACTTTGGCCGTCTAGACAATGCATCTGGTGAGGTTCGGAAGGCTGCGGATGAAATAAACCGTGCCGGAATTTTTGAAATGCTGAAGTTGGAAACCCCAAATCTGCATGAGATTGGCCTCGACCGAGTTATTGCGTATGGACATACATGGAGCCCTCTACATGAGGTAAGAGAGCACAAAGTGACCATAATGTAGCTAGCTTACAATCCGATAGCTCACCCCCGAGGTACCGCTTCGTCACGGACACGCCATCTCCATTGATATGGCCTATTCCGCAACGCTCGCAAACATCCGCGGGTTGTTGAGTGACGTAGAGCACCACAGATTATTGAACTTGTTCTCGCGTGCAGGCCTGTCCATGGACCATGAACTCTTCAACGAGGAAATACTCGATAAAGCTACCAAGGCCATCCTGAAGACCCGAGACGGCAAATTACGAGCTGCTGTACCGCATCCACTCGGGAAGTGCGTCTTCCTCAACGACGTGACAACGGAAGAAATGAACTCTGCGTTACGAAAGCACAAAGAGATCATGAAGCAGTATCCCCGAAACGGGGAGGGACTCGAGGCTTTTGTGGATGCTAGCGACACTGGCTACACGCTGAACGATGTGCCTGTAGAGCAGACGATGAACGGCAAGTCGGCCAACGGTGTCACAAATGGCCTTGGGAATGGTATTCCAAACGGTCTCAAGGAGGTGTTGGCGAACGGTTATCCAAATGGCTACCGCAACTAAGCAATAGCGGATGTTTCTTGTATCAAAAGTATCGATGAGAAGGCGGCAAAAACAGTTCATCAGATAGATGAAGAGCTAGACGAGGCTCAAAGGGCGCCTACTATTTTTTTTCTTCACGAACATGTATAGCAGTAGCTCTTCTCAATCAAAAGGACCATAAGCACCCACCAAGTCCTCACAATCATACTTCTTTCCACGTATGTTGCTTGTGTCAATCGTTGTATGTTCTCCATTAATCGACACCAACGCCCCATCGCTCTCAATTAAGAGAACCCACGAGACGCCAGCTTCCTACAGGAGGATTTCTCTCCGGAGCCACGCCACCGTGAGGTGACTGGCAACCAAGAGCAAAAGTGCTAATGGTCGTGGCTGGCTCCGTTGCGTTTTTGATCAACGAGAGAAAAGCGGGTGTGGGGAACGCGAAGATTTTATGGCCGCTGGGTGCCAAGGAACTAATCCCGAAATGGAACCCGTGAATTTATAGGAGCTTGATTCAGTACCAGTCGGGCGCATTGCTTCAAGGGCCCGTCAGTATTAGTACATACTTGTTGTTCTATGTAATCATATCGAATGTATATCTCTGAGGAGGATATTATTCAAACCACATATTCACGGGCACGTCCAGGACACTCATACGACTGGCATTATTGCAAGCCAGTATGCGATGTGGGCATTTGAAGCGATTACATTTCTGAAGTATTGTTCCATGATACCAAACCGCAAGAAATAGGATAAAACCTTCAGTAATCTGACATAGTCTCCATCCCCCATCATACCTAGTGGACGGCCCTATCTCCGAGAGCAGTCCCAGTAGGTCTCTGCTCGTCTTAATTCCTTCCATCATCCTTACCACACCTGACTCCACCATGCATATCTATTTGGTCACAGACTTAGCGGCATCCTCCACCTTCGCGGCGGCTTCCTTTGCCTTGATCGCCACATCCCTACCACCAAAATTCCAGTATTGAAGATATCGGTATCCTTGTATGAGCTGAGATGAGCAATTGATGAAGTGGCAGCCGAAGAGGAGGTAGTTCTTGGGTGAGACGGCGAGGGAATAGCGCATGAAGGTTGCAGAGTAGACGGAGAGGGCAGCGGTCATACGGCCAGAGATACTGCGAACATTAGTCAGTTGAATTCTCGTTTCGATTGGATCATTTTGAAAATGGGCATTCAGCGGAGTAAATGATATGCGGTTTGGAAGTGGACCGATAGGAACCGCCTAGATAATGTCTAATAGGGAGGTAAAGACGGAGGCTGCACGTACATCTCAGGATCTTTGCTCATGTCCGCAATCGCAGCAAGCGGGATACCGAAATTACTCGCCGGACCCCAGAAGTCTGTATCACATCAGTAAACGTCTTCCTCGCTGTTGGTCCAACTCCTCGTAACGGAAGTTTGCTTGACTGTCCGCCGTAATCGGAACCAAAACATGGGACGGGCGACTCACGGGTCGAGCAGAAGTAATCGAGATACTTGTTTTGGCGTATCCGCGCATTGAGAGCTTTTATTGCGGCTGCCATTGCGGTGTGAGCTGAAGATAGAGCGGAGAGGGGGTGAGTCGTTGGGTGGATGAATCTTCGTCGTTGAGTAAACGTTCGCCAAGATAAATTTCGGGGCCGATGGAGCCGCAGCATGGGTCGCAAAACAGTCACGTGCACGTTTTGATGCGAATCAAGGTTATAAGACCAATGAGAGCAAGAGGAACGGTCATTGATGAGGATTGGTCCAAGGACCCTACTTTCTTGTATTATGACATTGAAATATAGCAATCATTTCCTTATTCTCCTGATTCTCTAATCCATACCTGCTTCACGCAGATTCTGCTGAATTCGTGTCACCAAATCCTTCCTTGATGCCCACATCAATTCCTCACTGAAATTAACCACAAGAGAACCCATTAGATGACAATCGATGGGTGATAATCTTTTTTGCCTCGCATTCGGTTTGGTGGGCATTTCTGTCGAATCTTTTCCCAGCGAGGGTGTGCAAACATGCTAATTCAAGCTTCGTTCCTGACATTCCATCCACTTTTTGTTTGATTATCGGGGAGCAAAGCCCGGGGGTCCACCACGTCCTGACCCAGGGGGGAAGCCTGGTGGTCCACCAAAGGAAGGCGGGCCTCCAAATCCAGCTGCAGAGAGTCAGCGCATCGCACATTAATCGGAGAGGAGGGAACACTAACGTGGTGCACCGCCTGGAGGAAAGCCTCCAGCTATTTGAGGTCAGTAGAGTTTACCAGGTAATGTTGGGGAACTCACGTGGTCCTGGAGGGCCTCCACGGCCTGGAAAACCTGGAGGCGGTCCTCCGAATCCTCCTGGAGCACCGGGGAATCCACCTGGTGGTCCGAAGCCTGGTCCTGGTCCTCCAACACCAGGCGCAGGTCCTGTGAGACCGACCGGCAAGCCTCGCCCAGCTGGTCTAGCGACACCAGGTCCCGAGGCCAAAGCTGCAGCAGTGGCAGTCGGCCCACTGACAGGTCCTCCAATCCGTGCAGCCGGGTCTGCTGGAGGCGGTCCATCAACAGAGAGGGAAATGACATGAGCGCCGCGGATAATGGTCAGACCGATTGCGCGTCGCTCCTCAGTTTCGGTGATCTGTTGTGCTGCACCGGGTGCGGCTTTGCCCTTTCGTCGCATACGTCGGAACTCTTCGGTGTCGGCGAGAACCAAGTTCATGTGCTTTCCAGATATTAGCAGAGGGCCAAACGTGACTGATAGAAACGTACCTTGTCAAAAGCAAGCATCTGCCCTGCCATTTGTCTGCCATCTTGGAGAGTGACTTTCATGCGATAGTTGATCTAGGGCTTGTGAGTCCTTTGACGTCTTCGATTATGCGGTAAGGAGACCTACCAGATTTTGCTACATGCAGGCGTCAGTCAGTCAGTCTACACGCAGGTCTCTTCTCAGGTCAAGGGCTTTAGATGCCTAGGTATAGTTACTTACCATCTTCCCCTGCCGGTTCGCTGCAGCCATGCTGAAGAAAGTGCGTCCGAGGACGGCTTAATATATTGCAAAGATTGATTGCAGCAGACAAGTGCAAGTACAGCCCCTCAACTGGTCGATAGCGGGGTGTATGTGGAGCTGCCGAAGTCGTGAAGCTTTGCGATGCGCAAAAGCATATTGGTCCGTGCGTCGTAACCGAAGGCTTGGCGAAAATCTACCACACGGTGCATTTTGGACCGCCTCATCCACCTCGACCACTTCGACCATCACCTCGACACTAACCACCTCCAGCACACACAATGGTATGCAATTAACTCTCCATTCTACCGTAATCACCTTTACTGATTCAATGCTCAGGCCGACTCAAAAGCCTCCAACCCCATGCGGGAGCTCCGCATCCAGAAGCTGGTCCTCAACATCTCCGTCGGCGAGTCTGGTGATCGCTTGACCCGAGCAGCCAAGGTGCTTGAGCAGCTGAGCGGTCAGACTCCTGTCTACAGCAAGGCCCGATACACTGTCCGTACCTTCGGTATTAGGAGGAACGAAAAGTATGGAACCTGAAGCAAGTGGAAATTTTGGAGATTAACATGACACGCTAGGATTGCTGTCCACGTTACCATCCGCGGTCCCAAGGCCGAGGAGATCCTCGAGCGTGGCCTCAAGGTCAAGGAATACGAACTCCGCAAGCGCAACTTCAGCGAGTCTGGCAACTTTGGTTTCGGTATCAGCGAGCACATCGACTTGGGTATCAAGTACGACCCCAGCATTGGGTATGTTAAATTCAACCTCAGGATATTGAACATGACTGACGGATTGTAGTATCTACGGTATGGACTTCTACGTCTGCATGACCCGCCCCGGAGAGCGCGTTGCCAAGCGCAGGCGGTGCAAGACCAAGATCGGTGCCTCCCACCGTGTCAACCAGACCGAGACCATCAAGTGGTACAAGAACCGATTCGAGGGCATTGTCCGGTAAAGGTCGACGATGATGGGAGACGAGGGAAAAACATGGAGGTACAGCATTACATGCAGCATATTCGGTCTCGAGGGTTGGTCCCGCGGAGTCCTGGTGTGTAATTAACAAAACAGCAAGCATCAACTTGCGGCCTATCAATGGAGCTGACCTCGCTTTCGGGCGTGTGTCATTGATCACAATACAATGGAGGCATCACTTGGGTGAAGGCCGTTTAACCATTCGTGATCTTACCGTTCTTTGACGACTGCCGTGAACTTGGATTGCGACTCTACCCTCCCTCGTTTCTAACAAAAGCTTAGCGTCCTATTGTGTCCTCCGTCAATTCACTGATTTTTTTTACCGCCCCTCCACTCACTGAATCTACATCGCTCTACAATTGACGTATCATCCCAAGGACTAACCTGGCAGGATCTGTAGACGAGGCTAGTCTTTGTGACAATGGTCGCATAAACGGTCCTGAGGACGGCGGCTGTCAATGTCTCGCGCGCCACACATCATGCCCTCCATCAGTCGCCGCATCCATGCGCACGCTGTGGCTTTGGACCACTATTCTTATCAAAACTCCAAGGTGTCTAGTTGGTATGCCGTTTCATCTTGCACACGTAATCCAGGGCGTAGCAGGCGATCTGGTAATCGTCGCTTGGAGAACACAACAGGATGAGATGATGGAAGCCTTGTGCCTGACTTTCAGATGTAAACTGGCCTTTTAGCCTTGAGCGCGGCGTAGAAAGTAGTTGTAGTCGGTGCTTTGGACACATACGAGATCGCAGTACTCGATCAACAGCTGCTTATCTGTCCGTCCAGAAAACTCGGGGGTTGGCAAACCGCATCTTTCGCAGACGGCGTCCAGCAACGTTTTCATCCGTCGAGACGATCTAGGCGTCGTCAAGATGCTGAGAATAGAAGAAAGCATACGATACTGTTCATATTCTTCCTCAGCTTCAAGAAATACTACTACTCACCTTTTCCCCCACATCTAGCAGCGACAAGTACTGTTTCCCTCATTCCCCACCAAACCATAGAAGCAAACCTCACCCTCCACCTCGCCTTCCACACCACCACTACCACCATCCCCTTCCGAATCACAAATCTACACCCCACCTCGCACAAAAAACCCACACACATCACAGTTACCTTCCCCCCCTCCCTCTCGCCTCCCTCCCCTCACACAAAGTCGCACGAAAAAAAAGCCCCCCAACCTCCCTTGCACAAAAGAACATACCGCTTTTTCCTTTCCCATCCTATCCTATCCCATCCTATCCCACCGAACACACTTGCATAGTCCCAACGCCCCGTTCGCACGCCGCACAAAAACGCCACGCCACGCCCACCCGGCACCCGCTCCCGGGCGGCTAACGTGCAACGCAACGGCCAAGGGAGTGCTCAGCGGCTGGAAACCCGGCCGCATAGGCCCGGGGCACGGCAACACATGTGTGTGTGTAATGTTGATCGATAGCGGTTAGGGAGATGGGGCATTTAGCATGGCAGATTGGGGTATGGTGTGCATTGGGCATTGGCATTGATGGCGGTTGGGGGAAGGTGTGTGGGTTTGGCGAGACGCTGGGTGGGGAAGTGGGTAATGTGGCGGTATTGGGAGGGATGGTGCTGCTTTTGGTGGGTGAGGGGTGTATGATGATTATGAGGGGATGGGATGGTGTGGTGGTTTGCTATGCGGTATGTATGTGGTGGAGGAATGGGTTAGAGAGGGTGAAGGAGAGCTACTGTAACTAAGTAGATACAACGTCTAGCAACTACTGTTTCTCTTTTGCGAGATGGACACCCCCCCCTCTCTGTCATGCATTCACATCACGGTGCAGAAAGCCAAATGTGTTCTCAGTTTTCTCACTTGATCTCTTTTGCATTGGTTCGCCAGTAGCGCGAATTAATCTGTACAATATAGAACCGACTCCACACTCCCCCCATTCGTTCATAACCGAAGTAGGAGAGTCGTCAGTCTTTCTTCGACGTCTCGACGAGGTAGGTATCAAGGAAAAGCCCGTTCCTGTT
The DNA here is from genome assembly GCA_030378425.1 of Periconia sp. TS-2. Classification (NCBI taxonomy): domain Eukaryota; kingdom Fungi; phylum Ascomycota; class Dothideomycetes; order Pleosporales; family Periconiaceae; genus Periconia; species Periconia sp. TS-2. The sequence goes on along the minus strand of JASNQO010000004.1, from coordinate 86,902 downwards.
CAACACCGGTAGATAAAGAAAAGGAATATGAGCGACAGCGAGAGAGATCTCCAACTCGGGAAATAGATTTAAAGAAAATGCGGCCAAGGCCAATAAGTAGTGGAAAGGTCATATACAGTGTTACCAGGAATGATCACCAGCCATGCTCAAAGTGACTTGATTTTTCCAAGTAGGAGGAAGAAAGGAACGCTACGCTATGCGGCTTGAGCAGATTTCATCACAACGACTTCTTGCGAGCTTTTTATTGTCTCCGCACATCCGGACCGAAGTCAAAGCCTTGCGCTGTTGGCGTAGGCTGTGGCGGATGCGAGGGGCTCGCAAGCGGTTGATAAGCACCAGGAATGGGAACAGAGGCGTACTGCTGCTCGCCTGGTGCGGCTGTGACATGATCGTGCGTTCTTTCTTGGAATCCAGGGCTCAGTGGTGGTGAGGTGGTGGCAGTTCGTGAGGGGGGTGCAAAACCCTCCTGCTCGACCTTAGGGGTGGCGCCCTGGATCCGAATGGGCGGAGCTTGCAGCGAGAAAGGCTGCGGCTGTGCGATTTCGCGGGCATACTGTATTTCACCTGCCTCGCCGTTCTCGGCGGCCGAGTGCGGGTCGACGTAGGCAGGGTGGCCTGGTGGAGGTTTCCAGCCGCCGGAGCGTGGGGACATGGGACCAAAGCCGGGTGTGTTTGGCGCGGATTGGGAGCGCAGTTGAGCAAGGTAGAGGTCGGACCGGGCCTTGTCGCGCACAGCCATGGACTTTCGAAGCTTACGCTTGGACCAGAAGCGGTAGAAGACGATGGCGTAGATGATGATGCAGAGGGTCTCAATGACGACTTCGATGATGCAGCAGACAAGTGACCAATTCTAGATGGGAAATCAGATGAGACCAAAGAGAAGCTGAAGAAGATGCTTACCTGCAAGCGGCAGACAAGCGCATACGACACGTCGTCCTCGAACAAGTGTCGTCGCTTATTGTCTACGCAAGACCATCCCCACATGTCTTTGCCACCTCCCGACGATTTGCTCTGGTTGAGAACTGCAGCGCCAACTGCCCACATGATGATACTGAAGACGAAGAAACCGACAGCGAAGACAGTGTAGTACGCAGCCACCTTTTCTGCCCTGCGGTGACCGCCTCTTGAGTACGCAATCAGGACGAAGATGGACATGACGAGCGAGATACCAGCGATGCAGAGAAGCAGGACTTGCGGCCAGATCTTGGTGTTGTTTGCCCAGGCCGGGAGGTTGTTTCTTGGTGCTAGTGTCTTGGTTGCGTTGAAGATGGAGAAGGCAGTGGCAAGCATGGAAAGCACGATCAGACTGCAGGCGAAGTTGATGCCCCGTAGGAAGATCTTTGCTACGCGTACTCTCAACTTGACTTTCTACTCACTGTTAGTACTCATCTTGGATTGGATGCTGAGATACGTACCAAATCCTTCTGTTGCTCCTTCTCCGTCATCTCCTCCCTCTTCTCCAGCATCTGCTCTTCTCTAAAGGTAGGGCTCAAGATCATGGTTTCTGCTGTCCGTGGTGGAGCTCCAGGTGATTTGAGGGCACTCTTTAGAGGAGTCTTTGGCGTGGGCGGAGGGAGGTACTTCCGGTCTGTTTCCTCCATCTCGACGGAAGGGACGTAGCCGAAGCCGACGTCAGCTACTTGCGGCTGGGGCCTGTAGTGGTTGGTGGGGTACTGAAGGGGTGATCGGGGCGGGTCGATGGGCGAATATACTGAGGTTGCTTCGGCGAAGCGAGCTGTGCGGGGAGTCTTGAGAGAGGGTGCGAGCGAGTCTTTGGAATTGCGTTTCTCGACAGTAACTAGAGCAGACTTCTTATCGTTGGCGGCCATCCTAAGGCTTCTTCAAGTTCACGGGAGGGGGCGATGTGAGAGTCTCATCGACTATTCGCAAGAGCAAAGAGACGGAGGAGAAGCGTGATAGGAATGTCTATGGGAAGAAGACGGCAACTTGGATCCAGTCCAGCTTTCGACAAGTCGCAGCACACAAGCAACGAAGCGTATATGCGGATAGGAAAAAGGACTGAAAGAGGCGAAGAACGCACAAGTATTACAATATGAGAGACCTGCTGACAGGAGAAGAAGAGGAAGCAAGGACGAGTGCGAAGCGCTGGCCTTTTGTCTCAAGCGCCTCGAGGACAGGGAAGTCGGGGAATGGGCCAGGTCGGGGAGCACGGGTGAGGGTGGAGAGAGACGGGATGGAAAGGCGGCGGGTACTTACACAAGGACTAAATGTATGGCGCCAATGTAGGTGGTGTAGCACTGCAGGACGGCGCGTGATAGGCCGGGTGGGAGACGAGGACCGTCGCAATGGCGCGCAGCGGCGAGAGGGGACTGGTGGCCCAGAAATAGACGCCCGGGAGAAAGCAATAAACGATTAGAAAGTTGTGCGCTTCCAGACCGGCGCACTTGCAGATGGCCGTCTTGGTGTTGAAGGCGCTGACAGAAGCTGATTTGCGGCCCCGCAGCTGGTTCCGCGCCCGTTTGCCAGTCGCGCTGTCGTCCCAAGGCTGTCCACGATGCAGGCCGTCGCTGTCGTTGTCGTCGTAGTGGTCGAGGGAATGCGTCTGCGGCGCTGGCACTGCGAGGAGGGAGAGCAGCACGTCGAGTCCATGTTTCTTGGATGCTGGTGCCACTCGGAGCCAACGGAGGCGCCCAGGCTGGAGGGACATGGCAGGCACCAGGGTCTCAACAGCGCACGTCGAATCATCAGCAGCTGTTTCGCGCCTGGGAAAACGCTCGAGGGCGTTGCGGGCTGTGAGTGGCCGTCCGCCCTACGCCCGCATAAACGAAGCGCTCGAAACAAGCTCCCGTGAGCGCCTAGTGGGGAAGCGCCCAGCCCAATCACGCCCGCCCGTCAACCCCCAGGCCCTCGTGCAGGATCACCACTCTCAATCCACCGTCTGCCCCCCCCCCCCCACCGCCGTTGTGCCCTCGAGTCCTCGAGTCGCCCCTCGCCGCTGCCCGCACTGCCTCTCTCTCTCTCTCGAGTCCTTCAAGAACAGAGCCCTTCGCCGCCGCCCGCGTGAGGCTCCTTCTGCCCGTACCGTCCCCCGTGGCCATCAGCACCGTCATCTCCAGGCATAGATTAATTCCAATTGCCTCTTACCCGTCAGCACATGTCGCCGCTTCGGCAAGTTGTGCAGGATCCCCTCTGCATCCAAGGCATAAACCAAGCGCTGCACCTGGCGCTCGCAGGCAGCTAATTCACCTCTCCGGGCAATTAGCGGAGGCAAAGATTGCCACATGCATGCCATTTAATAGCGGTTGGGGGACAAAGACCTGCATTGGGCAGCGTCCGTTTCGTTTCGAGCACATCGCTCCGGCCTATTTTTGGGGCTTTATCTCACCACCTTTCGCTACCTGTCCCTACCATGGCCGCCAAGCTCCCGTGGAGGATGGTGTGCTGGCAAATCCTCCATACCTTGTTGCGACGTCCAGATCTACGCGGCCGGCTTACCTCAGGAAATAGTGCCACAGTGCTTGTGCTCGTGCTTGTCGTGGTCGTGGTCGTGGTCGTTGGCAGCGGGAGAGGCACAGCGGGAGAACTGTAGTTGACGCCTCCAACGCAGGCACACGCCGCAGGAAGGAAGGAAGCAGTGGGCCGTCCCTTCCGCTTGTAGAATGAACGGTGTCATAGCTGCACCTCGATGGACCTTTCTCCGGCCTGCCCAGAACTGTGCCTCACCTCTCCACCCCAAATGTACTGTTGTACGACCACCAACTCTGGGGGCTAGCTACGGCATGCCCCAACGCCCCCAGTTCTTACTGTCCCCCGAGCCCATGTGTCTTCACTCCTCTTGCAGCCGCTATTCTGTCCTAAACACGCACCGTCACACTTATTTTTAACCCCCACGATGCTCTTCACAGCTCTGCAGCATTGGAAACCCAGGTCCCGGGCCGCCCGTTCACCAGACGCAAGGCTCGACAACGTGCCGTGCACGCGCCTACCAAACATCCCAAAATCCCCGTCGAAACATTTTAATCCTCTTCCGGACTTCGCTTGCTTCGCTTACTACATTGACCGTGCTGCAGAGGCAAGACCCTGGGCAGCGTATATATTGCTTTCAGCCTTATCGGGTCTGGCTGGGCTGCTTCTCGGTTGTGTTTGCCTCGCGACGCATCCAGATGCTCACCTAGCGTGTATTCTTAGCTTCTCCGACATTAACATTATCGTTGGTATGCTAGCTAAGGAGAAAAGTCATACCCAGAGAGTATGGGATGTGCGTGGAGGAATGCCTCGCTACGCACTGAATATGCAGGTACAGAAATAAGAACAACAAGAATAACCCACGATGAGGGTTGAACCAGGAAGAGAAACAGGATTCGCCATCCATCTTGCCATGGCGGCCCTCTTTAGTAGCCTTCCCCCACGCCCGCGTTCTCGAAGGAATGCCACGAACACATGTTTGGCTTCATCTCACACGACTTCGTGCCTTTTTTGTCTCCAGCAATAATGTATCCCTCCCGTACACCCCTACTCGGCAATGGCGCCGTGGGCACAGATCTATTTGTAGATCCCCCGCCCGCCTTCGTATCTCCTCTCATCCTGCGAGATCCCCCGCTAACATTACCAGCCCTGCGCTCCGTCATCGCGAAGGCTTCCATCCTTCGCGCGACGCAAGTCAGAAGATGCCATACCCGCGGACGACTGGGCTAGAGTCTGTGCGACCAATTAGTCATGTATCATACTCTCGTAGGACGCTGTGATAAGCTTGATAGAACCTTGTGTCTCTTGCTGTGGACGTTGAGCTTGCACTGTCTGAGCGTTCGAGACTTGTAGTGGAACCACAGGGTGAGAACAAGGGTGCTGGTTTCGCACTATCATCTTCAAACACGTACTTTTGTTCTCTGTGCCTTTGGCCTCGAGTTTGGTTTGAAGGCCCAGGATCGCGGATTGGTCTTGGAGGCTCACGAGCTCGAAAGCTCCTGTCCTCGCTCCTTGCATTGTCCTGAACCCAAGGATGCATTCGCATGCCGCCATGCTCCTTCCTCGCTTGGTCGATGGTATGAGAGGAGTCGGGAATGGTACTTTTGATGCCTTGACATTGAAAGCTCGCGTCAGAATCATTCCGTCCGCGTCCGCCGCTCTTGTCCGTTGCGGAAGAGAAAAGGCTGTCAGAGCTGACGAAACCGCGCCAGCTGCGATGACGCTTTTCCTTACCTGTTATGACTCTCGCCTCGAGACTCAAGCGCTGGGCCTGCATGGGAGGCACGGGGACTGGAGGTGGAGGGATTGACGGAGGAGGCGGAAGACTTTCTCGTCTGAGTTTGCTTTTTCCCTTGGTCATTTTCCCTTTCGCCTGAGTCCCGTTAATATCGCTGTAGCGTATGGGTTTAGAACTGCAGGGATGAGATACCGCAGCTCCTGGTCCACCAACACCACCACTCCCCGTCGCAACATTGGCAGAGAAGCCGTGTGGTGCCAGGATAGGCATCGGCGCCGATACTTTTGCTTTGAGTTTCTCCTGCTTTCGGGTAGAGGGCTTGTCAGCGTGCTTCCTCTCGTGCGGATTGTAAGAATCATCGAGAATAGTTGCCCAGATGCTGGACCAGCAACCTACTTTCTCTTGTCTTTTCCCCCTGGGAGGTAGAGGACGCTCTTCCTTTTCTGAAGACTGCCGGGGATCATTGCTATCCAGCAGCTGTCTTCCCGAAGCAATAGTAGAAATAGCTTGACCTACCGGCTTCACACCAGGTGCTTCAACCACCGATGGCCCAACAAGACCTTGCTCACTCTTCTTTGGGCCGTCTTCCTCGGGGAATCTATTGATCCCTCTGGGTGGCAGCGACATCCGTTCGCAAGGCCTCGGTGGTGGCTTATACCACTGCGAAGGCCTCCCCGTATCAGGATGAGGCACCGGCGGAGGAGGCAATCCCTTATTCCGCCTTGCACTGACTCCGCCTCTCGGTGCAGGATCGAGCTTGAAATCTCGCCGCTGGGTCTGACGATCAACAACGACTTCTTGCATACCGCTTTCTTGGTGGTTGGTTTGCTCGAGGCTAGGTGAGGCGCCCACGAGGATGGTAAGCTCAGAGGGAGAGTCCGGACCACTCACCAATGTATTCGCGCGGACGGGTGCGGGACCAGCCGCTCTCCCAAGCAGACTTTGAATCTCTGAGATGTCCGATGCGCGCTCCGGGCGAGGCGGCGGGTTAGAAGACCGCTTTTTAGGTAGCGTCTTCAGAGCTTCCCGATAAATGGCGTCGAGCTGCTCCCGCTGCTTCTTTTCCGTTTCCACCCTATTTCGAGCTTCTTCCGCCGCCATCTCGGCTTCCTTTGCCGCTCGCCTCTCCCTCAACTTCCGCTGAATCCCTCTCTTGACAATTACCCCATCACCTTCCGGTCCGTACTTTGATATCAGCTTCGCGCTGCGATACAAGTCAGCCAAGCTCCTGCCACTTTTCGCTGCTCGCGAGTCTGCGTACATGGCTTGCTTCCATTTCGGAACGGATGATGGAGGGGGTTTTGTCTCTTTTGGTGCTTTGCGCTTGTCAGTTTTGAGAGTGTGGTAAGGAATAGAGTAAGTCTCACAGCCAGGAAAAGTCGTCGCATCAGAGCCTTTCCTCTCCTTTTCACACTCTGGATCGTCCTTATGCTCTCTTTTCTCATCTCCCTGTCTAGCCTCTTTATGCCCAGCTTCCTTCCCCTGCTTCTGAGCACTGCTGTGCTGCTCATGTTCCGAGCCTGCATCCGAATCATTCACATACCCCCATCCCACATTCTCAACACTTGCCGCGGTTCTACTTTGCCTCAACACTACATTCTCATCCAGCGGCGAGGGAATCTCCGGAACAGGGAGATACGATGTGATCCTCGGCATCGACAGACTCCTCCTCACTCTACGCCAAAGCTCGTCCTTCGCAGGATCTTGATAACGTGACGTAAGTAGACTGACATCCCTCCCAACACTCGAATCTCTACACTGGGGACTAACTGCTGCCGCCGCCGCCGTTCCCTCGTGACCCGAGCTTGCAAACAAGCTCGTAGTCCGTGGCGACGTAATCGGCGAGATATCCCCCGACGCACAACTCACGCGACAACTCCCGCTTGCACTCCTACAGAGCAGGGTGTTAGCAGAGGATACTTCACCTCCATCGTATATCCCATGCTGGAGACGCACATACTCGTCTTCAGCCTCGCTCCCACTGTAATCCGTCACGCTGCCTAGATCGGGATCGTAGAATCTGCGCGCGCCGCGCTGGCTGCCGAACTGCAAGCGTGGGGGAGGGTTAAGCTGGGGTTGTTTTGCTGGGTGGAGCGTGTCTTCGGGCATTATCACCCATTTGCTTCTTCGGGGGTTGCGGGTCATTATGGAGGAAGGGGTGGATAGAAGGGGCTTGGATTAGGACTAGAGTCTCGTTATAAGTTCTTTGGTTCTAAGAAATGTAGTAGGCACAAGTGTTGTGTTACCCCAGGTGTGGACAATCAATCCTATCTCTAGCCTTGCTTGCTTTCGGCGATGGAGTCTTTGGAAAAACGGACTGTAAAGATGATGGTTTTTGATACAGAGAAGAGTTTTGTTTCTTCTCGATTGCATGTCGTGGTTATTAAAGCAAAAGCCCTCGATGGGCTAATAATACATTTAGGATCTGTGCGTTGGGGAAATGATGGTACAGAAAAGGTCTATGACTCTTTTTTTTCCGGCACGTGGATGTCGAGTATTGAATCTCCCGTGCTTCAATGCTAAGGTCGACTACAAAATAGCCTTGATTGTAAATATCGTTGAGGCTCGTTATGTAGAAAGGGGGAGAAAAAAAAATTAAATGCAGCGTATGATTGATTAGTAGGAAGAAAAACCTATATGAATAGTTACAGTATGACTTATTATAGACCTAACCAAAAACGTTCATCTTGACGTGGCTGAAAGAAAGTGTAAAGAAGAAAAGTTGAGAAAAAGAGGAAATACAAGCATACAAGAATAGACCAGCACCGACCAAGACACACAAAAAAAGGGAACAAAGAAGGCGCGCCTTATTGCCTACTGTATTATTACCTGACCCTCATTACACAATGGCTCGCGCTTTGAGCCAACATTGTTTAATTACCCCCAACTCCTCCCCAAAAAAAGAAAAGAGCATACTAATATTCGCACTAGAACAATGTAAGGAGCCGGGGGAAACTACAACGAGCCCGTCCGTGTCCGCGTCCGTGTCCAAGCGCAATCTTCAGCCCAAGACTCCACATACCACACGGCACTACAAGGTGCCAGGAAGTGGTCCAGCAGTCGAGCTCGGACTCGGACTCGGACCCGTACTTTATAGCATGACCGCGAGCCACGTGATGGACGCGATGATGCCGACTCCCAACGTCGACCAGATGGCGTGCTTTGTGCTTGTGCCCAGTGAGTTGAATGGCTCGGCGGGGTAGGTGGGTTTAATGGCGATGGGTCGGATTGAGGAGAGGTTGGGGGAGGTGGACGCGTTGCACGGGTGATGCATGAGGGGTACGTTTGCCGTGGTGAGGGGAGTGTGCGAGGGCTTGAGCACTAACAGTTTGGTTGTGGTGGTGGTGGTGGTCGTCGCTTGGCTGGCATTTGCGGACGAAGTTGGGGGAGAAATCTCGCTGGTTTCGGTGCAGGAGGTTGTAGTTGTTGTTGTTTCCTGCGTCGTCGATTCAAAAGTGAGTTCGTCTGTGCACGAGGAACTCGTCGTGGTCGAAGAGGTGGTTGTCGTGGTGCAGCTGGAGGTCTCGACTGGCAGCATCGATGAAGTGATGCTGGAGACGATCAAAGGCGTCTGAACCGGGGGAATGGTCTCCTCCGTGCACGACGTCGTAGGTCCAATGTTCATCGAGCTCGAAGCAATAGCGTCCTTTGGATACAGTATATGCCCAAGGCCGTGGACATGCTTCATGCGAAATGCCCCGATGCCATGGATGTGGAAGAACAGCAGAAGGAGTGTGAGGCTAAGCTTGAGCATTTTGGCTATCAAAGAGATGTGAAGTAGACGAAAGCTTGCGCCGAATTAGGATAATATGCAACCGAAAGAAAATGGAAAGAAGTATGAGTTTGTCAAGTCTGCTGAGGCAAGAGCAGAGGGGCACAGATTCTGAGCTCCTATATGTCACTTGCGAAGCTGGCATCATTTCCTGGGAGATGCGTGGTATGTGAAAGCGAAAGCAAAGCAGAGACATGTCTGATTGAAGGGAATTTGAAAGGATTGGCAGGTAATAATCTCAAACCCTTTTTGGAAGCAAACAGTAGTACAAAGTTGCTACCGTCTAGACTTGCGAAAGACATCTGCCGAGTTATTGTCGAGGCAACTGATACAATGTCCCGTCACTCAGATGAGTGCGGTGAGCTCTTCACGGTAGTACATGCGAAGTGAGATATTGAAGTTAGCGGGCAAAATTATCCGATGAATGTTATGATCCAGTTTTATTGGCATGTACAGCGAGACAGCCGAGGTCAGTCTCACTGCGGCATCGACATCTGCAAGACATGGCGGTGCGGGCCGCTGCCTATAGTATTGTTCCTAAACATTCCGTACGATGGCCGGTAAGATGGAAGTCAGAGGACCTCGGTCAGAGATCCTAAGTTTTAGCGTGGCAGCGTTTTGTGGGGACCTCGACTAAAAAGGCAAGAAGAATGGTGGAGCTAAAGCTCAAGCTTTCTATTTCGGCATCTTACCTCACTCATAGATTCGTGGCGGGCGTCCTCTACCCTACAAATTTTTGCACCTCTTCGTGCCCAAGCTTATCGTGATTTACCTTTCACATTTTACTTTCATCCCCTGTTCATGTCCTACCTCGCACTTGAAATGCAGCTTACAAGTTGACAGCAGTGCGGAAGTTCTTGCCGGCGTAAATGGCATTGCTGCCGAGCTGGAGAAAACGCTGTCAGTATATTTCTTGAATAAGTAGGCGGTCGATCTCACCTCTTCCTCAATGCGGAGGATCTGGTTGAGCTTGGCAAGACGTTCAGATCGGGCGGGTGCACCAGTCTTGATCTGTCCGCTTCGAAGACCGACAACAATGTCGGCAATAGTGACGTCCTCAGTCTCTCCAGATCGGTGGGAGACCATCACACCCCAGCCCTATGCTGAATTAGTGTGAGTGATTAATGAACAATAGGAGAGAAAACATACAGCGCCGAAGGCATCCTTTGCGGCCTGGATAGCCTCGGAGATGGTACCGATTTGGTTGACCTTGAGCAGCAGGGCGTTGCAAGACTTGAGCTCAATAGCCTTCTTGATGAAATCGGGGTTGGTGACGGTCAAATCGTCACTGTCCAGTTCTCAGTCACTGTATCAGCTTTTTTTGGTTTAAAAACTCACCCAACAATCTGGAAGTCAGAAGTCTTGAAGAAGTAGCTCCAAGCTTCCCAGTCATCCTCAGCGAAGGGATCCTCAATGCTGACGATGGGGTATTTCTCGGCGAGGGACTTGTACAAGTCGGCGAGTTGCTCGTAAGTGAGCCACTTGCTCTTATCGCTGTCGGGGTTCTTGAAGTCGAGGTCGTACTTCTTCTCCTCTGTCTTGTAGAATTCGCTGGAGGCGACGTCCATAGCAATCTTGATCTGCCCGGTGTAGCCAGCCTCCTCGATGGCCGAGGTGATGAGGTCAAGGGCCTCCTCGGGGGTCTGGATATCGGGAGCAACACCGCCCTCGTCACCAACGTTGCCTGCAGATTGGCCGTACTTCTTCTTGGCGAGGGACTTGAGCTTCTGGTAGACTTCGGCACCCTGGCGCATGGCCTCGGAGAATGTCGGAGCGTCGGAAGGCACAATCATGAATTCCTGGAAAGCCAAGCGACCTCCGGCATGGGAACCGCCATTGAGCACTAGCGCCGTACTTAGTGTGCGTGTAACTGAGAGTGACATGTTGTCATACCGTTCTGGAAGGGCACTGGGAGCACGTAGGGCTTCTTAGTGCCAGCAAGATCTGAGATGTGTGCGTAAAGTGGCACACCCTGCCACACATTAGCTACAGCCATGGGTCGAAGCAGTCATAGTAGCAAACCTTCTCAGCAGCAGCAGCCTTTGCAACGGCCATAGAGACACCGAGGATGGCATTGGCGCCGAGCTTGGTCTTGTTGGTACTGAAACTCCACGTCAGCTTTTGTGCAACGAAAATTGCTATCCAACTTACGTTCCGTCGAGCTTGTTGAGGAAGTTGTCCACGGCGAGCTGATCCTTCACATCGATACCCTCCTTGATGAGAGCAGGGGCAATGATGTCGTTCACGTTGGAGACGGCTTTGGTGACGCCCTTGCCACCCCATTTGGACTTGTCTCCATCGCGAAGCTCGCAAGCCTCGTGCGAACCAGTGGAAGCACCGGATGGCACGATGGCACGGTGCAGGCCGGTCTCGCTGACGAGGTCGACTTCGACGGTCGGGTTACCGCGAGAGTCGTAGACGGTACGCGCGTGGATCTTAGTGATGGCCATGGTGCCTGTAAGGTGACTTGTGTAAGCTCAGCTCTGTTGACAACAAAAGTGCAATTGGAGGAAGAGCGCGTTGTCGAGGATGCGATAGAGTATTAATACGGCTGCTGGAGTCGTTGATGTCAAGTGACAAAGGTATGACTGGTCATTGACAGAAAAAGCAGCGCCCTGGTCGATAAGAGCGCCCCGCGGCCTAGAGCCAAAGTGTGGCCGGTGTGTAACCTGTGGGCGTCGTGCTGTGCGTGGGATGGCGGGCTCGGCCGCGGATGAGGTAATTAGAAACGCAATTGACTTACGTGCAATTTTTTGTAGTCAGGTTGGTCGATGGGGGAAAATAGGTGTCGTGATGGGAAAATTCGAGACTAGAGAGTTTGTTGTTGAGGGTCGGAGGGGTATTTCATGGTGGGGCTGAGATCTGCTGAGCCATGATGCTCCAGCGCATTTCTCGACTGCATCTGCCCTGCCCGCTCATTGGCTGGTACACTCTCGCGGCCGTGGAGGACGCCTCAATTGATGGCTTCCAGAGCTTTGACTCGTATTCTGTATTCTGCTCTAACACGGCTCCAGTGCCAAAATTTCGAGCATTGTGACGATTTTCTCCCAATGTTGCTAGCTGGATGCCGTCTGATTGGCCAGGAACTGCACCTCAAATTGCTCGAGCGGCAGCTCACAATTGGTTTGCTTGGCGAGCAGCTCTACGCTCCAATCACGTGATGTACATGGCCCGAGCTCCTGGACCGACAGGCAGCTCCAGCGTCGCGTTCACCGTCGACATTATACAGCGGCAATATCTAGTCCATCCCTCAACTCTGTTTCTCAAACTTCCTGGAACTCCACCCGTCCTTCTCCCCCCATAATCAACCGCAGACTACGCCCCTTCCTGTCTCAAAAGTGTACCTGTTTATCCACCTGGAGCTTTCATCATCATGTAGGAAACACTCGCATGCTTCCAGCTAAGCAAGAAGACACTAACTTCTCACTAGGGAGGTCCTGCTAGGAATCACGGGGAAGGACTTCACCCTAATCGCTGCCTCCAAAGCTGCCATGCGCGGCGCCACCATCCTCAAAGCCTCGGACGACAAGACACGGGTACTTAACCCGCACACGCTCATGGCCTTCTCAGGTGAAGCTGGAGATACCGTACAATTCGCCGAATACATCCAAGCAAATGTTCAGCTGTACTCGATGCGTAATAGCATGGAGCTCTCACCGTCTGCCACCGCAAACTTCGTCCGGGGAGAACTAGCGCGGGCTCTGAGGTCCAGGAGACCGTATACGGTCAACCTGCTGCTGGGAGGATATGATGAGATTGCTGATAAGCCGACCTTATACTGGATCGATTACCTTGCGAGCTTGGCACCTGTACCATACGCGGCTCATGGCTATGCACAGTACGTTAACCCTCCCACCCTGTACCGTGTGTATTTGTTCAGTAGCTAATCTTGCAATCTAGATACTACTGTCTCTCTCTGCTAGACAAACACCACCACCCCGACATCGACTTCGACCAAGGCATGAAGATCCTGCGTATGTGCACCGAAGAGCTGAAGCGACGGCTACCCATCGACTTTAAGGGCGTACTGGTCAAGGTGATAACAAAGGATGGTGTGCGAGAACTGGACTATGAAGATGATGTCAAGGTGGATGTGCCGTGAGTAGCCTATCCTGCCTGAGAGGCACTTCATCGACGAAGGACTGGCATATCGGAGTTTTGGTAGCTTGGCGACAAGTGTACAATATATGACTTAAGTAGCCAGCGGAAACGTTGGCATGAGCTCGAAGACCCAATGAAAGACTATGGGCATCACGATTTCAGCCCTCTATAGAAGTGTGTTTAGGCACATAATCGTAGAGACTGCAATGCGTACTCTATCAAACTTGCACTTCAACCAGAAAATGCTCTAGCGATATTTATAATCTATGCTGCACGAGTTCGCAATAACTATCTACCGTCAACCCCCTCCATTGCTACTCTATCTAGTCACTAAGCCTTCCCAACCTTACCCAAGACAGCCCGCACAACCGCACTCCGTTCGCCACCCTCAACCTCGCTCTTCACCTTCTCAGCCACCCAAGCACAACTTCTCACCTTCGCAATCTCCACCAAAGCCTCGGCACGTTTCATACGCATAGCCTCGGGCAAGCCCTCAAAGCTAGCGTCGAACAGCAACTTATCAAGTTCTCTAGCCTTTGTATCGTCAAGCGGAAGATCACTAGGCAGGCGTTCGAACAGTGACTTGAGTGAGTTGAAGGTCGCGAGATGGATGTCTTTTGCGTGTGTGCTGTTTGATTTGAGAACGAGCGGTAGAAGTGCAGCGATACGGGTTGATAGTTCCGAGGCGGAAAGTTTCGAGGAGTTTGGTGCGTTGAGGAGGGCGGTAATGCATGCTGAAAGGGTCTTCTCTTGTCTAGTAGCGTAATTAGCTTTAGAGAGTGAGATTGTAGAAGAGTTAAAATGACTTACAGTTGCACGTCTTTCATCGCTTCTCCGCCATCTACATCCATCTTCTCGCCCTCGTCTGAGCTAGGAAGCACCTCGTCTAGCACGCCATCGACGATTTCAACTATCGTGTTCGAAAGCTCGAGGTCCGTCCTTGCCTTGCATATCTTGCCCAATGCCTCCAATGCATGCGGCCTGTACGTTTTATTTTGTCTCTTAGCCTCGCGAATAGCGACTTTCTCGATTTGCTTCGCAACCTTGCTATCGTCTTTCCACAAAGCCTCGCCACGCTCGACAAAGCGCACAAAAGCCTCGAGGACGACCTCTTTGCCTTCCCAAGTCTTGCCGCTCATTGCCTTATCGAGCGCTGGCCATATCGTCTCAGCATTGCTCTTGCTGATTGTTTCACTACCCGTCGTAATAGCCAGGATAGTGTCGGCTATTGTCTTCGCAGCTGTATGCTTGAGGACCCATTTCTGGCTCTCGAGATACTGTTCCGCAAGTCCAACGATTTCCTGAAGATACAACAGAACTGCGCGCGAGCCAGCGACGTTATCGGACCATGTATCGCCAAAAAGCTGTTTGACTGAGTCGTGGGAATCGTGTTTCGCTAAGAAGATGAATGGAAGGAGTTCCGCGGCAAAGGACGTGAATCTATCGGCAGCATTCTTCGATATCGAGAGGATGACATCTCCAGCTGTGAGTCTAGTCTTATCCTCCCCTTCCTCAAAGTACAGTTTTCTGCACCATCCAATGGTGGCTAGTAATTGCTTGTCGGAAGCTAGTCTCGCCACATATCCGGCTGCTGCAGCGTAGGACGAGGATACGGTATCGTTTCGATCGTGTACATATTTCTGAATGAGTTTGAGGAAGCCGTCGGCATAGGGTTTGAAGAGGAAGTTATGCCTCGTACTGAGAGTAACTAGAATCCTCGAACATCCTACTTTCGATGGTAGACCGACAGCATTCTTCATTGCGACTTCGATGTGCGGCACGAGGGTTTTCATTGTTTCTGCGTCTGCGAGATCCAGACATCTCTCGATGGACTCCGTTAAGGGTGAACTGCGGACTGATTGAAGGCGCATGTCGTCGATCTTCTGCTCTGTCAAATTATACTTTGAAGCGTTTAGATGGATGTAATTGACAGCTTCGGGTTCCAAGGAGCTCAATAGACCAAGGAGTCGCTCTACGAGTTCCGGGACATGAGGATTGAGTGTCTTTGCATTGCTCTTCTTGACGATTTGGAGGAGTGTGTGGACGGCGAAGACGCGCACTTCCTCAGCAGAGGACTCAAGACCTGAGGATGAGAAGAGGAAAGGCAGAACGCGAGATAGCATAGCGTTAGCAGTCTTGATGGACGAGTCTCCTGCCTCTAGTGACCTCGTAAGAATTCCGGTTAGTACGCGAGCGAGAGAGGCAGCGGCCACGCGGACAGTCTCTTTGATGTCGTCGAGAACTTTGAAGCATTTATCCCAGATATCGGAGAGATACTTCTCATACTACAACAATCAGTTTCTGCAATGGATTTAGCGACACAGGGATCTTACCTTTTCAATACCTCGTCCCTGCACAAGATCAGAAATTGCTGCACATGAGGCTTGCCGTACACGCCATTCTTTCGTGAGAACGCTGATTAGAAGATCATCCATTATCGCGTCGAAATTCTTATCGATAGTAGCTGAAGAGTCTTTGACTAAAGCGTTCCAAATATCGTTCATAGAGCGCTGAACATTGGGATTGGGGTCGAATCTTTGCCCACATTAGCACCTTACTCACCCGTTAGATTGGAAGAACGTACCTATAGCGATAGAGCTTCGGATACAGTTTCGGGTTCTCCGCAAGATACCCGTCAACGCTAGAATCTGAGAAGATGTTGCTCAGGCCAAATCGCCCAAATGCGGCCCTACTTGACCATATAGAGTTGTTCGAAGCTAACGACATGAAGCGGTAGACGAGACTCGAGTCTCCCACCTCAGATGCAAGGCTGAGAATGTCCTTGTATGTGGTAACTGATCCATCTCCAGTGGGCAGAGCACCCGGCTCAAAAAGCTGTGTATCCTCTGATACTGTCCCAGACATTTTGGATTTATTGTCTGAGAAGGAACTAACAAGATCTCGGACCAAATCATCCTTTAGCTGACGATCTCCTTTTTCGTAGACCAAGCCTAGTCCCCTTGACGCAGCTTCCTGCACGACCTCGTCTCTGTCTGATAAGCAGTGCTTGAAAGCTGTTTGACACTGGGGAAGGTACTGCTGTATTTCGGACTTCTGCCCACAGTACTGAAGCAAGCAGAGAAGCCATATCACTGATGCCTTTTTTAATGACGGCTTAGTCTGACGGCAGCCTTTAAGTGTCTTCTCTAATACGCTAGACAAGGTCTTCTCGCGTTTTGGATCCGAAGGCGTGACCAATGGAGCATCCCAGGGATCATGGGGCTGATCAGTATGTTCAATATCGAGCTCAGCCGTTAAAGCTTTGGACTCCCAGCCGCAGGCAAAGCAACTCAATGCTTCACCGACGGAGAACTGCACTTCCGACTGCCGTACTTCGTGTAATTCATACAGTTTCTCCGCAACGAAGTCGTAGTCTGTCTTCTCCTCGGAGTTTCCCTCAGTCTCCTCCGTCTCCTCCGTGATACTAGACAGATGGCCCAGAGCGAGAATCGCACTGGTAGTGCCGGTCTTCGCTGCATCATAGATGTGTTGGACAACATCCTGAACCTTTGCATATTTGGCAATAGAAGAGGAATCGATGACATGGAAGAGACTGAGCTGATCTATGCAAATGTAGACAGCGCCTTTTAAAGTCGCGTCTTTTGACTCGCGCAGAATCTCGACGATTGTTTCCAGAAGCTGGTGAATAGGGTCACTATCGGCAAATTTCGTGCCACTTCTCCAATGCAGCCGACTGAAGTAATAGCCCAATGCAGCGATGGCGCCGCTGACTTGGTTGATCTCCCCACCGACAGCATCCTTCCAAGATTTGCTCCGGCTAAGAAGCGAATCCCGTGACATAGTGACAAGTTTCGTATCGGACTCATCCCAAGATGCTAGAAGGCCATACGCATGAGAAGCTGCTAGTCGACGAACTGAGTTGTTGGCAAGTATTGAAGGCTGTAATCCGCGCACCATGTGAGAGAGAGATGCTTCCTTCCAAACTTTTTCGGGGCAAAGGGATAGGAGACGAACAACATTGCTGCCGATATCTCCGATGTCGCTTAATTCGTCCCGCGTGAGTCTGTCGAAGCTTGCTCTAAGGACTGTAGCGAGTGAGGTTGAATGTGTGTTCAACCTAGCAAACGATCGGAATGCTTGTCGTGCACGAAGGTCAGTCGCCATCAGTGTCTCTAATTTTCGGCCCCAGTCCTCCGATACTTTCTCATGTATTGCTTTGTCTGCTAAAGCTGCGTGCATAGCGACTTCAGAACAGAAGGTAATAGCGATGGGGAGGGCATTAGGAAATCGGTCCTGAAGACGCTGTGCTCGTTGCACCACATCGTCCTCGCCCCCATCATCTATGTCCATATCATCTTCATCTTCCCCTTGTTGGACGAAGATAAATCGTACGAGCTCATCAAAGTCCGGAAAGGAGAGATCACTTTGATCAGCATCCGAGCCGGGTATTGAATTTGACATGCTGAACCACGCGGGAGCTAGGCCTTTCTTTCCCTCCTCCACAACCTCGTGTCTCTCATTGCTGCCCCCACTTATGGCTAGTATATCAATCCATCGTGCAAGAACGTCACTGTATGGTAGACATCTGTTGGCGAACCGAGTAGCAACATATCGCGTGCTTCTAGAAAACTTCTCGACACCTCCGCGAGCCGTATCATGGGGAGCAGAGTATTTGAGCAACACCTGTCTAAACTTGGGAAGTATAGAGTCGTCGAAGGGCTTGGAAAACACGCCGAGCACTGAGGATAATGCCTCCTCTATGCTGACCGCAACGTCCTTTCCGGACGCGTCATCTCGCAAAGATCGGAAAAGCCACTGGAGAAGATCTAAGGTGGGTTCGAGGAGTATCTTTTTCGGCGCAGCCTTCGCCAATAGGCCTATCGTCTCATAGCCGTACCCGCGCAGCTCCATATCTTGATCTCTATCTGGAGTCGGCCATCCTTGATCCTGCAGGAAAGCTCTTAAATTTCCCACAAGACCCTCCGCAACAGTCGAGAGGTGATCAGCGGATCCTCGGCGTGCGACGAAATTGACAAGCGAAAAGATTGCAGACCGGAACTTTGATGCTTCTCTGCCAGCGGTTGTCTTGTTTGTCGGATTGAGCTCAGGCGATAGCAAGCCCTCTTCTACAATTCTAGCGATCTCTTTGGGATAAGTAGTGCAGGTCACCGATCTTGATAAGACTCCCAAGATTTTGATACGAAGAGGAACTTTGACTGGCAAAGCGCCATCCTGTGTAGATCTGCAAACATCAGCTTAGTCCTAAACTTGCACCTATCGTTGTTCGTGAAACGAAGGTATTAGATGAGGTCACTGACGAGCCAAAATACAATTCAAGTAGTGTCTCTACCAATCTCCTGTCCTCTAAATCTTTAGAGAGGAGTACACGCTTCAGGGTATCTTCGCCAACTTCAGATATTCGAGAGTTGGTATCTGCAGATGCAAATAATGCGGGTAGGAACTTCTCGCCCTCAACGAACATGCCACTAGCGAGAAAACGTACGACAAGAGCTTTTGTCTCAGTAAGATTTAGACCAACATCTGCAGTGGGATCCCAAGCATCTGGTTTTCCCTGCAGAGTAAGAAATTTGTATTCCTCACTGGACAGACCAGGAGATCTCGGCGACGACTCAGATTCTGCGTTTCTCTTTCGAACAACAGTGAGTAGAAGAAGCTTGCCGAACCAGTTGGAAAGGAACATGGCATCCTCATCATTAAGTCCAAGAGTTGATCTTAGTTCATCATCTTCTTTACTGCCTCTCAACGGAAGTTTGAAATGCGTCAAAAGTCGCAGGATTAGGTGAAATAGCTGAGATGCATGCTGGGCCGACTTGGAATAGTCGGCCGATATACCCTTGATGAGAATAGGGAGAAGTTCTAGCCTATCAGTCACAGGAAGTCGGGAGATGCCTTGCTGGATGTAGAGTATATCAAAGTGGCGGATCAGCGGAACGTCCGCATTCTCCTTGAACTGTTTCAGAAGAGTCGCGACTGGAAGCTTGATTTCTCTATGGATCGTCAGCTCGAGGCGCTTCTCAAGACGAACAGACAGGGTAGAATCCGTACGGCGACTTTATGCGAGTGTTGACATGCTGGCAAATAGATATGACCTGGGGAAAACCGCTATTAGCGGTATTCATGGAAAATTTGACAAGGAGAAAACAGACCACACTAGGATACTGTGGAAATTCTAACCTTATTTCTGACGGCCACGCTCTCGGAGCCAAGCTTGAGGAGGAGAGGGGCGAGATACAGCTTGAGGAGATCTTCCAGCTTCTTCTCCGAGTCCGCCAGGGCTATTCGCATTTCAACCTTCCCAACCAAAGACAGCTCTCTGGCCTCGGGCGATTGTGTTGACGCCATTTTGAAGGCTACAACGACGACAGATCATAGATGTACCTCTGACTGGTCCGAGAGTCAGCGTATATGAATCGATAAAGCCACAGGCAGCTGCGGATGGCGTGGCGTGGTTTCCGTCTGACAAAGCGAGCTCTTGAAACATTCGGCACGGTCCAAGAAATCTGTTGCCACTCTCGCTGGCAATATCACGTTCTTACATTCACGGGCCTAGGTGCAGGGATAGCGCAGATTCGGCATCTGATCGGAAAAGTTCACGCACGGACCGCGAGTGACGCAGGGCATGTTGCCTGCCTCAAACAAACGCGACCGACTCTTCGACCAGCTTCTCTCACCGTCGACGTTTGTTGCCTGCTACACATGAGTCCGGCACTGGCATTTGCTATCTAGTCCTTCGCCGCTTTTAATCAAGGCTTCCTCTCTTCCTAGTCCTCCTCGTTCAGTGAACTTGACCTGAAGCTATTCACAAAATCCGACTGTCTGCAGGTGGCACTGGGACTTTGTACACCCACGGTCGACAGTCGCCACTCGCGCTGGATCTTATTGAAGCAACGCTCACCTATCTAAATACATAGCATCGAAGCGCATCCTATTCCAAGGCAAGCGCGCCCGCACCTCCATGGGTATATAGCCTACCCCACCGACCACCGTTTCGCCTCGTCCGTTGACGGCCACTTCAATCTACAAAAACAATATTACCCAGACACAACTCCCAGATCCGCGTCAATCATTCACCATGGACGACGACAACGTCGCGAATTTCGTTGCCATCACCTCTGCTAGGCCCGACAAGGCGGCCCAATACCTACGCCTAACGGATAACAACCTGGAACAGGCGATACAACTCTACTTCGATAGCCCGAATCTCGATCTCGGTGAGCCTGCTGCGCCCCAGCCTCCTGCTGCAAATGCCGCATCGGCCCAAAATCCCATTCAGATAGACTCGGATGAGGAAATGTCCGATTTCGATACCGGCCTGCAATCGAATACCCCGCCGATCCGGCAACCGAATACGGAGGATGATGAGGCCATGGCTCGCCGGCTTCAGGAGGAGATGTACAGCGGTGGCGGTGGTGGCGGCGGAGGCGGCGCTCTCGGCGAAGACGACGTGCGTGCGCCCATGGAACGACGAACTGAGACACTCGTTGGCCCAGGAGCAGACTGGGGTCCTGGTAACCAAGATGAGGATGTTGATGCTCTTGTTCGGGAACAACTTGCTCGTCGACGAACTCCCGCAGGTCGAGCTGGCATTTTCAACCAGCGGCCCACCCAGAGTTCCGTATGGGACAACTCTAGCGATTCTAGCGCAAGGCGGCGTGAGCTTGCGACGGCAACCGGAGGTGCTTCCGAGCAATCATCCAAGATGAACATGCTCGCAGAGTTGTTTCGTCCCCCATTTGAGCTCATGTTCCAGCAATCATGGGACAAGGCTCGGGACATGGGCAAAGAGCAAGAGAAGTGGATCATCGTGAACATCCAAGACCCGGCCATCTTCGATTGCCAGCGCCTCAATAGGGATATCTGGAAGAATGCTGACATCAAAGCAACCGTCAAGGAGAACTTTATATTCATGCAATACGCAAAGGATGACCCACGCGGGGCAGAATACATAAACTACTATTTCCATGCCCGCGACAGCCCAGACGCGTATCCTCACATCGCCATCGTTGACCCCCGAACTGGCGAACAAGTTAAGGTCTGGTCTGGGGCGCCAATTCCCGAACCCGTTGAATTTCATGCACAGCTTCATGAGTTCCTTGATCGCTATAGCCTCAGTGTCAACGCAAAGAATCCGATCGCAATGCGGAAGGCGGAGAAGAAGAAAGTTGATGTTGGCCGCATGACGGAAGAAGAGATGCTGGAGATGGCCCTCCAGAATAGCCTAGACAATGGCGGCAAAGGCCCGACGGACGAGGATCCGGATGCATTGACTAAGGGCGACACTGAAGGCAAGGGTAAAGCAAAGGTGGAAGAGGAGACGACGGAGTCGGCAGTCAATGGCACCTCTCCTTTCGCTCAGATATCGTCCATAAATCCACATGAGGAGCCCTCAATCACGGATCCTAAGGTCACAACACGCATACAGTTCCGCGGCGGACCAGGACGGCCCATTGTACGCCGCTTCAACCTTTCCGATCCCGTACGTAGAATATACGAATGGATCAAGGCTGGCCACCCATGGGAAGGCAAGGAAGGTTTCGAATTCGACTTGTCCTTCATGGGTAAGAATCTTATGGAACATCTCGATTCGTCTATCGAGGAGGCTGGCCTCAAGGGCGCGAGTGTCATGGTGGAATTCGTTGATGCTGAGTAAACCCCACCATATACACGGCATTTCACTAGCATCTCACTGGCGTGTGGGCGTTTATTTAATGGGCTGGGTGCAGATGGGTATGCGGTACATCGTGGTCCCTAGGGATCGTCTTTGGAGGGTGACTTCCAGAAGAATTTTAAATCGAGGCGGTGATGCGAGAGTGTCGCAAGTATTTGAGCACTGCAAATGCAAGGCATTCTATTTCGGCTTAGACTAACTAGATTTCTGGACTGCACACATAGTGGTGGTCGTATTCAACACTACCCTGCTTTCGTTGGTACTTGAACCTGAGAGCTCGTTATCAGCACAAGCATTGTAGAATACAAGCTTGCTCATCTTTCATCAGTTCCGCTGTTATCCTCCCGTGCTCTACATTATTGACAGCTCGATGAATGTACAAGAATTGTTCGACCTATTCAAATTCATTTTTAGAATCCTGCAACCCCTTTTAGATCTTCGCTGCCGCCGAACTTTACTGCATCCTCCGAGTTTCCTCTTGGTTCTCTCTTCATGAAATACATGCAATAATCTTCCCCATTCTCACCAATCACACCAGGAAACACCGGCTTAGCTTCAACCGCAAATCCCATCTGTTCATAGAAGGGCTTACCTCGCGGTGTGCCTTCAAGATACATGGCACAACCAGCTTTGTCTGACTGCTCTAATCCCCAGTCAAGCAGCATCTTGCCAATGCCTTGACGCTGGTAGTCAGGATCGACGAATAGCTGGGATAGCTCTTGATGAACATTAGTTCCGAGGAGATAATGGAGGAAAGGGAAGATAACACACCCCAGACGTCAAAATTTCCTCTCAAAACCTCCTCCCTTGCCCTCTCCGTAACCCCCGCCGCCATCCTCCTCAAATTCCTGACCCAATGGCCCGGTAATTTCTCCTCACAAGGCGCCGTATCCTCTCGCCACTGCGCACCCCCGGGCATAAAGAATCCCGCAGCGCCTACAATCTTTCCTCCGCAGCTCTCATCGACAGCCATTACAGTCTGACTCTCGGGCATCTGCATGGCGAGCGTGTACTGAAGAATTCTCCAACGGCGTTCTTCGAGCTGGTTCCCGGGATCAATGTTGTGGGGTGGCTTGATAGCGAGGCGGAGTTCGTCTGTTGAGAAGGCTTTCTCGAAGACGGTTGCTATAGGTTCGAGATCTTGGGGGTAGATGGGTTTGAGGACGATGTTGTGGACTGAGGCGGATGTTGAAGTGGATGGGAGACGAAGTGTGAACTTGAATTGAGGAAGGGGTAGCGGTGAAGTTGCCGGTGTCGAGCGTGGAGTTAAAGTATACTGAGGTGTGCTGGTGTGAGAGAGTGGGAGGCTGAAATAGTCTGTCCCGGTGTAGGATGACGGAGTCGTATAGGCAGTACTAGAGGCTGGATCGAAAGTCTGGTGATTATTGGTGTTGAACGTGTCGAAGTTATTCGGACGGGATGAAGTTGAAGAAGAGGAGGTGCGGGAGATACGAAATGAAGTCCCGCAGTGCGACCTGGGACACGGGGCAAGAAGGCAATTCTTCTGCAACCCACCAATCCGTTTGTACGGATCGTCGTTTAGAAACGGGGACGGAAATGGTGAGTTCCCGAGGGCGGTCGACATACTGGTGACGGAAAATATACTGGTCTACCGCAAGGCATGTTATCTGCTGCTCGTATCGAGTGCAGCTAATATATCTGTTATATCGAAACAAGAAGCACAATATCAAGAGTGATGTGCAAATGAGTTGTCGTTTTCGGAAGATATTAGGTTTGAGTGGATGTTCTTGAGTTGCAGCTCATTTCTAAATTGGGGGGAAGCAATAAAGCTAAGGCTTTGTTGTTGCGTAGGTGGTGATGGCGTGGGTGTAGGAACAATAGTACCACATTCGTGGTATATCCCTTGGCAACGAGCATTGTGCGCCATGTTCATCATTTGTTGAGCTCAAGCTGAGGAATGTAAAGTGGGGAAGCATGTGACATGTACATTTGGGCTTTGATCAGGAAGGCACTAGGCACGGAACCATTCGAGATAAGGATATTTCCTCGAGCACAAGTGCAGGGCAGCATTGGAACTTCTGCGAGATTGACGAGTTATCTTTCGAAGGCGCTACGCCGATCAGTACCTCTATCTGAAGTACTGGTGGCGCTTACCGGACACTGGCTAGTACGAAACGACCACGCCTCTCACATTACAGAAAACGCCAGCAACAAACTAGACTCCCAACTACAGCTGGTGATTGTTTAGCCTTCCGTGGTCCCCTCAATACCTTCTCAAACCCAAGGAAATATGTATAATGTAGCCATCCAAAGCCATCTGGGCTTGCATTGATACGTAGGTAAGTTATTTTCCTGCTTTGTCTTGTTCAAATTGATGGAGTTGATGCTCCTTAATGCCGGCTTTTTCTGCAACGCGAGAGCACACATGTCTCACATAATCATCACCTTATGATTTTCTAGGACCAAACTACATAAGTTCGCCTAAAATGTGGCTAGTAGGCCTATTGCTGCGAGAATAAGAGACTGTGGCTAGTGCTCAAACGCCACAGAACTACAGCAAAGATGGTGTTCTTTCCAACCCTCAATAAATGCATCTTCACAAGGCTATAGCCCGGCGGGTCAGCGGTTCTCTTGACTCGCAGTAGCAAATCGCGACAAGCTCAAGGCAGCGCCGAGTTAGGAACGAGCACATGAGTTCCGGAGGTACATACTTCATTATCCGAGTGGTGACAGCCTTGCAGCTCAGCCGCATCTGCTTGGCAGCCTGGTCAAACCGAGACATGGATCGGGATGCCTTCATCCGGACAACATGAACTTTCCGAGATATAGTATCTCTATATGAGTCCAGGTGTTGTTTTCTAGCCACAGCTATCCTT
This sequence comes from Periconia sp. TS-2, assembly GCA_030378425.1. Taxonomy (NCBI): domain Eukaryota; kingdom Fungi; phylum Ascomycota; class Dothideomycetes; order Pleosporales; family Periconiaceae; genus Periconia; species Periconia sp. TS-2. The sequence continues at coordinate 62,378 of JASNQO010000004.1, read as the reverse complement.
AAGGTATGTAATTTGGTCCATACACGATTAGTAAGTTAAAGCGTCATCACTAAGTAGACACAGACTGAGATTCCTCTCCTCCAAACCAAAGCGAATAACGCGAACGATACTGTAGTTTCGTAACCTCCGTCCCCGCTGCGCTTGCTTTACCGTTACCCCGCATGTCTCCCCATAAGCTCGGCAACATGTTCCTATTCGAAAGATTAAGACAGCCCGCTGGTAGTGAAATATTGAGAAAAGCGAAAGAGTACTACAAACAACAGAAGTATAGTGAGGCTGAGGCGCTATTCCGGAATGAAGTTAACTGGAACGTATGGAAATATGGCAAACACGACCAGGACACACTCCGCAGTAAAAACTGGCTAGGGAAAACACTTTTCCGGCAGCAGAAGTACAATGAGGCCGAAGGGCTATTTCAACAGGTAGTACATGGGCAGGAGCAGATACTGGGTAAAGACGATAAAGAGACGCTTGAAAGCAAGTCTTGGCTAGGGAGTACACTTCACTGGCAGCAAAAGTATAATGAGGCTGAAAGGATGCTTCAAGAGGCAGTAGATGGGCAGGAGCATATACTTGGTAAAGACGATAAAGACACGCTTGAAAGCAAGTCTTGGCTAGGGAGTACACTTCACCGGCAGCAAAAGTACTATGAGGCTGAAAGGATACTTCAAGAGGCAGTAGATGGGCAGGAGCATATACTGGGTAAAGACGATGAAAACACGCTTGAAAGCAAGTACTGGCTAGGGAAAACACTATACCGGCAGCAGAAGTACAATGAGGCCGAAGGGCTACTTCAACAAGTAGTAGATGGGCGGGAGCAGATACTGGCTAAAGACGATAAAGACACGCTTGAAAGCAAGTACTGGCTAGGGAGTACACTTCACCGGCAGCAAAAGTACAATGAGGCTGAAAGGATACTTCAAGAGGCAGTAGATGGGCAGGAGCATATACTTGGTAAAGACGATAAAGACACGCTTAAAAGCAAGTACTGGCTAGGGAAAACACTATACCGGCAGCAAAAGTACAATGAGGCCGAAGGGCTACTTCAACAAGTAGTAGATAGGCGGGAGCAGATACTTGGTAAAGACGATAAAGAGACGCTTGAAAGCAAGTACTGGCTAGGGATAACACTATACCGGCAGCAAAAGTACAATGAGGCCGAAGGGCTTCTTCAACAAGTAGTAGATGGGCGGGAGCAGATACTTGGTAAAGACGATAAAGACACGCTTAGAAGCAAGTACTGGCTAGGGATAACACTTCACTGGCAGCAAAAGTACAATGAGGCTGAAGGGCTACTTCAACAAGTAGTAGATAGGTGGGAGCAGATACTTGGTAAAGACGATGAAGACACGCTTAGGAGCAAGTACTGGCTAGGGAGTACGCTCCACCAGCAGCAGAAGTATAATAAAGCTGAAAGGTTATTTCAACAAGTAGTAGATAGGCGGGAGCAGATACTTGGTAAAGACGATGAAGACACGCTTGAAAGTAAGTACTGGCTAGGGATAACATTTCACCAGCAGCAGAAGTACTATGAGGCTGAAGGGCTACTTCAACAGGTAGTAGATAGGTGGGAGCAGATACTTGGTAAAGACGATGAAAACACGCTTGAAAGCAAGTTCTGGCTAGGGAAAACACTTTACCGGCAGCAAAAGTACAATGAGGCTAAAGGGCTATATCAACAGTCGGTGGATGATTATAGGATGATATTTGGTAGAAACCATGAATACACGCGCGCGGCTGTACGCATGTTAGAGGCAAGTTCTTCTCGTCTCTCACCACCGGACGATGCCATTCCGCAGGCCCCATCGAAACGACTGGACAGCTTTTTCGTGGGAGCACAGCGCAACAGGGAACAATATACTGATCCCGAGATCAACGAAATATCAAGGCTGCTAAAATACTCAAATCAACATTGGAGTAAGGTTCCACGGACATATATTATCCTTCGTACTATTAGTCACCAGGACCTCCTAGATGGGCTCATCAATGTCGGGTTTTCAGATTACTGGCTCCCCGTCACCGAACGCAGTCTCCCAGATTATTTACCCCCCCACATCCGAGCCTCATTCGTTACAGCACAGAATCTAGTCCTGACGAAATCCACAAACCTGGAAAAAGGCCAACATTGCAATTACAAAGAAGGGGAATCACCTCCATTTGAGACGAAAGGGGTCTTGGGTAGTGGTGGTTTTGGACAGGTTGAAAGAGTTGTCAGCTTAATCAGCTTCAAAGACTACGCGAGGAAGCAGGTACTGCGAAGTATAGCTTTCAGAGGACGAAGAAAAGAAGCCATGAAGCAATTTATTACTGAGATCAGTATCCTTAAACGCCTGAAGCACCATCATATTGTAAAGCTTATCGGAAGTTATACCGATTCAAGATATATAGCGCTGATCATGTCTCCCATTGCTGAGATGGATCTAGCTGCTTATCTTGAGAGAGCCACTATTTGTCACCACCCTGAGCTGCGGACCTTCTTTGGCTGCTTAGCCACGGCACTTGACTACCTGCATTTGCAGAAAATTCGACATAAGGATATTAAGCCGGGCAATATTCTCGTAAACCATGGAACTATCCTACTTGCAGACTTCGGCTTATCCTTTGATTGGTTGGAGGCAGACTATAGCACTACTACAAGCCGGCCGAACGGAATGTCTCCTAGATATTGCGCTCCTGAAGTCGTTGCACAACAACCTCGGAATACAGCGTCTGACGTCTGGAGTCTAGGTGTTGTTTTCATGGAGATGATCATGATACTCAAGGGCAAGACTATTAGGGACATGGATGATTTTTTTAGCCGACGCGGATCACAGCATAAGTTTATTCACGCAAATCTCGATGCCCTGCCAGATTTTATAACGGAACTAGAAGCAACCGGGGACTCGTCTGACAATCGAGCCCTCGGCTGGGCTCAACAAATGCTCTGCCAGGAACGTCAATCTCGCACAACTGCATCTTCGCTAGTCGGTTCTATTCTATCTAGTTGCGAAGAAATGGGAAGGATGACTTTTTGTGGAATATGTTGTGCTTTTCCTGACGATGACCATTCAGATTGGACAGACGAGCTGGAATCGCAAGGAGCTTCAGCAACGGCACTTTCTTCACTGAATTCTCAATTAGAAGCATCTCGTCTTATGTAGCATGTTGGTATAGGGACAATTGACATGATATGCTTCTTTGAAAGGATTTTCGGCTCCTTGTGTCTTTCGTCGAACTTTGGAAAATAGGTACTGTTGACCGCAGCTACAGAGATAGCTCGAAGATTTGAGATGCTAATTAGTGGATGTAATCTTGGCGCGGTATGATTCTCGCTATGTAGGGATAGATATTAGGTGTAGCGTTCAATGTTACGCATTCTATACATTGTGTTGATGTTCGAATTAGGTGGCAGGGCGGACCAATAGGCAACGATGACGTCGAGTCAGCATAGGAAACTTATAGGAAACTTCTTTCATAACCATCAAAGTCGACTCATCAACACAACAGAATAACACAAGTCCCGACTAGACACTGAATTCAATGAGCAGGTCGCCGAAGGCTGTTCTGATTATCTATTCCCATGGTCGAAGCCCACCACTTCACCCCGCGCCTGACCTCAAATACGACCTGCGCAATATTCCGAACCCTCCCAAAGCGCTGAGACAGGTTAGCGATGGCCGATCAAAGCGCCTCCGCGAGCATCTCCTTTCAGAGCCAAAGTTTGTGCAGAGGCTAGAGGCTGTTGAGCATGACATACTTAATCTCATGAAAGACAGGCTCGCGGAGTATGTGAGAAACAAAGAACCTGAGAATGTTGACGATCAGTCAATTGAGGGGCTTTCAGCGCAAGAAGAGGGGCAAGCTGCCGGAAATAGCACTCCAACTTTCGAAGCTGAGGAAGAACATGGCTCAGAGGCTGAATCTTCCTCGGCCGAAGACGATGTCATCCTTCGTGTGGGCTGCAATTGCGCATTAGGGCACCACCGTAGCGTAGCCTTTGTTGAAGAGTTATCAAGACGGCCTTGGCCAAGAGAATGGCACGTTGAGATCGTTCATCGCGACCTGGGCAAGAAAAGGGACGGCGGTGCTCGACGAGCCCAAAAGGCTAGCTTCCGAGACAAGGTTCAAGATGCCTTCGAAGACTGATATGTCAACTGGGCTTGAATCTCTCTTCGAGACACACTGGACGGAAATAGATCACGTGTAGTACAAGAGAATGGGGAAGCGGAAGTGGGGACCAAAACTAAAGGTGGGGAAGGTTGTCCACGTTGGAGCATCGTTCCGGTCAACGTGGAGACCAAACGGCTTTTCTCCGACTCCGCACAGGACTTGTCACCATTGCTAGGATGAGGATTTCCGCCTCGACGACTTTCCCGAGTGCTCAAATGGAAAGAGACGATTTCAGCACATAGTGATAGCAAGGGCTCCAACGAGCTCTACCCTTGATGGCACAGGAGGCCTAATTTTACAATCAACGCTTCGGAGTGCTTTCAAGAGCCTCGCGACTATATCCAAGTTTGTTCGACTATACATAGATCCTTCTATACGATTAGGGAGGCAAATTATGTGTGATCTCAAAAGGATCACATTGTCTATACTATACTGCTGCCCGCAGAGTCGCCGCATCACAGCCGACGCTTCACCAGGAATAGCTCCCTCGCCCCTCCAGATCACGCTTCCCAGCTTCCCCATGTGCAATCGGCTGTTCTCCATTCCCTCTGACATCTGAAAGCATCTTGGCGCGTCTATTGGCAACCGCAGGGTGAACCATCCCTCCTCCGCCTCCGCGAGACACGTCCTACCACCAGGAATTCCCTCCAAAAGGCAAATGGCATTTCCCAACCTCCTACAAATCGCGATCCGACATCTGCTCCTCCTATGTACTCATCTCGGCTCTGTGTAACCAGCGGTGTGCCTCAACCCAAGGTCGCATATCATTACAGCGGCCTTCCCTGCCCACGTTGGCCTAACTACACAGCAACGCCCCCTCGCCCATGAATCGCGGAGCGCAAGATCTCCTACGTCTCAAACGATCTAGACGAGCTTCAGAAAAGGCCCAAAACAAGCGCGCTAAAGTTTAATCTCCGCATTCCTTCGGGCGTGGTTTGCAATGGGTACTAGCCGTCAATAGGATGTGGTTTAACCTTATTCTTGTCTAGTGAGCGATACTCGCTTGCTTGCGCAAGAGAGGGGGGAGGGAAGGATCATGATCACCGCAAACGAGTACACGTGCGTCGTTTCCAATACTTTGGTGTCTCAGCGTGAGTCCGCGCTTTCGATAGCACGAGCTCTCGATAGCACGTTGCCTCGAGTAGCGTGCGTGTACATACTCCGTACATGCTGGGCGTGTCCGTCGATGGATGCAATCACGCAGAAGTCCGCCGAAAGGCATCCTCGCATGCCAACGACGACGCGTGCCATGTCCAATTCCAATATTGCCACGCATGTAGCATGTACGTGGCCCCAGGCAGCCCGCCAGCCCTCTTCGCAGGTACAGGATACACGTTTGACTTCTGCGCCTTGGTTTCCCTATGTATGTGATAAGCATGGGAGGAGAGGGATATTAGGCCAGCGCTAGCGACGCTGATTGGACAGGAGGTTTTATAGGCTGCTGCACGTGATGGCCTGACGGCTGCACGTCTTAATTGTGAGCGCTCGTTAACTGCATGGGGCAAGGTGGTGGAAATTCGTCGTTCTACTCCGCCCGCGCCTGGTCGCTTTCTGCTGCTTTCGCGTGGGCAGAGCGTACACGAGGACCAATGCCTGCTTGCTTGAGGCTTTTTTGTCACGTCTCGCGCGAATACCGCCGCTTTTGCTGCTTTTCTGCTGCGATGCTGGCGACCTTGACACAAAGTTGCGGTTTTCGCCCCGTCATCCGTGTCCTCCAACCCAGTCCATGCCCATCGCCCTTCCCTCCCATACACAGTACACCACCCATCCACCCCCCCCAATAACCCATTGGCGCCGTGGCGACGGACAAGCCGCCAATATGTCGACGCCCCCACCCAACCACACGCTCCCGCATCCCGGGCGCTTAACCATAGGCTCGGGTTCCGTGGCAGCCATTCAGCCATGACCCCTGCCACACCCCCCTCCCGGCCGTTTTATTGGCCAGACTAGCAGCGGGAAGGTTACAGAGTGTTGGGTAAGGTCCTTGGTTTTTCGGTCGGCCTTGCGGTGCTTGACCGGTGAGGGGTCGGACGCCGTGGCCATACAGAGTGCAGAAGGTGGTCGCCGCAGCAGAGGAGATGGGTGCTGGAGACTGAGCGTTTGGATGGGCTTGGGCAGCGGGAGGGTGTGTGTTTGGTCGTGTGAGTGACGGTGTTTGCCGGGTGATCTTGATCGTCGCTTCGCGTGGCGGGCAGGGGCAGCTCACGTATACTTGCCTCGCGATATCGTTACGTATGCTTTACGCTTGTGGGTTTGTGGTATAGCCAGGCATGTACCTCAAGCCTGGGGCGCCCAAACCGATTAGAAACCGTGAGATCGGTGGGTCGGGAGGAATTGGTACTAATCACATGGTGGTCATAAGGTTCCGGAAAGGGTGTTCGTAATTCAAGACGGCATCTGTATGAAGAGTGTAGCAAAGGTGGGCATTTTGGATGGAGAGGTGTAAGAAGATGGTTGTTTCCATTGAATGTGTCGTATTCCATCGACTCATGAGGATATCTACCAATCAACCCCTCAGTGGTCTCTCGTGCAGGCAATAGGAGCCAATAGAATATACCCTGTGCTCCTCTTTTGCCGCTACAACAGTTGCGCTGGCCATAGCCCTCGTGCCAGCCATTCCCAATCATATCCAGATCTACCACCCATCTCAAAAGCAGACCTGACAAGAGCTCTTGGACGCCGTCCATGTCCTATCCCATAGCGCCGGCGCACCAAAAGAGGTATCCGCATAGAAATAAACAAGCCAATCCAAGCCCTAATTTTCCGCACCAGAGAATTGGTATTCGTGAGAGAACATGAACTCGTTCCTCTAGTAATAGGACTAAACACAAAGAAATAGTTGATGTCGGTAAGTACGACGCTAGTCGGCCACAAGACGGGGGTGTGTGATAAATGTAAGAGAAAGAAAAGGCGGAAAGAGCGATGCGATCGAGTCGCCTGGACCCGAAGGTTGTGAAGGAGGCCGGGGCGGAAGGGTCGCTCGTAGAACAAGATCAATCGAAGCAAGTGCGTGATCAAGTCGAACGTGATTAGATGTACTCGAAGCGGAGAAGATAATAGGTGCATAACGTGCGGCGCCAATTGAAGTCAAATCAACGTTGGTATTCGTGAGGTGGCACAGAGTCACTAGGCGGCAGTTGTGTAACCACCGAAGCTCGAGGCTGCAAAAATGCTACGCGCCCATTTGTTTACTCGATTCTCCTTCTCTTGCCGCGCGGTGCGGGGTCGATCTGTGGGTAGCTGGGGGCCTTTGTATCTACAGGAGTGCTGCTGTAGGTCACCGTGCGAGTGACCACTTCGCGCACGCTTACGCGCCTCGTTCGGCCGGTCTTCTTGTCCAGATCCCAAGTTTTTGGCGAGACTGCAGAGTATGGCGAGTTTGCAGAGCTCGCGCTAGCCGGCGACCGAACTGTCGCTGGTGAGTATGGTGACTGCGGGATGTAGAGACGAGGTGTGCGCGCCGACTGTGGTCGGGTGAAGGGCGACGGTGGAGGAATAGTGACAGTCTGCTCCTTGGGAAGTGGTGCAGTCTTGGGAACCTCTTGCTTTGAGTGATCGCAATTGCAGCAGCTGCTGGCTCTTGACGTGGCTGGCGAGGACGGCGTGGTTTTATCCACAGGGCCAGATGTTGATGTGCAAGAGGCGCTCGATGCCGACGATGTCACTGAAGCCATGGAGGTGGGACGATTTCCTTCGAAGACGAATTTGGAGCTGTTTCCAGAAGGCATCGGGCTCATCAGGACAGGTGAAAGCGTCTTGAGGAAGTCTAGGTAGGCTGTCGGCGGAGTGATGGGTGTTTTGATCGACTCTTCCTTCTTGATGTTTGCGAAGGTTGGCGTCGAGGCAGTTGCAGAGTGGACCATGGGTGACCTGAGCTCGGACGGGTAGGTAGCAGAGAGAGGCGTCTTGAGGGCGGACAGCGCCGGCTTGGAGTCTGTCGTGGCCATGGTGGGTAGTTGTGCAGTGCTGTAAACGAAAGACTGGTCTGGGTGTCCAAGCGCAGGTGTGTGGGCTTCGCTGTGCCTGCTTCCACGGGCGGGAGACGAGGTGAAGAGAGAGCAAGGCGGCGGCGGCGAAGAAGAAGAAGAAGAGGAGGTACTTGAGGCCGGGGTGGGGTGCGTGTTTATTGACGGAGCCGTGTAGTAAGACCAGGTCGGACGCGGCTTTGGTGTGTTGGGGGTGGTCGCGGGCTGGGTCGTGGTGGATGCTCGCCTGCTAAAAAAAGGCGGGCGCGTAGCCAGCGGCGTCCGGGCGCGGGGCCTGCTGGTGGCTCGCTGCTGATTCGGAGCGCCTTTGCTCGGGCCTCGTCCGCGCTGCGATGCAAAACAGCCGCCGCGCTGGGTCCCGTGGCAAATCAGACGGTCCTCTCGAAGCGCCGGGGCAGGGGGGGGGTGGGCCTGAGCGCTGGCGAACAGCTTCAACACCAGGCCGCTGCAATTGGCTGCAAGGCAATGAAACGAAGGGTGTGATTTGTTTGCCGCCCTTGCAGCTCGTCCTCGAGAAGATCCAGCGGCCCGTCGTGATTGGGCCCTGGCCTGTCCGGGTGTTTGATGCGGGCGGTACTCTGCCGACGCCTGCGAGCGTAGACACGAGCCAAGCAGCAGCAGCAGCTCGTCCAAGCTGAACAAGGCAAACGTGGCCGCCCGGTCGTTTGTCTATCCGGCACAGAGGGTAAATCTGAGACGAGACGATGAGACGGCACAGCGTTAGGAGGAGCGGGAGGAGCGAACGACTGCTGAACAGGAGCAAGCAAAGCCTGGCTGCAAATAGAATGCAAGTTGCTGTGCTGGCAGTCAGGACATCTGATTGCGGGAACGGTCCGTCATTTTATGTTGCTTGCAGCCGCTGTGTATCTCTCTAAACCAGTCGCGCGCTTCCAGCTTGATGCTTCCCCATGCCGCCGGCCTTGGACGGACCGCCCGTTGGAAGCCTTCTCCAGCTTTCTCTGGTTCGTCTTGGGCGCGCGCCTCACAACACCAGCGCTTGGCCCCTGTTCGAACAGAGGCTGTGCGGAAGATGACTGCTTAATTCATCTTTACAGGTCAAACAAGTACCGACGGCGGTTCTCGACGAAACCCCAAATGACAGCGCTAACACCTGACCCTTCAACATCCAGTGCAACTTCACGATGCCATAGGCAGCTGAAGCGTCGTATTCCTCAATTCTGTCGATGCCGTGACTTGTTCCCCGCCATACCTGTCGCGCCGGAGGCTCCAAAGCGGCCAATCACTGCGCGATACTGCACGCAGTATGAAGCCAACCACGGAGATTTTTCTCGCAGTGAGAGTGAGGCACAGCGAATACAACCCACCAGGTAGAAAGAGGGCTATGTTTAGCGGCCCGCAGAAAGAGATGATCAACTGAGACAGGATTGCATAGACGCTGTTATCTGATGAGACCGCTGAGTGCCTTGTTGTAATTCACCTCGTCTTCTAGAATTGGTCGAACCGCAGCGCCTACAATGACTGTTGGGTTTTGTACAAGAGGGGATGACAGGTCATCCATAGGCACATGACAGGTGTGTTCGCCAAAGTATACTCGACCATCAAATCGCCTGGTCTTCGAGAGCGTGACAAAAGGTTCCTGGTTTCGCTCCGCGGTATACTGATCTACGCACACCATTTGGCACCTTCTGCAAGGACCCAACATCTCGAAATACTGTTGACCGATCTGGAGAAAGCGCCAGTCGTCTTCTGCATATGGTTGTTCCGCCCCGGGCGGGTAGTGTGGATTCTCCGCAACTACGATGTTGGCTCGGAAGACCTCTGCTTGTGCCGCTTTGCCGCCCTCGGCTTTTATTAGCTCATTCAGGCGGTTGAGGCTTGATCTTGAAATGGTCAAGATAGGACTCTCATTCGACAGAAGAATTGGTTTTGAAACTGTTGTCCCTGGCATCGTAGCTCCCACAAGTGGGAAAGCGCCGGGTATGTGCATGTCCCCAGTCTTCTGGTATTTTTGCAAGTGGGGTTTAGAATGCCGTGAAGAAGCCAATGAGCCACTTCCGCTACCGACAGCTGGGAAGCGGGCGAGATGACAAGCCACACCAAGGGCTTGGGTGAAGAAGGCCGAGATCTGACGTGACTTGTAGGTCTTAGCCTTGATGGAATCACCGCAGACCTTCGCATTGGCGTCCTTGTAAAGGTTCTCCGAAAACATTCGTGGATCGGCCGACAAAGGAACAGTGATCTCGTTGGCAAAAGTGGTATCCATCAGTGGTCCTGTCAAACGTATGCGTAGAAGGCCCTGCTCTAGGTCAATACTTGGACGAATGAGCGCCATCCTTGGATAGCGCTTCTGGCTTAACGCTGCCCCCGTGCCCTGATGGACGAGGCACCATTCGCGGTCCCAAGCAAGCCCTTCGCGCCGGACTTCCCAAGGTTTGCCGGGCGGCACGCTGAACGCCGCACAGCTCTTCAAAGGGTAGACGGATAGGCTCTCCACGTGCAGCCAGCTCAGTGTTGGTGGCTCAACACTCGCGGACGTCACTGGTGGTACCATTGCAGAGGGCAAATCGTGCATGAAGAATTCCCGCACAAAGTCGACGAATAATGACACATCTTTTAGAGTACTCATCGCCCCAAGACTAAGTCGAATAACACCAGTGGGTTTTGCACGAATGATGTCGTTGTCGTTGCCGCACCGTTGTCCAGCCGAAAAGTTCTCTCTCATTTCCCACGGCGCCAAATCTAGGGAGGACGCAACGCCGCCTGGATTGCAGACACCACCGGTGCGGAGCTGGAAGTTCTTCACAACTGCAAGTTTCTCCACTTCTGCATTACTGACCCAGCCGCCACACTCATTCCGCAAGTTGAACGCTATCACAGGTCCTTGCGTGGTAGGATCACCATACGTCGAATTGGGATCTTTGTACAGCTGGCAAACACTAGTGCCATTTCCGTGCCGTAGCGACGATAAGTCGTCATGTAGCCTCGTAGCGAGGAAAGTAGTGTGCTTCGATATTTCTTCCAGTGAGTCGTATAGCTCTCGATGGACAATCATGGCTGCGTCTAGCGCCATGATACTATGGATGGGCAAGGTTCCATCCTCTAGTCTTTCATGCAATGAGTCCAACTTCTTTGCATGCCACTGTTCTTTAAGACACACGACCATCTCGACAGTTCCGCCACCAAAGTAGCGGCGCTTATCGAATATGCACTGCGATGCCTGACGCACGATCAATGCGCCCAGATCCGGAAAGCCAAAAATTTTGTACAGGCTGAGTACAGTAAAATCCGGGGCGTTTTCTGGGTCACTAAGGTCAAGCGGCGAGGTCGAGACAAGGGCGGCGGCATCCAACAGCGTGTATACTGCGCCTTGCTTCTTCGTACGTATGCAGCGTGACCAGTCCAGCGGCAGACGGCGCCCATTCATATTAGATTGCGCCGGATATGCAAAGAGAGCGGGTCTCGTGTCTTCAAGCCCTGGCTCATTGATCCATGCATTGACCTCGGCGTCTGACGCAAAACAGCGGTGTTGTACGGCAGATTCGCGCACTCCAATAACGCTCGTGTGTGCATCTCGATGGTAGCCATACCAATACCCATTTTCCTGATCCCTAAACGCTTCCATGACGAGCTTGATGCCAGCGGTAGCATTGGCCACGAAAACCACGTCAAACTCGGCAGGGTCTGCATTAAACATTCCCAGTAATCGTAGCCTGATATCTTCGATACGCCGGGTGGTCAATTGCGAGGAGCTCGAAACGGAATGTGGGTTTCCGTAGAGATTGGACACCATGTCGGCCGAGAAGCGCTCGATCAGCGACTTGGAATACAGCGTAGTGCCGGCATGGTCGAGGTATGTGGTGCCTGCATAATAGTCAGCTAAATAGGTATTTTACGTAGTTCACATAGCTCACCTTGAAGCATAGGATACTCGCGAAGGCGAAGGTCCTCGACGGCTTTGTCATAGCTGATACGATCGTCCTCCATGCCAGGCTGAGAGACGAAGATTACTTAGTCTATCCTATCCACAGTCTTTGAAGGAAAACGAGAACATGTATTTGAAAAGCCCCATTGGAAGGTAAGCTTAGGTGTTTACGAAAGTGGGGGATCGCGGTCGGTTCGAGCTTGCGAATGATACGGTGAGCTCCGATGGCCGTATAATGACGAGGGCGAACCGGCAAGCCGAGGTGAGCCGCGGCCTTGGGGGTCCAGAAAAAGTGCACTGATCAGAACAACAACACTTATCAGTGTGGCACACGTTCATTTGCGCATCGGCGGCGATGTCGACGTCCGTCGTTCACGTCTGACGAATCTTTGGAGTACGAGACGTGGGGGTGCACAGACCTTGAAAGGTCGTGCTTGCCCAGATTGAGCAGTGACAGCTTGTAACGGCAGGTCCGTCCAACATATATGATCGGGAGAAAGTAGTAGATGCATAACAAAACAAAATGTATAATTTCAACTGTTCTTTCATAATACTTAATTCTTACATAGCCTCCCTGGTTATTGCACAACAATCCACTTTCGATCCACTAACGTCCGCATATTGTAGACTGCCGTGCAGTCATCGTCTGCCAACATTGAGAACCCCCCCATTAGACGCGTTTCTTAACGTCTTCATTGGCCCCACTGGTATCCCGACATCTAGAGAATACTAGAGATAGCATGGCACAATTTGATCCTAAGGCTTTCAGACCTCAAAAGTCGAGCTGCAATTGGTTAGATATTTCACGATGTTGATCGGGTTGTCCATCCAACTTACAGGGTGTCTTCCTCTGTTGTTTCCACGGCCAGACTAACCACTGGGATCAGACCGAAGATGGAACCTGTCGTATGCTGGGCTAGTCTTGCAACTCTCCTAGAGGACATAACAACGTATGCAGTTTGCGTTCTTCTCACAGGATCTCTCTCGTGTAAGAGCCTGACGTGCCGACTGAAGGAACTTCACCATTAGTAGACCATACCAGCACAACAGTATCAGCAGCGCACTACAAGACTTACGTCTCTTTGTAAAACTCGCCGAAGAATTCCGTCACGTCTTCCTCATCTGCATCCGCAGCAACGCCCTTCATGATTAGGAGGCGTTTCTCTTGATCTGAATGATATTTGGCGTACTCATTCAATGCTCGGTCCCGGGAGGCGTCCATCTTCGTAAGAGCTTGCTGAATTAGAGCATTCTTGCATTGCTGAGCGTCTCGGCTGAATATAGAGAATTAGTACAACCCATTGTTTACCTTCTAAAGCTACTGACTCATTCAAGTTGCCTTTAAATAGACATTCCGTCCATGCAATTCCCTCCTCCCATTGGCAACCGGCACGCTCCAGTTGAAGAGCTACAGCGTACTGAACACACTGGGGCGTCAGAGTCTCTTCTACCTGTGGGATGATTGCTGTTGTATTAGCCCATACAATATCCTCTGCACGTAAAGACGATGACGCCTTCGCTCGTTTGGTGCGAATGATTTCAAGGTGGCTCTGGTCCTCTCTATTGGTGATCTCAGACTTTCGCTCGATGTCCCTCAATGGCTGTCCAAGATATTGTGGGTCCAGATCCGCGCCGCTGCGTAGATAGACCTGGGAAACAGAAGAATCATTTGCTCCGTTTTTGGCGAGGTTGTCGAAAATTTGCTTGAGATCATGCTCCACATCAGTGTCTAATGAGGCTTCTGTGTTTGGGTCAGCGCGGCTCACATTCTGCGGGCTTGGTTTCTTACCAGCTATGTGATTGTTAGCTTTAACTGTCTCGTATATCGTATCGCCAGTCTTCAGCGACCGCTCACTGGGACTTGCTGCCCCGGTGTCCTCAGCCCGGCACGTCGTACTGGCAGAATGGGGGAAGAAAGGATACTCCGCAAGAGTCTTGAAACATGGTTGTACTGGTGTTGCCACTGGGCTAGTTTCACAGCTAACCCTCCTGACTTCATTGTCGTGCCGTTTCGAGGCCATCGAAAGTGTCTGCGTGATACTGGCAAGTTGATTGCTAGGCAAATTCGTCGCGCCGCCTGTGAGATGCGTTTTGAAAGGCATGAAACAAGTCGAACGTGTCGCATAGAGTTGAAAGACGTATCGGTGTCTCTTTCAAACAGACATATAGAGACAATTACTGTCTTGCCGATTGGACTTGAAGTATTAGCTGCTGCCTAGCGTTGTTACTCAATTGCGTGTTGACACGACCCAAATGTCCATTTGGAGGCTCCGGCAGGTAGGAGTGAAAGCATGTATATAATGAGAGGATTGTGGTGAAGACTAGAAGATTCGTTTGTTGGTGCAACGGCTGTCTAGAAAAGGAAGTTGCGATATGCAGTAGCAAACAGTGACACAGACTTGCCTCCTCACGACCGTATTAGGAAGGGAACGTACGTCACTTGCCCATGAGTCGACTCTATGTATGAGGTTCTATCATAGACCTCGCCACGCAAAGGGCGCGGATGAAGCAAGCAGTTCGACTGACGATACGATCCAAACGAACAGACAAGACCAATGATGAGATGATTCACGCTATTCTTATATTTCGTTGCTACCTTTTCTACACCGACGCTTAGTTCCTCCTAGATACATGCAAGATAGTGCATCTACAACCATTCCCTCCTAAGATCCTTGTCTAGTATCCCAAACCCAGAGACTTTTCGTACACAAACTGCCCATTCAGGGAAGAACGAAAGAAGAGAATCGTTACAGGAATCAGCTCGTACCTGCGCATACGTACTCATAAGCCCTTCCCCAAAGCCTCTCGTACAGAGTGCTCTCTCCCAGCCTCACTGCTTCTTCTTCCCCGCTTTCTTCTTCTCTTCTGCCTTGCTCTCAAACTCCTTCAGCTCCGCCTCTTCCTTCACGAGCGCATACCATTGCCCAGCCTGCAACACCAACACGCCGACCAACACCAACGCCAGGATAGTATTGCTGGCCGCAAAAACCCTCAGAGTATCCTCCCTATTGATATAATCGCCCTTATTCTTATCCTCGCCTTCCACTTCGCCGTAGATACCCGCTGTGACCACTCTGAATCCCTTGACTATATTTGTAATATAAACAGTGATGCCGGCCATATAGAGCACGAGGGACGCGCCGTCGAAGAGCAGATTAGATTCAGAGGCTTTGTATAGTTTAGTGAGGAAGCCGATGATTCCGGTGCCAATGGCAATATGTAGAATGCGCACGATAATAGCCGGCGAGGCGTGCAGGAATTTTATGTGCTCTTCAAGGATGCGGAAGTAGAGTGCGCGGTCGTCGGGCGTGGTCCACAGGACATAATAGTCATAGGGAAAGGAAGCGAAGAGGATACCTAGGAAAAAGCATGTCGCTATACACATGTTAGCTGTTGCGTTCCATGGCGCCAGCATTTCAATTTGGCATGTTAGCGGAGGCTGGGGCAGAGAGCTACGTACGACCAATGATAAGAAAGGTTGCGAATGAATTCGCTGCCATTTTGTCGAGGTACGGAGGGCAATGAGCAGGTGGAGGTTGGACTTTCAACACTTTAAATGGGTATGTAGTCGCGCGATTTGGAGACGTGTCGTGTGAATCCTGGTTGTTGGTTTCCCAGCTGGACGCTTTATCGCCGGACCAAGAGATTCGCACAATGTTGGTTGGGGCGTAGACTATTTAGGGAAGGTGTCTCCGCTTGTAGCTTAGATTCGTATCTCGCCTTCCCACAATCTCAGGTGTGGCTTTGACGTAAGAGCGAGTGCGTTGCTCTTTCCAACATTGATTGTGTGATGTCGGCACCCTCGGGACGGTGATGCTAGGCTGCAGGCCACAATATCAATTGTGCATGGAAGTCTTGGCAAGGCTGAAGGAGCAGACCGACGCGATGCCCACAGCCACATCTCGCCATTCACCTCTCTGCCTGACCACTGATCGTTCAACCACTCGGACGTGTCCTAACTCCAAGCCAAAGTTGAGGGCCTGATTGATCACATGTTGACTGCGCAGCTCGACTAATCTCTATGGCTCACCGCGTTGCCGCCCTTTCCTCCTATAGTAATTCAGCAAACTCTTCCTACCCCTCGAATAGCTATGGTGAGTATTATACCACAACACATTCGCGTTCGAGGACTCGCCGAAGCACCGCAAGGCCTTCGACAGCCCGTCCAAGGACTGGCGCATCCACAATCGCAAGGGTCGAGGCCCAACAAGTGGTCTGCGCCATCACCGAGTCCCGCGGTATCTCGCCTACAGTCGGCCTCGCATTCGTCAACCTCGACATGGGAGAAGCTGTTCTCTGTCAAATATGTGACAGTCAGACGTACATCAAAACGATGCATAAGCTCAGCGTCTATGGCCCTTCCGAGATCCTTATTGTGGCTACTACCGCTAGTCCTAAGTCGAAGCTGTTCTCGATCATCGAGGAGAATCTCGAAAATTTAGACAGCAAACTAACGCTCCTCGACCGTAAATACTGGTCCGAAAGTACTGGATTCGAGTACATTCAGACTCTAGCTTTCGCTGAAAATGTTGAGGCTATCAAACTATCCGTATCTGGGAGCTATTATGCTGTGTGCTGCATCGCAGCAGTATGTGCAGCTTCTTCGTGGAAGCACTTGTCAATTAACAAAGCCACAGGCATTGAAGTATATTGAACTTGGTCTCGAAGTAAAATTCCCCTTTCACTCCCTGAGGATGAAGTATGAGGCTTCCGAGGGCTCAATGATGATTGATCTGTCTACCATCTACTCACTGGAGCTGGTCCAGAATCTTCATGATCAGAAATCAAAGGACTGTCTTTTTGGCTTACTCAATGAAACTCAGACGCCAATGGGAGCCAGGTTGCTTCGCAGCAATATTCTTCAGCCGCTCACTGAAACAGATGTTCTCAATTCGCGTTACGACGCAGTAGATGAATTACAGATCAAGGAAGACATGTTCTACGCTTCTCGTGCGGCTTTGAAAAACATTATGGACGCAGATAAAATACTGACAGCTGTATGATCTGTTCGCAGATCTACGTAACGTCCTTGCTAATCATGGTTTAGCTTATCATCATCCCCACTAAACCTACTATCCAGACTACTGAGCAGAGCATCAATCAAGTCATCATGCTCAAGCACTTTGTGACTTCAGTAAATCCTATCTATGAGGCCCTTACCGGTGCAAGAAGTTGGATGCTAAACAATATCCGCGAGGTCAGTGTCAAATGACCCTTCGTAGTCCTCAGGCTAACTCCCCAACAGCTCTGTGCGCCAGAAAATGTCGTGCCTGTTCAGAGCCTGATTGACAATATTATAAATAAAGATACTAATTACGCAAAGCAACCACTTGAGCTTAGGAATCAGCGCACGTATGCAGTCAAATCGGGAGTCAATGGTCTACTTGATGTGGCTCGCATCACGTATAAGGAAGCGATGGAGGATGCGTACCAGCATGCCACTGAGCTGAGTCGTGCGTGATTTGCCTCTTATGTGTCATAAGTATGTATACTGATATCATGAAAGAGGAGTATGGTATCAAGCTAGACTTGAAATACGAGGCATCACGACACTTTTACATTCGTGTGGCATTATCCGAACTCGACAACAGACTGCTACCGCCAGTCTTCACCAATGTCTTTCGCAAGAAGAAGTTCATCGAATGTCAAACACTAGAGTTGATGAAGCGCAATCAGAAAGCGCGTGCCCCTCTCATTATATGATGGTGTGCTAATCCTTCACATAGATCACGATCTCTCATCAGGAAGTGGTACTGATGAGTTAGTTCTAGCGTGAAATGCTTGCTGCTTCTGCTTACATTTAAAGGTGACGAAGCGGTACAGGCACTCATTCAGAATGTACGCGGCCATATGTCGACGCTGTTCAAGATTTGTGAAGCCATAGCGATGGTGGACATGCTCAGTGCCTTTGCACACCTTGTTACCATCAACGATTATGTCCGACCCTCCATCGGCGATACGCTTAGCCTCAAGGCGGCTCGTCACCCCATCCGTGAGAAGATTATGCACACAAAATTCGTTCCAAACGATGTGTATGCAACTCCACAAAGCCGTTTTCAGATCATCACCGGCTGCAACATGAGTGGCAAGAGTACCTACATTCGTTCCGTTGCAATCCTCACCATCATGGCGCAGATTGGAAGCTTGTAAGAGTTCCTGCTCCTAAAATGTGCTGTGAGCCCCGCTAACAGAGCACAGTGTTCCAGCGCAAAGGGCCTCCATTACAATTCTGCATCAGCTGTTCGCAAGAATTGGTACGGATGACAACATTGACTGCAATGTGTCAACCTTTGCTGCTGAGATGAGAGAGACCGCATTCATCCTCCGGAATATTGACAAACGCAGCATGTGAGTCCATCTGTTCGCACATCTATGCTCTAACTTACCATCCGGAGGGCCATCATCGATGAGCTGGGTAGGGGTACCAGCACCCGCGATGGGCTAGCTATCGCCATCGCCATTGCAGAAGCCCTTGTGGACAGCAGAGTAGGTCCAGAATAACTATTTATTGTAATCCGCTTCTGGCAGTTCACTGACCTGTACTAGGCACTTGTTTGGTTCGCTACCCACTTCAGAGAGCTTGCGACTATTCTGTCTGAGCGAAACGGTGTGATGTGTTTGCATCTTGCTGTTGAGGTATCAGCCGACTCCTTCTCCTCCTAATCGATTTTATCTAACGCAAGCGAAGATCAGCAACGATGACACTATGAGCATGCTGTACACTGCTGTTCAAGGTGCTGTCCAAGAATCCCACTATGGCCTCGCCCTCGCCCGCGTCGTGCCCCTTCCTCCCCAAGTGATTCGCGATGCTACCTACTTCGCCCACAAGCTCGAGCGGCGCCTAATCCGAAAGAGAAAGACCTCAGCTAACGCCATCAATGAGCGGCGTCGAAAACTTATACTCGATCTCAAAGAGCATCTTGTGCAAGCTTACAATGGGTCTATGGAAGGCGAGCTTCTCGCAGAGTGGTTAAAAGAGCTACAGAAAGAATTCGTGAACCGAATGATGGCGATCGATGCCGAGGCAACTAAAGGCTTGGAAGGAAGTGAGAGCGAGGAGTACGATACTGAGGACGAGGAAATGGGGAATGTGAGAGTAATCGAAGAGGAAGAGAACGATGAAGATCTGCGGGGTACAGTTGCAAGACGTCCTAGTGTGGTGACGCTCAGTTCGATGGATACATCAAGGGAGACATCTTCTACGGCTCGCGCTGTTTCTGAAGCGATGTCTTCGATTCGGGCGGTTTCAGAGAATGAGCGTTAGTAGGCTTGTTACGATTCGGAAACTAATGTGTATCAAGGGATAGTCCAACTCTATTTAAACTCTAGCTACGAACATCGACACCAAGGTTTCAAGGATGGTGACTGGGACATTTGGCTCTTGGCTTTTAGACTCGGATAGTGACTGTGTTAATCAGGAACGTGTCGCGAAGGTCCACCACCAACAGCACGCGACACATCACTTCAACTAATTCTCTTAGTACCCGCTTCACCCTGAGGCTTCTACAACTTGGACCAAGTGATGTTTATCATTGGGACTATGAATACGCCCTAACCTGTTCTGATCGCAAATGGCGCACGGATGTTTGTGGCTGTCTTGAATCGCGCTATGCCGGATAATAAATGGCGTGTGCGGCAATCACTTCGAAAGGATTCGCCGGGGCGAAATGCTTGAACTGTAAATGGCATGCTAAGACATGTATATATACGCGTCTGATGAGTGCCGAGGGTATCTGGATGAGGTCCAAGAAAGATTCATGAAACGTGCGCTGCCAATGTTATGCCAATTCGTTGCCCCAGACTTGGCATAGCGACGCAAAAGCTTGATGGGCGATCCTTGCAGCGATTAGTCTCCGTCCCATGCCGTTCCGGCTCAGGCGGGTCGACTGTCGACGCCGCTGTGTGTTCGTACGAGCGGTGCCCAGGGACCGTGAGGCATTTCCGGCGAGTTCGACGCTTTGCACGGCACGTGGGAGCTCTGGCGGGACAATTAACTGCTCAGATAAGCATTCACCATGACATAACACGAGAGCCAGCATAGGTCAGCGGCTAGCAGGGTTGCAGTGGAGCCGAACGTTTAGCGGGAAGCTGTTGCTCCGGGCGCGTTGCGATGCAGCTCGGCGCCATATCGTCACCGTGGAGGATATTGTCAAGGGCGCAAAGGGCCTGCGATACTTGAAACAGGTGCGTTCCTCCCGGCGTGTATAATATCGACCTTCCAAGAGCGTTGATCGAGGTACAAGGCGCCGTTTTGCCGATCACGTCCACATGGGGCATTCCTTTCGACTCGCCCCGCTATCGTCTGATTGGCTGGCTGCTCTAGCTCCCTCGGTCTGAAGCAGCAGGTTCCTCCCAACCTTCCCGCTTCTTCTCGCACACGCTCAGTCCTCACCTCTCCACTCCTCCAAGCTCCAACTCATCGCCTTGCCCATCTCGCGACCCAGGTAAGCAGCTTCTTGTATTCCCTACGTCTTCAATTGCATACTGGAAGCTTTTGCCGGACGATCCGTCGGTCCCGCGCGGCCACACAAGTCCCAAACAAATGCCTCATGACCGCAGAATTTTCGGAACCTGCATCGTTTAAAGGCGGATGGCGGTCTCGAAACATGCTGCCGTTTCTCTCAATGCTTCATCGCGTCCTCCGGTCGATATCCTTTCGTTCTCGTTCCACGCGACGTTGGGTGGACTGATCGCGCTGACCAGCTCTCGAGTTCTCTAGCTTGCGAATAGCTTCTAAACAAAGCAACTGCGAATCAATCTTCGAGGAGGACTCATCTCAGTTGCAAAGGTACGCGGAAGACGCCTCAATTGGAGCCATTGAGCTTCTGGTCGGCATCTCACAACGCCGCATTCACGACAAGCTTTCCGCCAATGTTCACTCGTTTACACCCAAGTTCCAAGACTTCTATACAGATTCCACTGCATTTATCCCTCAGGAGACTTTCATTGACCATTATACGTGAATTAAGCTAACGTTACAATAGCAATTCATCACAATGGCCGCCATCGACATGTCTCTCGTCGCGCGCAGCGAGGAAGCTGTTCAGCACCTCATGAAGCGTAAGAACTGGGCTGCCAGGGAACCCGGTGTTATCGTCGTGTTCGCCATTGTTGGCGCTGTTGCCATCCTCCTCGGTGGTCTCTTGATCCAGAAGAAGGTAGGATTGCCGCCAAGTCTAATCTCAAAGCGGAACTGATGTCTTCAACCAGTTGGCCGCCCGTAAAGCCGCATCCGCATAAAGATACCCCGTTGCAACCGGAGGATGAGGTGGGCGAGGTGATGTAAGCTGAGTGGGAGCTTTGTAAATGATTGAATATCGGAGCAGCCGCCGGGACCAGCAGAAAAAGATGGCTTGGG
Organism: Periconia sp. TS-2; assembly: GCA_030378425.1. Lineage (NCBI taxonomy): Eukaryota > Fungi > Ascomycota > Dothideomycetes > Pleosporales > Periconiaceae > Periconia > Periconia sp. TS-2. Next base: position 41,002 of record JASNQO010000004.1, on the reverse strand, counting down.
GGGATCTATTCTGGACAAATCATCTTCGGCATTTATTTCTAATCCCCCAAGACGATGTGTATATTGTGTTTTGTATACCACATTCGCCCGTTGACTGAGCTTTCCCTTCGATCGCGCTGTGGATCGGACGCCTGGAACGAAGGGTCCGTGGTAGTAATAGATAGTCAGGATACCTCCAATGTGCACTCATTACCGAATTTCGTGCTTGCGATTCTCGACTAGTATTCCTCGCCGCAAAAATTTGAAATGAGGCTCAAATTGCGCGCTTTTCCGCAAGTTTTGCACTAACGATGGCCACTGCGGCACTCTCTTCCGAAGCTCCGCATGTCCACTGATGCCCTCGTCATCCCACTCCAATATCGAGCAATGTCCTACCTATCGCGCAGCCTTGATTACCAATGGGACCATGCGCGTACTACATGATCGATCGCGCCTCAACTCACGTGGGACATGGTAAACGAGAAGCCATGCCGTCAGCACTGTTCAAGCTAACTCAACGATTGAATCTAACAACAGCTTTCTCCCCATGGCATGGAGCAGCTTTCCCGACGCAAACGTTCAAGAGCCAGAAGTTAATTTACGCCCAAGATGGCATGCACGATTTTAGGATCGTCGAGTTGAAGCTCCATTTCGTTAGGGAGGGGGGAATGCGACAATGGGTTAATGTAATGGTTAGCTTTGATATTCGGGGGGGGAGGGGGTGGTAATAGAGCTAGACAAGATGCCCCCCCCCTCCTCTATAAATTGAAAATCATTTTCAAAACTTCTCATATGCATCTTCCCAATCTGTGATGGACATGTGATTTTTCCTGGATACACCATATACCTCTATATCAAATCCCTACATCAAACTCGTCCTCCCCCCAACCTCCGTTCCCCCCTGCCCACTCGGCATCTCCCCATTCCTCCCTACAACAAATTCCCTATAGATACCCTCTAACCGGCCCCTCTCCTGCGCACTGATACTACTCCGCGTAGTCCCCAACGAGCTCTCGATGTGCTTCCACTGAATCTGCGGCTCCTTCCGTTCCTCGTCCTCTTCCGGCGCCTCGTCTTCGTCCTTGCTGTCAGGTCGCTGGTGCTGGTGCTGCAGCAGCTTCTGCTTTCTGCGAAGGGCCTGCAGGGCGGCGATTTTCTGAGCAATGAAAGCGCGTTCGGAGAGGCTGGAGGAGGGGATCGGTTTGGAGGCGTCGGAGGGGGTCGGTCTGGGATCGCCGAAGCGAAAGTGTGAGAACTCTGGGATGCGAGGTTCTTTTCCATTGGCTTTTGCTGCGCTGGAGCTAGTGGTCGTGCTGTTTTTCTTTGCATTGCCGTTTTTAGTGGGATCGCCTAGTTCGGTGTCACCAAGAACGTCGTGGATAGCTTCCAGTTGGGCGTTGTAGACGACGGCTTGGAGATCAGCGCCGGAGTAGCCTTCGGTGCGCTGAGCGATTTCGCGCAGGTTCTCTCCCTCATGGCCGCTTTCCAGGATCGAGGGCGCCAGGTGTAGTTTTCGGGTGACGGCCTTAAGAATGTCAATCCTTTCTTCTAGCGCGGGCATATCGCATATCAGACTCTTATCCAATCGTCCGGGTCTCAACAGAGCAGGATCAATTAGATCAGGTCTCGACGTCGCAGCCAGCACATAGACCCCACTTAAGCCTTCAGCACCATCCATCTGTGTAAGAAGCTGGTTCACAACGCGGTCCGTGACGCCGGTCGAATCGTGGCCCCGCTTCGGAGCTATCGAATCGAACTCGTCGAAAAAAAGAACACAGGGACGGGCTGCTTCTGCTCGTTCAAAGAGATCCCGCACGGATTTTTCGGAAGCGCCAATGTACTTATTCAATATTTCAGGGCCTTTGACAGAGATAAAGTTGAGACCGCATTCACCGGCTACAGCGGACGCGAGGAGAGTCTTCCCGCACCCAGGGTATCCGTAGAGTAAGAGACCCGATCGAAGACGTAGCGGGCATTGTGCAAAGATAGGCGCATAAGTTGTGGGATACTGTAAGGTTTCGAGTAGGATTTGGCGGGTTTCAAGAAGACCTCCTATTGAGTCCCATTTAGTCGTCGAAGACTGCAACGTAACATTTCTAAGAGAGGCTGGCGTGAAGCCGGTAAGTGCACTCGTGTAGTCTTCCCTTGTCAAAGAAATTGATGTCGATGTAGATGTGGAGCTAACAGAACGGATAAGAGATTCGTTCCGGGCGCGAGAGGTAAGGAGAACGAGATCGCCTGGCATGTAACCGTCTGTTTGGCCTGCAAGGTCGAGAAAGTCGATTGTTGATTCGACAATAAAGCCGTCCTCGACAGAGGCGTCATGCTGGATGCTTGAATTGCTAGGTTGGCTCCTGTGTGACGTGCTAGGGCGGCTATTGGAGGGCGAAGGAGGGAAGGCATGTCCAGAGGTAACGCCATTTGTCTGCTGCACTGACTGGGTTTTCGCGCCCTTGTAAGCAAGCATCTCCAACACCTTTCTTCTCCCGTCTTTATTCGGCGCCTTTAAGCTAACAATCTCTCGAACAATGTGTCCACCGATAATGACGTTGTTGAGGGCCTCCTTGCCTTGCGCGGTTGCTAGCAGTACGACGCCAGAGTCAATGGTGCAATACTGTCGGACAATGCCAACGATACATTCGCTGACATGACGGCTCCTTCCGTTCTCATTTCCAACCTGGAGTTCGGTCTCGACCGGGCAGAGTTTGTCCAAATCATCAAGAATGACGACAGCATTACCCCCGGATCTGGCCCCCCATGCAGCAGATGCAAATAGTCTATTCAGTGTCTCTTTGATAGTGGACACTCTTGTTTCATCGTTGACAAGCTTACGACAGGGAAAATATATGGTGTTGAATAAATAGTCGGTGCGAAGTTGGTGAGCTAGTAGTTGAGCAGCACATGTCTTTCCTGCTCCAAGACCACCGGAAAGCAAGACAGACGAGTTGTGTGTTAGATGTGATCTGAGTTGATCAGTCAGAGAGTCTATGCCTACAAGCTTCGGAGGCTCAGATGGAAGCGGGTCCCCTTGTTGTAAACCTCTTAGCCAGCTATTCGGTGTTGATATTTCAGCTCCAAGCTCGATCGCGGGCTTTCTTTCCGGGAACAGAACCCAGAAGATTCCATTAGGCGGTTGTGGTGGATCAAAACGTATTAGACCACCCTGCCAACTCGGCCCTGCTCCTTCTGCAGGGGGCAAGACCATGCCATCGGTTACAGGTCCATCCAAAAGGCCATTCTTCTTGCCATAGCTGGCCTTGATTTGTTGGATTGCGGCGTCCTGCTCTTGCTTCGATTCGCCGCCAAATCTTAGTGAAGTAGTGGCCTGGCTTGCAGAAGAGAAGGGGAAGATCTTGATAGTCTTAACGACGGGTTCTTTGTCTTTGGAGCTGGACCCCTGAGGCTTAATAGCCGATGGCTTTGCAGTCTGGCCAGGAGCTGCCTCAATACGGACGAGACCGCCAACAAAGTCTTGACAGCCTAGAACTTTGCACAGATCTGTGGAAAGAGCGACATGGCGACTATCAGGCGCATCTTCCCATATGCCAATCCTTGCTACGACACGGCCCGTCGGCTTCTCCTGTTCCTGCTCCTTGGACATGTCAACCGGCTCTTGAAGACCAGCAGGCTTAACGACCGCCACGGAAACCCAAGTGACGCCCCTCAACGCCTTAGTAAGGAGGATATCCTTGTCTACCCAGAGTCTGAGGCCATCGCCGTCAATATCGTGCTCCTCGTCGAACCACTCTTCCGCTACGTCTCGGTCTACGCCACGAAGAAAGACGGCACCTCGACTTGTATGCTCATCCCTACCACTACGACGTCTAACGGTACTTGCAGTGCTCTTCCCACTTTTCCTTGACGCACCGCCAACACTCCGACTCTCCCGTGCGGAGGTCCGCTCCGACTTTTGACGTGTCTTTGGGGCAACAATGACTTCTGCATCGGGCGAGATCTTTACAAAGGGCGATTCGGCGGGTGGAGCTGGGGCGACTGAGGTCACGGTTATATTGGCGGTAGTCGTAGGCGACAGGTGTAGGGTCAAGGGGTGCGAAAATTGAGCTTGCGGATTTGGGAGCGCGCGAATCTGTTGAAGGAAGTTCAATTCTAAGAACTGTGCATGCAGTTCAATCATCTCCCAGTCCACAGGTGTCAATGGTTCGATGTTGATGGTGTGCGCCTGCGGGGGATCCAGATGCAGTGATATCCCAACCTTGTGCCCCTCATTGAGGCCAATGAGGCGCGCAAAGGTTGCATCGACTTCCACCGTCTGCACGTCTGAATCTCTTGCGGCAGGGCCCCCTCTACTACCACTCAATCCATCGCGACTTACGACAGGCGCCAGTCTGCGCTTGCTCTGCATGCCAGTCCATCCCAGGAATACAGATTTGGGCGGCGCGTTCTTAGTTTCAGAGACACCGGGAGGTGGAGGCTGTCGGTAGGAGAGCTCGACGACGACATTCTGCACAAGCTAGATGGGATGGATCAGAAGGACAGACCGCAATGCTTGGACAATTCCTGGTACGTACGGCATTCGCATTCACGAGAACGGAGACTAGCGAGGGTGGTAGGTTGACGAAGCAGTTCTTTAGCGATTGCTGGAAGGCAACCTCAGCCTGAACGACATTGCCCGTAGGCTTCTTCGGTGCCATGGTGCTGTCGAGAAAAGAGTGGGCGAGAAAGGCTCAAGCTTGTCCTCTGGCATTTACATCTAAGCTTCGCTGCCGAGGTAGTCGGCGCCACACTCGAGCTGTAGCAGGGCGGTCACAGGCGGCAGAAGTGAGTCGCTGTCAGCCAATCATCAGGCGCCGCCCTTGCAAGACGCGCGACGCGAACTCAGAACGCGCTTGGATCGCCAGCCCCATCTTCGATTATTGCGGACCCCCTCCCCTCCCAATCGCACTCCTTCAGGTTTGGAAGTACAGAAAACGCTGCGCTCTTTCTCCACGCCAGGCGCACTACTCAGCAACCATGGCGCTCCTAAATATGCCCGCGCCTGTCAACTACGAGGAGCAGGAAGGTTGGTCGACCCTTGCGCAAAAGGACTGTTGAGCGGCTACTGACAGACACCGCTCAAGATGCCCTCGTAGATTTCCTCAAGAACTTCAAGTCCTCTTCGACCGAGGCAGCCGAGCAGCTGGAAAGCCTTCACCTTAACGCCGATGGCGATAGCGAGGAGTACGACATGCTCGAAGACTCAGACGACCCAGCGCCAAACGGGTCGCAGAGGCGCAATCGCCAGTCCAAGGTCAAATACATGCAGATGCTCCAGGACGTGGCGGACAGAATACGAACAGACGTTATCATTGATCTGAATGATGTTGATTCGGTAAGCACACTGCCCACGTAAGGACGGCAGAAAGCTGATGCGCAATAGTGGGAGAAGGCCTTGCCGGAGGTCCAATACAAGCTTCTCGAATCAATTGAGCGAAACGCACAGCATTACCTCGAAGTCTTTGCGAGAGCAGTGGATAAGGTTATGCCGCACCCATCGAGCGAGCTAAAGTACGAAGAGCTCTCTTCAACGTCATCTAAGCCTAGCTAACAATCGTAGCTTCAAAGACGATGTCCTAGACATCATCATGACCCAGCGCTCGAAACGCAATGAGAGGACGCGGGAAATCCAGGGAGCTGACGATAACGCTGATCTGGGTCCCGAGGCCATCTTCCCGCCGGCTCTGACCCGCCGATACACGCTGAACTTCAAGCCCAGGATACCGTCCGGCGCCAGCAGCCAGCGCAGCATGAAGGCCTTAGCAGTGCGAAATGTTCGGGGCGAGCACCTTGGCAATCTCATTACGGTTCGAGGCATCGCCACTAGGGTATCAGATGTTAAACCATCAGTGCAAGTCAACGCTTATTCTTGCGATCGCTGCGGATGCGAAATCTTCCAGCCCATTACCACCAAGCAGTTTACTCCATTGACGGAATGTCCTTCGACTGATTGCAAGACAAACAATACCAAGGGCCAGCTCTTCTTGTCCACCCGCGCATCCAAGTTTTTGCCCTTCCAAGAAGTCAAGATTCAAGAAATGGCTGACCAAGTCCCGGTTGGTCACATTCCCAGGCAACTTACAATCCACTGCCACGGTGCGTTGGTGCGCCAGATCAACCCAGGAGATGTCATTGACGTCGCTGGAATCTTCCTTCCTACACCTTACACCGGCTTCAAAGCTATTCGTGCCGGTCTTCTCACCGATACGTATCTCGAGGCGCAGCATGTGATGCAACACAAGAAGGCCTATGATGACATTGTCCTCGCGCAGCCCACGCTTCGGAGAATGAACGAGCTTGAACGCACCGGACAGCTGTACGAATACCTTTCGAGATCCATCGCTCCCGAAATCTTTGGCCATGTTGATGTCAAGAAGGCGTTGCTTTTGCAGCTCATCGGCGGTGTTACCAAAGAGGTTGGCGACGGCATGCGTGTCCGTGGTGACATCAACGTCTGCCTGATGGGTGACCCTGGTGTCGCCAAATCGCAGCTTCTCAAGTACATCACTAAGGTTGCACCCCGTGGTGTCTATACAACTGGCCGTGGAAGCAGCGGTGTTGGTCTCACAGCTGCCGTTATGCGTGATCCAGTCACAGACGAAATGGTTCTAGAGGGAGGCGCCCTTGTGCTGGCTGACAACGGCATGTGTTGTATCGATGAGTTCGACAAGATGGATGACAGCGATCGAACAGCTATCCACGAAGTCATGGAGCAGCAAACAATTTCCATTAGCAAGGCCGGCATCACGACGACTCTTAATGCTCGCACATCGATTCTAGCTGCCGCCAATCCCCTCTATGGTCGTTATAACCCTCATATCTCCCCCGTCGAGAACATCAATCTTCCTGCTGCGCTCCTATCTCGTTTCGACGTTCTTTTCCTCATCCTCGATACCCCATCCCGCGATTCAGACGAAGAGCTAGCTCGTCACGTTACCCACGTCCACATGCACAATGCCCACCCTGAGGCCGCGGGAGGCGTCGTCTTCAGCCCTGCCGAAGTCCGACAATGGGTTGCCCGCGCACGGTCTTTCCGCCCAGTCGTTCCTAAGGAGGTTTCTGATTATATGGTTGGAGCCTACGTCCGCATGCGACAGCAACAGAAGCGGGAGGAAGGTTCCAAGAAAGCCTTCACACACACATCTCCGCGTACATTGCTTGGTGTTCTTCGTCTGTCCCAAGCTCTGGCACGTCTCCGGTTCGCTGATGAAGTCATTAGTGAAGATATAGATGAAGCACTTCGACTCGTTGAAGTTAGCAAAGCTAGTTTGTATACCGATGAGAATCGCAGAGACGATCACACACCTAGCAGCAAGATCTACCATCTCATTAAGACAATGGAGTCGAGCGGTGCAGCTGCTGTTGGCGACGGTACCCGGGGTGAACTGGATCTGCGTAGGGTCAGGGAGAGGGTTTTGGCCAAGGGCTTCACTGCAGATCAGTTCGAGCAGGCCATTGATGAGTATGCCATGTTGGATGTAAGTTTCAGCACCATTTTGACACGCACTTGGAGTCCGGGCTAACGTTCTGTGATAGGTCTGGCAAACAACCGGTGAAGGTACGAGGCTCGTTTTCATCGAAGCTGGTAATGAGGATCAGGACATGGATGACGAGGACTTCTAAAAGACGATTATGTGATGAGGATAGCTGGGAGTTTTGGATGCTTGCGAACATAGCGCGTTTTGGCGTTGAATTATTATCATAGCGGATTTGCTTAGAAACAGCCACGGTCAGGCGTGTTTGAATACGATGATAACATTACACGAATACGACTAGTTCACTCACGACGAGTCTACTTGGGTGAACACGACCCTGACAAGCTGACTAACCTTGCGCGCTAGTGCCTAAATCCTTATCGATAACAAACGAAATTTTGGAACTGCGCGAATGTTTATCCCACCTTTCTAATTCTTCAATAGAAGTCCTCTACAGCCAGGACAAATTTTGGTCTCTTATCACAGTAATGGCGACCCAATTTCCGCCACCGTCCAAGCGCCAGAAGCGGGAAATTCTCGAAACCTCGCGAACACAAACCGACCTAAGCAACACCATCCCAGATGGCAGCATTCGCATACGTTTCGTAGACCAGTCCACTGGCTCGTCCGATACACTCCCTGTTCTCACAGTGCCACTTTCGCAAGCTACGACCGCAAATTTGAACATCCTCCTCAATGAATTGAAAGACCAGTCCGACGACCGTTTACCCTATCGCTTCTATCATGCCTCCGCCACAGAAGCTCTTGGTGACAAAGAGGACGTATATAATGCGCTAGTGAAGCCTGGCAAGGTATCGGATGAAGAAGAGATTGTTTTACAGTATGCTCCTCAGGCAGTTTTCCGAGTCAAGGCCGTGAGCAGGTGTGCGGCGGCGGTGAGCGGGCATGGGGATAATATATTAGCGGTACAATTCTCGCCGAAAAATTCGAGTCGTATGGCGAGTGGAAGCGGGGATAAGTCTGTAAGGATATGGGATTGTGACACAGGAACGCCAGCACATACACTCAAGGGGCATACAAAGTGGGTCCTAGCAGTGAGCTACTCACCCGATGGCTCGTTACTCGCTTCAGGAGGATACGACAATGAGGTCAGGATATGGGATCCAGAAACCGGCAAACAGATTGGCGGGCCATTGAAAGGACATACGAGCTTCATAACAAGCCTATGCTGGGAGCCGTATCACTTGCAACAGCCCGGCCGACCTCGGCTAGCTTCGAGTTCCAAAGACGGTACAGTAAGAGTTTGGGATGCAATAGGAGGAAAGATGGAATTTGCGCTCTCAGGACATAAGAGCAGCGTAACGTGTGTCAAGTGGGGAGGCACGGGGAGAATCTACACATCATCCCACGACAAAACTATCAAGGTTTGGAATGCCGAATCTGGCACCCTTGTGCACACGCTATCTGGTCACGCACACTGGGTAAATCATCTAGCCCTCTCCACCGACTTCGTCTTACGGACGTCTTACCATGATCACACACGCAAAGTCCCCGCAACACCCGAAGAGAAACTTACAAAAGCAAAATCTCGATTTGAGAAAGCTGCTACTATGAACGGCGAAATTGTCGAACGTTTAGCTACTGCCTCCGAAGACTGCACCCTCTTTCTCTGGACACCGCTCAGCAGCAACAAACCCGTAACGCGCATGACCGGACACCAAAAGCAGATCAACCAAGTGACCTTCTCACCCGACGGAACGCTACTCGCGTCTACTGCATGGGATAATCATGTCAAACTCTGGTCCGCCCGAGATGGAAAGTTTCTCTTCACTCTAAGAGCCCATGTTGGACCTGTGTACATGGCTTGCTTCTCTGCTGATAGTCGCTTACTAGCGAGCTGTAGCAAGGATACTACGCTCAAGGTGTGGGACATGCGTACGGGTAAGCTAAAAGAGGACCTACCGGGGCATAAAGATCAGGTATTCGCTCTCGACTGGAGCCCAGATGGGGAGAGGGTGGGGAGTGGTGGGGCGGACAAGCAGGTTAGGATCTGGAGGAATTAAAGTGGGGTTGAAGGTTTCCTCAATATAGAAGAGTCGCTTTGCACTTTAGACAGGATCATCAAGGCGGAGACGTGGTCTTGGGGGTATTGTGAGAGGTATTTGTTCCATTCTAGTTTCCTGTAGGAGATACCCGGTCACCTTAATGGTCAAGGCAAAGCTAGCAACGAATAGATGTCTTATATTAGTTGAAGTCAATCTACAAGCTAGGAGAGACGTTCATCATCCAGCTAATGTCCCAAGCCATGCCCTAATCTCGGATTACTGGAGCTCTGTTTCTTAAGTGTGGAGGTTCCTCTGGCCACAGCTGCTGAGAAGCTTCGGAATTCAGGATCTCCGTCACTTCGTACTTAAAGTGAGCGATCCCATAGCTCTTTCAATGCATTCTATCAAGATTGAACAGCGTTCAGTTCCCAAGCCAAGACGGCTCTTGCTTCGCAAATTGCATCGAGAATGCCTTCAAAGGCGCTTAGGTTTGTGTGGAAGCCAATCTCTAGCCACGAAATGCAATCGTAGACGGGTCGCGATTAGAACCGAAAGTTGCTTGATCGTGCCACGGTATGTCGCGCATTAGCCTTGATCTGTCCTTGTCGAGTGAGCGTAGAACTGTGCTATCCACGCAGCTTCGGACCAGGCTTTCTTGCGGATTCCTCAGATTCTTCAACCACTCCCCTTGCGCATCATCTCCCCAAAAATTGCAGCAATGCCATCCTGACAGCTACAGGCGGGATAGCCGTCAAATTCGTTTTGTTCGCAGCCAAAGCTATTCACAGTGACGTGGACATGCTCAGCCTTGAGCAGGATTTCGGCGTCAGCAAGCATTGCTCGAAGAGCCTCAATGTTTTTTTCGCCGATACATTCCTGGCAAAAAATGCCATCCTTGTTGCGTACTTGGGCATCGACAACGACGTCCAGGCGCTGTAAATGGGGAAAAGCGGTCTGCCACTCAGTCGTCCTTCGGTTATTAGCCAGAATGTGCTCGGATCGGTATGAACTATCAAGCGCTTTGTCTTCCAATGCTCCTTTGGGTCGGATCAAGCGGTACCAGACACTATTCACATCTACGAGTGCTTGTTCGAGTGATACTCCAATCTCGTAACTCCCAGCGTCAAAATTCAGCCTTCGAACCCAATGCCCACGTAGAGGGTTTGGATACAAGATTGCTGAAATGCCCTCTTTAGACTCGCAGAACACGCGAAAGGTGTTGTTTTCGTAATAGATTTGCTGGGCCAAGAGAGCGAGCTCTCGATTAGCAGTGCCGATCAGAGGCAGAAGAGTCTTAGACATTGCATGGCGGTGCTCTGTGGGACCGATAGATTTGATACCAGCAAACGAGGTCACATTGCTGAGCTCGGTGAGCGCAAGTGTAAGGATCTTGATTTTGAGCTCCGTCGGGAGGCGCGGCCAATCACGGAACGTAGGATATCCAGGGCTAGCGAGTTGCTGGTGCGTCGTGGGTGTCTCACGCGAGCGATAGAGCAGAGAGAAAAGAGAGGACATCTCGAAGGTGGCGATTCTACGAGAAGGCGAGCGAGAATGAGAAGAGGGGATCTGGGCAGATTATCGGCTAATCAACTCTCATAGGAACCCCAACATAATCAGTTCGGTGCGGACCTGAGTTCTCTCACGAAATTCTCGGAACATCATTGATGTCACTAGCCAGCTTTGTTTAGGTTGCAGCTCACATCGCTGTATTTAGATCCATAACTAGCTTGGCTAACGACGACCGCATTGACCGTTGCAAATCATGCATCTTTATTACTCTTGGCCAACATTACCCCACGGAGCTATTGTTGTTGATGAACTTCAATACAGCGAAGCTGTTCCTGGAGAATCATATCGACTGCATTACCGAGCAGCATCGTAAGCATCGGGTGATTGTACTGGTGGGTCTCTTGAGGTTGTGCAATGCCTACAATCTCCGCTATTGGCTCTTCGCATCTCGTATCACCACGATGATCGGATCAAACCAGATGGTCGGCCCTATCTTGTCTATGACTGATCAATAGAACGCACAGACCCCTGATTTGATAATAGCTCAGTCGCTGGTACAAGTAGGCGCTTTCCCCTAAAAGCGAGTCATCGTGCGTTCTTTAATTATTTACCAAATACGGAGATGCGAAAAGCTTGCTAGAGAACGAGGTGTCTCAAGGTATAATAGGGCATAGCTAACAGAGCTTGCATCATATGGCTGGTGAGTATTGCTTCGCAGCGATAATTGGTCTACAGTCCGCTCTCGTCTACCCATGTAACCATTCCCGCATCCATTCCACTTGCACCCTCTTCGCTCTCAGCATCGCCTCCCTCTCTCCCTTCTCCTCTAGTTTCCCCCTCGTAGCAAATCCATGGACAATACCCGGAAAATACTGGTAATCGTATGGAACGCCTTTAGTCGGAATAACATCATTCGCATACTTCTTCATCTCGGGAGCTAGAGCAAGGCAGTCAGCGCGATTGGGCCTCTCAAAGGGTAAATGGATGGAGGAAGCGAGCCTTACAGAATGCCATATCCTTTTCCGGAGCACAGATCTGCACCGGCACACCGATTGCGTCTATTTCCTCCTTCGTGAGCCAAGTGGGGTGGGCCGTTGAGATGCCTAATACAGAGTTGAGCTTCGCACTCGTCACCTGACTATAATGGAAGGAGAAGATTCGTACAGTCTACGAGTCTCGGCGTGTGCTCCTCACTACCCAATTGGAATGCCGACCATCCGCCGTAGCAGTATCCTATGACGCCTACACGCTTGTACTTTGCCTTGAGCGCTTTTGCACATTCTATAATCTCACCGCGGCGATTTTCCTTCGAATTATCTTTGACGAACCCATCATAGTCGAACTCGCCCCAGCGTTTTGGTTCTGCTACGATGCTAGGATCCACTACCAAACCCCCAAAGCTGAAAAGTCTCTTAGTCCGCTTCTCCATCTAGGAGACTACGAAAGATGGGCGCTGGAATTAAGAGCCGGAAACATTGGAGTAAAATCAAGGAGATTCGAATGATTATCGCGGGTCAACAAGAAAAGTGTGTTTAAATGGCCGAGAAAAGACAATACATATTTCAGAAAGAGAGAAAGATTTATGTAATGTCAAAGTGCAAGCGAACATGATAGTCAGGCTTACAAGTCAGGCAAGTAAACGGTAGCCCCTGCTTCCTCTGCATATCGATCGCAGAGGAGCCGTGTGTTGGTAAAGGTCCAACCGAAGAGATCCGCAATGACCAAGATCGCCGCATCGGCATTGTCTCCCGCAACGTACGCTGGGTTATTGGCGAGCTTTGTTTCAGAGCCGGTAGGTGTGCCATCCCATTGAAAGCCAGATAGGCAGCAGGCATTAAATGGTGACGATGCCATTGTATACAAAGGCTGGTTTTTGGAAGACGTGGATGCTGAGGTCAGAAAGAGAAAGTACAAAAGGTCTGGAGAGTAACTTTGATTCACTCGGGGCTTGAAACTCTATTTATGCATGTCTGGGGACAGGATTCTAGTTAGGAGGATTCCCATGGAAGAATCCTTCCAAAAGTATGCTCGATAAACATTAACAAATTAGTGTCGAGGCACGTGCAATATGCAGAGTAGGCGGGGTCAAAAAAAGTACTTCATTCCAAGATAGGAATGGTAGGGTTTGCTTCATATCACATTACCACCCAATGAGAACAAGATCTAACGCCTAATCCGAGTTCCAGCCAGAATACGATACAAGGCTAGTCTCCAACACTAAGATCGGCCGTAAAATCTCTACGAATAGTCAGGTCTTCAAAGTTTTGCTGATTGTTGATGATTAGACCCTTCTCGTTCGCAAGATGCAGCAAGCAGATGAAACAGTATGACGTCGAAATGTCTGACATCGCTTGCTTGGGGTACACCGATTGTAGTCCATTCATAACTTCCGTGAATTTGAGAGAGCCATCAACTTCCTTTGATGTAGCATCGTCGTTTGCATTTGGTAGCGTTGGTTCCTTGACCTGTACCATGTTAGCACCCCTCCATCATCTCGAATGTGTTTTTTACTGACCTCTTCGAAACCGATGCCTTTCCATAGCTCATCCTTTAATCGCTTAACATCGACCTTCTTAGCTACTCGTGCGTATTGCACGTATTCTGGGCGGAATCTTCGACTTTGTGTAACAAGCTGTGTTCCGAATGCTCCTTCTCCAGTGCCAACCGCGGCGCCATCTATGGCCTGAACCTGCTGAGCCCCGTCCTCAGCTGGCGGTGAGAAATGATCACGGGCATCTGCAAAAGTCTCGCCGTCATCATCCATGGGCACACCGGGCAACGGAAGCCCATCGTCCTGGAAGAAGTCTGCATCGTAGTTGCCCTGCATTCCTTCATCATCAGGGAGTACATTCTCCTCGTTTTCTCTCGACGCCCAATAGGCTTCGTCGACCTCACCACCTGGAGCTTCGCCGGGGTTCTGCTGCCGGGTTTGCCTGCCCACTCTTCGGGAACCCATGCGAGCCTTGGGTTTCAAGAAGAGCCGGAGAAGTTGTCTGGAATTGAAGTGCTTGTCGTCTGGAAGGAGATTACGTGTCTTTGATTTCCACTGTGCCTTAGGTAGAGTGATAGTGGAATTCGATGTAGCCGGGGTGTAGAGCATATCCGCAAGGGACTGGCTCATTGGTGCAGCAAAGTCAATCTTAAACGGCTCCTTCTCTTTTCGTTTTGTAGCAGCAGGGGCTTTACCAATTTCTTTGACTCGCCGAATTCTCCAGTGTTCGGGTCCTGCCCAATTCTTCTTCAATGCTTGGTCAAAATAGCTGAGAATGTTCTCTTGTTCGTCAGCCCTGCCGTGACTCAACGAAAGCCCATACTGTCGCTCATCCGAGCCCTCTTCCCCTTCACCGCCTACTTCATCTCCTTCATCCATGCCCATGGTGTGTACTCGTGCCTGCGGATCTCGAGCAGCTTCTCTAGCCCACACCTCGCCACCTTCTCCAAAGCCGGTGTCAGGGGGCAAGTCGAAGCCACCCAAGTTGATATCGTCATCATCATCAAAGCCCAGAGCATTGTCATCATCTAAGAAAACACCCGAGCGATTGCCTGCATCTTCGTCCTGATCCTTGTTGTCGTCCTGTCTCCAGTCTTCAGGGGCCTTGAGGAAGGGGAGGTCCATAGATCCATTGGCATCGCCTAGGTCAAAAGTCTTCATTGATGGGCAAACATCTTGCTCGTCTAATCGCGAGAGATCTGGAAAGAACTTTGCTGCAAGTCCGGAAATGTCAACCTCGACATCTTCAGATGGCTCCTCTGTCTCTTCACTCTCCGGCTGCGGAGAATCTTCAGGACCGGGCGTAGCTCGCGAGTCCGCTGGTGTTGCGTCGTTGGCGTCATCACTGCTATCGAAAACGATTCTGCCTTTTACATCGATGGCTAAATGGTTCAGCAGAAGACCTTTGGCACCACCCTCGTCGAAATCGGCGGATGCTTTCTTGAATAGGGGATCCACGGACAGCTCCAGCTCCATCTTCTTATTTTGCAACTGTGCAAACGACGTGGCGAGTGTTGCTTCGGCTGAGCGCGCGGCGCGTTTCTTGCGTTTCTTCTGTCCATCCTCGCCCTCTTCACCATCTTCATCGTCCTCTCCATCGCCTTCGGCATCTTCTCCACGGCGCTTTTTATTTCCGCTTTCGGCCAATCCGCTCAGCAGCTTGCCAGTGTCTGTCGCGACGCTATCCACTCGACTTGTATAGATTTTGACACAGCCATCAAGCGTGCAGCTGGCTTTCTGGAAGTTGACGCCATCGCCTTCCTTCAGAAGTGACATATCGTGGAAGTAATCGATGAGAGCGAAATTCCAGGAATTAGTTGCGTTGATTTTCTATGGCATGATCAGTCTTGCTTTCGATACGCATGGAATAAACGTACATTATCTGTCGCCATCTTCATCCATTCCTCGAAATTTGCCAGCAAGGGCATAACGCCGCGCTTCATTGGCGTCACGGCGGTTCCAGTGACATCAGGCATATCATCCTGGTTTTTAGACGGCGTATGTGGACTATTTTGTTGCGCAAGCGATACTCTCCGCCGATTTGGTGTCGCAGATGTTCGCATGGAGTCCCGTTGAGCCTCGTGGAGGGCTTGACGCCGCTTCGCTTTCTCTTGTTTGTCATCGTTTAGAGGGACTCTGGGCGATGTGTTAGCATTGGACAAGTAGATTGAATTCACGTTCTCACTTCATAGACGTCTTGCGCGGCGTCGCAGTAATACTGTATGTTGTGCTAGAGCGCGGCATTGTTAACGTACAGGTGCCCGTGGAGCTCGCGGTCGTCGTGATTGTTTGTTGACGGGTCGCGTCCCACAGTAACAGCCACACAACATGGCCAAGGCGCCAGTACCCCGGGTCGCTCGACGCCACATCTGTCGCACCGCCACAAGCTTGACGCAAGCTCCACCGAGCTTGGTTGTCGTCGTTGAAGACCGTCTCGTTATCGCACGTACTGCGCAGCTCATTGACGACCTGATCGCTTCGACTTCACTGCCTCCGGATTCCACGTATTCTTATGCCGCGTGCACTACTATCTATCGTTCATCCTATCGAATTGCGCCCATACCCAAGATCGTGACCTACGACGGAAGCCCGCGTTCATGATCGCCACGTCGAGGCACCACGTACTCTTGCTGCGCTTTTAAGTACCGGTTTTGCGCTCTCGCTTCGCTGTATCTATACAGCTTCTTAATCGCCTTTAATCCTCGTCACTCGAAATGTCATGAACAATGAGCCGACAGACTAGTTCAACACCGCTGCGAATGCGCGAGCGCCCGCGATATTCCGCGCGCCCTTTCGCGCTGACGATACTGGTGATTTCGGCCCTCGCTCTGTTCGCATGGGCCAAGAGCGGGTATGCGCGAGGCAGTGGGCACGCGGACGGCCCCGGCTGGTCCAAGAGGGATGTCACCATACAAGATGAAGAGGTACATTCACATATGTTCAGGTGTAGATAATGCTGGACTGACTTCGGAAACGCAGTGCCGACTTGTTCACGGAGCAAAGGATCAGTGTGCCTTTGTTCTCGCAAATTGTCCCGATGAAGAGGCAGGCATCTTCTCCTACCTATCGCTTTACTACTGTCGCCTACCGCACGCAAAATCCGTCGCATTCATAATTCTGGTACTCTGGCTCAGCCTTCTCTTTAGCACCATTGGAATTGCGGCAAGCGATTTCTTTTGCGTCAACTTAAGCACTATCGCAAAGCTACTTGGAATGAGCGAGAGCTTGGCCGGCGTTACCTTTCTCGCGTTTGGTAATGGGAGCCCAGACGTCTTCTCCACATTTGCAGCTTTCACCACCAACTCTGCCAGTCTCGCAATAGGCGAACTGATCGGCGCCGCATGCTTCATCACAGCCGTCGTAGCTGGTTCTATGGCTCTAGTGCGGCCATTTAAAGTCGCGCGCCGTAGTTTCGTCCGGGATGTAGGCTTCTTCATTTTCGCGGCTAGTTTTAGCATGGTTTTCCTCTGGGATGGTAAACTCTCATTGTGGGAGTCTGTCACCATGGTCTGCTTCTACATTTTCTACGTGTGCTTCGTCATGTGTTGGCACTGGTGGCTTGGACGACGAAAAGCTCGGCGATTGCGTGCAGCCGCGATGCGAAGTCACTTCGTCGTGCCAGGAGGAGAAGAGGAGGAAATACCCCAGGAATATCATGACGAAGATGATGGGCCAGCCACTGAAGGCAATCGAACGCCCATGCGAGGAGTTTCAGCAGACGATTTTGCTGCACTAGAAAGCGCCGGGGCAGGAGAGGATACGATCGAGGCAGATGACAACGAAGAGTTGCGTGAACGGTGGCTCGGGGAGCTAAGCAACAACATGCGCGTTAGCCGTCTACCCCTCGGGGCGCGGCGTAACACCCACACGCCGATCCGACCTAGTCTTGTGGGTGCGCTTGAGTTTCGAGCCGTTCTGTCGTCGTTGCAGAAATCTAGGAATATTCAGTCAATGCCAATCGGCCTGCGCAGATACTCCGATGACCCAAACTTCACAACAGCCCAACAACAAGATCTTATCTCTACAACCTCGGATCCTGCCCCTCGGCCGCCCTACGAAGTTGAGCCTGAACCCACTGAGCACACCCCTTTGGTGTCTAGGCCCACATCCGATATTCAACGACAGATCAATCGAGCGCGGGCAGTTTCCACGAATGATATGGATAATACGCAGCTGGATCCTGACATACTTCGTCAAGGCCCAATTCCTACTATTGACCTGGGGCCTGCATCACCCGAGGAAAATCGCGAACAAGCCGTCACCGAACAACGAATTCCTCCCTCGCCGAGCTTCTCCCTGTCACCTCCACCTTCCGAGCGCCCATCTAGGTCCACAAGCCCAGTACCACCCTTCACTAAGCAGCCTTCCCCGAATCGACTAGCACCACCCGGCATTAACGGAACCGGGGCCTCTCCAAGTCCACTCTCCTCTCCGGTGCTTGAACCGGACTCCTGTTCAACATCTAGACCACAACCCACATTGGTCGTTCCTAACGCGTCATCTCCTTCATTGCCCTTTCCGCTTTATACGGATTTTCCTACTCCTACCCAAGGTTCATCAAGGGCACCAAGTCTACGTTTGCCATCACCTAGTGCATCGCCCTCGTCATACTTTCACGGCGACCACTTTCTTGCCGAGAATGAACGTGCAAAAGTGCCACTGTGGTGGCCGCGTAACGTTCTACCCTTACCCAACGTTCTACTGTCTACACTATTCCCGACCCTAGCAAGCTGGAAAGATAAGAACATTTGGGAGAAGTTGCTGGGTGTCGTGGCGGCCCCCAGTGTCTTCTTACTGACCGTGACACTCCCGGTTGTCGAAACGCAAAAAGAAGATCTCAGCGATGAGGACGTCATATCTTCTAGTATTAGTATACCTGGTCCGCTAACACCTGGCAATGGGAGCCTCAACCCGCACCAACATAGTATGGTTTCAGTCGTAGGACCGGAGAGCCCGTCGATATTAGATGCGTCAAAATCGAGAACTTCAGTGTCACTCAGCAAGCCTGGTGCTCGGTCATCACTCAGAGCCAACCCTACAGCCTCTGGAAGCCAGCCACCTCACGTCACAATCATGGCCGAAAGTGATGTTCTTCAGTCGCCAGAACAACTTCCCACAAGCTCGCCGCCAGCGGGGCCGAAGTCGTGGAACCGTTGGCTTGCCATCACTCAGTCTTTCACGGCCCCCTTTTTCATTGTTCTTATTGTTTGGGCCAATACCGAAATTGAGCATCCTCGCGCGCTTCTGAAGCCTACGCTAATCGCCTTGGTGTGCTCACTTTGCATGCTCGCTGTGCTTCTCACCACTACAACTCCCGACCGGCCACCTCGATGGCGAAGCTTGATGTGTTTCTTGGGCTTTGCCGTCAGCATTGCTTGGATAAGCACCATTGCCAACGAAGTGGTAGGGGTGCTCAAGACCTTGGGAGTCATCCTGAATATGAGCGATGCTATTCTTGGACTCACCATCTTCGCAGTGGGCAACTCGCTGGGAGACTTTGTAGCTGACATTACGGTGGCGCGGCTTGGGTTTCCTGTCATGGCTCTCTCAGCATGTTTCGGGGGTCCGATGCTCAACATCCTGCTCGGCATCGGGATCAGTGGCTGCTACATCACCATCAAAGGAGGGCGCCATCATCACCAAAAGCACCCGGACAAGCCCATCGAGTTCAAGCCGTACCACATCGACATCAGCACTACACTTGTCATATCCGGGGCTACTTTACTCGTCACGCTGGTCGGGCTGCTGGTGGCCGTTCCGTGGCGGCGGTGGAAGATGGACAAGACGATTGGATGGGGACTGGTGGCGCTCTGGACTGCCAGCACACTAGCAAGTGTTATTGTCGAGGTTCTGGGGCTCAGCCATAGTGCAAGTTGAGTCCGGCCTTCCAGCATGGTTTCAGAACTCACCGCTGGGAGGATAGCAAGCCGTACATATGAATAGATCAGATACATCACCCACTTAGACTTGACACTGCAGGCCAGGAGCCGGTGAGCGAAACGCACCAATGCACCAGTGGGGAGCTTCACAAGGGGGAAATGCCCAGTGAAGGGTGTGGTAGGCGCAAGAGGCGCCGGCCGACGAACATGGCCTCACACGTGGCCCAAGGGAAATCGCCAACAGTAGATTGGGTTGCCAGGTTGGGCTGCATGGCGGATCCTGTCGAGGCTCTGTTGCTGCGAGCGCGGCCGCGACGCCGTAGCTTGGGCTGCATTGAGCTGGCCTGGGCGGGAGCGCGAGGCCAAAGTGGGTTCGAGGCGAGCAATTGGGGAGCACCACGTCGACAGCGAACGGACGCGGACAACAATTTTCTCCCTGCAGGCAGGATGACTCTTTCGTGTCTTTGTCGACGCGGTTCCGGTGTGCAGCAATAAATAAGAGGAGGATTGGGGCAAGCCCGGCGCTCGCTGCTGCATATTCTCCTCCGCCTTGTTGCCTGTGTGCACTGCTCTTCGCTGCCGGCGCTCCACACTTTCTGCTTCGTCTGCTCCGCGTGCATCTCGCCAGTCGACGACCATCTGCTATGTCCCACTCAGCATCGAACACTACGCATCGCTACCTGATTCGAAGAGTTCGGCGCCGACCCTGGCCCTGAAGCCCAGCCGGAAGAGAAGCGCATTCCACCCCAAATATTTATCCTCCGGGACCACTCCCCGCGGCAACGCACCCTCGCCCATCTACTATTGCCCGCTGCCTACAAGTACTGCTCACTGCCTCCTGCGCCATTGCACCACACATCCTCCCCCACCCCCTGACAGCTGCCAAAAGCAACAAGCAGCCCGCATCGTCATCGTCATCGAGCATTGCCGACGTCCCTTGTCGAGGCTGCGATTCTTGGTGTGTGCAACCGCCCCGCTTGCTCGCTGCTCCGTTTCAAGGGTGTGGCGGCCGCTTGACAGGCCTCTCGCATAGCGCATCAGGTCGGCCATCGTCATCCTGCCTGAGCGACCGGGCTGTCGACACCCAAAGACGGCCCCCATTGTCCAGTTCTGGCCGCTTCGTCCCGTCCAGGCCCCAGCTGCTTGTTCCCGCCCAGGCGCTTGGTGGCCTCATTGCTTATCGATTGCTCGCATCTGCATCCACGCCGGCCTATCCCACCGGCAGCACCCAGCACCCACGCCTGTCGCGGCCTAGCAGCCATCTCAAACATCTGTCGACGGCCGCTTGGTCGCCCTCTGACGCGCAAAACGAGCCGGCGCAAGGGAGCCAGGACCAGCCTCTGCCCAGTCCGCTGCTTCAGCCGACTCTTTGCGACGAAATTTACCCCGGCGTCGAATCACGCCCTCAGCCTTACAGCAACTCTTGGGCACCTTCATCAACCTTGCCCACCCCCGCCCCCCTTCTCCCTCGACGGCCACCGTTCAAAAAGACGTTGTCCGCCGCCGCCTGCAGCCCCCGCCTCTCTGCAGCTGCTGCGCGGTCAAGGCTGCCATTGCGCGCTGTTTACAAACACGGCCCGCTCCCTCTCTCGCCCCTCCACCCCGCACCTCTCTCGCGGCGCCGGTGAGCTCTCCGCCGCCCACGCCCACGTCTGCGCCCGCGCCCACGCTGCGCTTGCGACGCCTCAGGACACAGGTCCGTCTTCACCACACCGTACCATCGCATCGCTACTGGACTGCGCGCCCTCTCTGGCAGAACGGGCGCCGGTACAGTAGCATTCTGAGAAAGCCAGCCTCATGCCGTTAGTTGTAGCCCTTCCTCATCGTCGCCCCGTCTCCTCCCGGCGGTCGCTTTCGCGCCGTCCTGTCCCTGTTGGTCGTCGCGTTGCTTCTTCTTCCTCTCGTACTAGCGCCCCCTCCAGCATTTCCATTGCTCCTCCAATGGGTGAATCAGGCGACACTAACGTCGAGATTTCTTTTAGGAGAAACATCACCATCAACCATTCGACGGGCTCGGAACAACTCACCTTCAGCGACGAAGAAGACTCTTCGGGCGTCCAGGTCTCGTCTGGCCACGACGACTACACTGACGAGTCCGTCGAGGACGAGGACTGGGACTACATCGAGGACGAGATCGAGCCCTCCGACTCTGCCTCGCGTCCCCGCGCAAGGCACCACGGCGTCCCTCCACCAGCACCAGCCCCTCGCTCGTCCAAGCTACACCACAGGGCCGCGCACAAGGGACGACCTGTTCACGACTCTTCTTCCCGCCACAGGTCTCACAGCAGACACACACTGGACCGCGAACAAAGGCCGCGACGGCGAAGGCCCCAATCCGTCCATTCCGAAAGTCTGGACGCCGACGACTACCCGTACGGCCCTCGGGGTGGCCAAGCACCCCATCACCCCAGCGCGCAATGGGCTCATGTTCCCCACCAGGCACCGCCGAGTGGGTATGCACCTAGCATGATGTCTGATCCGCGCTATCACCCGTACCCGGGCGGGGCGCCTCCAAATACCAACCAACTAGTGCCCTTTGGAAGCCCCGATCCTTATGCCTACAGCCAGAATCCCTTTTCCACGGGGGGGCCCAATCCCTTCTCTCCCCAAGGAGGCGGCGGTCCCAATGGTTACTTCGATGGCCACGCGCACGGTGGCAGGCGCAATCATCGAAATTCGATGCCCCCGGCTCCCAATGGTGAAATGATGCCCTATGGCTATGGAGGAAATGGCTTCTATCCTCCTCCTTACGGTATGCCCTATGGAATGCCACCAATGGGATATCCTCCTTACCCTGGGCATCCACACACGACGCCTCCACCGCATCATCCAAACTCCAAGAAATCCACGCCAGGCCCGCCGATGGATCCGATGGGCGCGCCTCCCCCTCCACCCCCTCCTCCACCGCCTGCATCCGTTCCCCCGCCTGGGCCTCAGGGTATGCCTTTTGCACCACCACCCATGCCCGAGCCGCCAAAAGATGATGGCGTACTCAGCAAGCTGGAGAAGCTCCTCTTGAACAAGCAGGCAGATGACGACAAAAAGGCCGAAGATCAAAAATTCTCCCGACTTGAGCAATTGCTCATAGAACAGCAACAAGCGCGAGTCCAGAAGGACGCCGACAAGAAGCAGGCTGCCCATGAAGCTGCGATCAAGGCTGCTGAAGCGAAAAAGAAGGGAGATGAGGACAAACTTGCGAATCTTGAGAAGCTCATCCTCGCTCAAAAAGATGAGCAAATGAAGCGGGAAGCTGCCTTGGAGGCTGCTCGCAAAGCGGAGAAGGATGAGGCTGATGCCAAAGCTAAGTCGGAGGCCGCAGAAAAGGCTGCCGCGGCTAAGGCTGCGAAGGAGCTGCTCGAGGCTGCTGAGAAGGCTCGGAAGGAGGCCGAAGAGAAAGCAGCGAAAGAGGCCGAAGAGACGAAGGCTGCTCATGAGAAGGCGCTCGCCGAGGCTAAAGCAGCCGCCGAAGAGTTAGAGAAGGCCAAGAAAGCAGCGGAAGAAGAGGCTGCAAAGTTGAAACCTAACGATACCCCCAAGCCCCCAATCAAGTTCAAAGACGCCGTTGGCCGCAAGTTTAGTTTCCCGTGGCATCTCTGCAAAACATGGAAGGTATGTTTTGCTCTCTCTTTATCAAGGTATCAAATGCTAACGCATTACAGGGAATGGAAGAATTGATCAAGCAAGCTTTTCTTCACGTCGAAGTGATCGGACCACACGTGCACGAGGGACACTATGACCTCGTTGGCCCGGATGGCGAAATCATTCTGCCTCAAGTGTGGGAAACGATGGTCCAGCCCGACTGGGCCATCACAATGCACATGTGGCCTATGCCAGAGCCTCCGCCGCTACCACCAGATATGCTGCCACCCCCTCCCCCACCTCATGACCTGCCCCCTCCCCCAAAGAAGGGTAAATCAAAGAGTGGCAAGTCGAAGCGTGAGTCACATCATGGCGCTCCTCCTCCCCCTCCTATCACTGTGGTACCTGGTGCACCCCCACCTCCTCCAATGGTGGTCCCACCAGGTGCCCCTCCTCCGCCACCTCATCATGGAGGACCTACTATCATCGACGTCGGGCCGGCGCCGATGCCTCCACCTGGCGCGATGCCTGGACCACCAGGTCCCCCGTCGCAGAGTGGCCGACCGCGCAAGAAGACTGCTCCCAACGCATTTGCCCTCTGGGCGGCTGGGGGTAGCACTCGGCGCGCGGAGTCTGTGAAAAGGGCCAAGAAGAAACCGGGCCCCGAATAGTTCAACCGCTGCAGCACATGCTAATGCCAATGCAGAAGGATGTCTCGTTATGTGAGAGCCCCCTGTCACGCAAACGCAGTGCTCGATTTCAAGTGGGACCGAGCCGAGAACGAGAATGTGCGCACTGTCCGACGATACCGAAGAGTGTATTGGTAGCCAACCAAGAGGAGAATACTTGCCGGTCCGTCTCAAGTTTCTACATTATTGATACCACTCATCGATTTCCGGTGGTTTCGTCTCCGCTTCATTCATCGCTGGCTTGGCTTATTTGAGCATTGGGTTACTGCGCTGTTGTCAGCGTGTTCTGGATAAACGAGCATTCTTATTTATTGCTGCAATGGTTGGACAGCCTTCAGGAGGCATGGTTCTCCCCCCCGCGACGGTCGTGGGTCTTTCATGCCTCGGGGGATTGGTTTCGATGTTATCATTTTCTCCAACATTTACGATCCAGCGATTTGGTCCCGTTTCTTCGCCTCTTTTCTCATTTACATTCTCATGTCATACCCCGCATCTTCTCCCCTCACTGTAGGTGTGTCTTGAGCCTATTACTTTCAAGCTGTCAAGTTCACGTCTTTCAAAGCATTCTAGCGGGCATGGGCATATCCTTGGTGTGAGGGTACCAGGTGTCCGGTTGAAATTGTCTTCGGGAACTCTGGCCGGGTGCATGGGGGCGGCGGTTCCTTTGGCGAGCGAGGAAAAGTTCAGATACCATTCATATTTGAGCGCCTCATTTCTTGGACTTTTTGTTGGATGGAGTTGGCGTTGGATTGTTCGCTTCAGAATTTCAAGACGCGGTTGAAGCTTCATGTCGGTTGCGGAGGATGAGAGGGAAAGAAGGATCATGTTGGATGATTGTTATGATAAGCATTGCCGATGAATGTGCAGCGTTGCTTTGGATGGCTGATGAGAAATGACGGTGGTTAGCGCTCGAGTTTTGTTGTGCTGCGTTGAGCTTGGATTTTTTTTTTTCCCTCTACTATCTATCTGTCCCAAGAATGTCCTCTTTTCTGTAAAACTTCAATCAAACCCAAACATTCAGAAATACCCTCTGTTTCTGCATTCATTTCGTGTTCTCCGCTTTACGGTTGTCGTTGATCTTCAGCGCGTCGTTCCTGCCAAGTTGGCAGCCACACGTGACGCACTACGTCACAGGTAAGCGCCCAGGCTACCCTTTCCGAAGACGAGATGGCCGTTGAAATGAACAAGGCGGTAGGGATGCGAAACAGGGTCGTGAGAGTCTTGGCTTTTGTTCGTGCGCTATGGGCTTTGATTTGTCTCGAAAGAGAAACATTTACTTTTTTCCTTTGTTCCACTCAAATATCAATCAACGGTTCCTTTGTATTTTGCATGAATGCTTAGTTAGTCGAGCGAATCGATAAAATAACAACAACAACAAGACGGCGAAAAAGCAAAAGAGGCACGCTCGCTATTCTCGGAACTAACGTCCATAGCACGACCGTATACGAAAAAGAATTAACATCACGACTTGTTCCCCCCAAAATTTCAATGGCATGAAAAATGATTCCATCTGCACCACCCTTCCCACGGCTTTTCCAGCCGTTTCTCCTCCTTGTACTCCTAGCCCTTTCAACCATCCCCGCCTTCGTTGCGGCGGAAAAAGCATCTTCTTCGTATACCGACGACGACACGTTCAAGCAGGTCGTGCTGAACGTCACGAATACGTATCGCAAGCAGCACAATGCGACGAGTCTGAAGTGGAACGAGAGCCTTGCCGAGGTTGCGGGGGATTGGAGCGATAGGTGTGTTTTTGAGCATTCGGTACGTTTCATGTCACTTTTTCTTTCTTCTTTCTTTTCTTCTTTTCTTCGACCCAAAACTTTCTTTCTCAGCTTGGGGGAGAAGTAGAGGGGGCTGGAACGTGTAGCGAGAGATAGAGAACAAAGAGGGGAGTAGGGGATTTATATGCGAGAAAGAGCTCTAGCTGATCCTACCATGTGTCCAGGGCGGACCAACGGGTGAAAACCTCTCCTCAGGCTACGCGAATGCTTCTGCGGCCATTGTTGCGTGGGGCCATGAGAGGGTGGATTATGACTTCAAAAAAGGTAAACCCCCCCTATTCCCTCCTCCTTTTTAGCATGCGCTTCCCCTCATCTTGATACCGTTGCTAATACTCACCGCCTCCCCAGGCGAATTCTCAAAAGCAACAGGCCACTTCACCCAACTCGTCTGGAAAGCCACAAAAACAGTAGGCTGCGGACGCAAAGAATGCAATGGCAAGGGCGGCAATTCAGCACCTGGTACGCATCTCCCGTCCTTTCCCCTTCCCCTTCCCCCCCTTTCTCTCTCCCAAATTTCCATCTCTTCAACTGACTAACATGTGTCCGTGTTTTTGTTAGGCTGGTTCGTAGTATGCGAGTACTATCCTCCCGGCAACGTAATCGGCAGCTTCCAGCAGAATGTGCAGGCTGAAGTGCCCGAGGACGAGCAGCCTGAGGGCCCGAGTGATCCCGAGGTGCCTGATGATAGTCAAGAGGAGTGTCCGCAGGGAGGCGTGTGTAGTGGCGCCGGCAGGAGGGGGTTGAGCGTCGGCATGGTTTGGGGTGGTGTGGTTGGGGTTTGTATTTGGACGTGGTTTGGCTTGTGAGGGCAGTGAATTTGATGCAATGGTTCATATGTATATATGTTGTACGATGGACGGCTGTTTATGATACCTCGACATGAATCGCGAAAATTCGACATCACGACTGTGTAAAATTCGTTGGCAGGTGCGGAACGGGTATATTCGTGAACAAACACACAGCTAATCGACCATGACAACATCCCCACCCATCCCCAGCCGCGCCGTCCCATTCGTGATACTTTTTACCTCGGTTACCTCATCCATCTCATTCAGCGTAAAATCCAAAAGATAGCTTTCATCAACCAGCCCCTCCACTCGCTTATAATGCCTTTCGCTATACGCTTTGATCGCGTCATAAACATCTTTCAAGCTACCCTTTGCCCCGACTTTACCTGCAGGTTTGAGACTTGCTAGACGCGAAGCTGGATATGATCGCACGACCGTCCATAAGATTTTCTGTGCAATTGGTGCGGATTTGACGTTTGTGTTCCAGTCGCGGAGGCGGAGGAGAAGCTTGTAGAGTTGCTCGTCTGCGAGATTGGCGAGGACGTCGTCGACAGCTGTGAGGCCGGACAGGCTTCCTGCGTCTGGCGCTTCGACTTCTACGACGGATTTGAAGAGAGAGAAGAGACGGCCCGGCTGGTCCATCTGTAAAGCTAAGGTGATGGCTTCGCGATAGTTTCCTGCGTATGCGTAGTTCTCCAATTTCTGATCGAGCTCTACCCGCTCCATTTCTGCGGTTGTGGCAGCTTCGAGCGTCGCGCTCGTAGTATCTTCCCAGAATGTTACTATGCTATCTGCACCGCCGGATATGAGGGCGCCGGTGGTAGGATGCGCCGCCAATGCCCAAACACGATCGGTATGGTTGTCAAGTGTAGACATTGATTCTCCAGAAGTAGAATCCCATATTTTGACTAGACCATCCCCTGCGGCGGAAGCTACTTGTACGCCTCGTTTATCGCGTGCGTCAACAGGGCGATGAGGAAGCCAGGCAAGCTTCAGCACGCTGTTGGAGTGACCTTCGAGAGTAAGGAGACAGCTGTAGTCGGAAAGACTCCAGATCTTTACAGTCTTATCTGCGCTTCCTGTTGCGATTAATCCTTTTCCGCCTACATTTGGGATATTTGATTCCTTTGGTTGGAACTTCACTGTCCAAACGCCTCTACGGTGGCCACGTAGAACACCGATAGCTTCTCCTTCTGCTGCTGAATATATCTTGACCGTTCGGTCCTGCGACGCGGAGGCGAAGAGGGAACTTGAAGAATCAATGTCTACCGCATTAATGTCTTTGTCGTGGGCTTTCCTTGTATACTTCGCGCGTAATTTCTGCGTCATGCTTTTGCTAGTATCCCACCTCTTCACAGTTCGATCCTGAGATCCGGTTATGATGAATGAAGGAGGGTGCAATAGTGGATCTGTATATGCTTCTGACGTTGATGGCGGAGGTGAATGTGGTAACGCGATTGCTCCAAGAGACTCTGCATGCCCTGTCAGAACAGCGGCGCATGTGTAAGAGTCGTTTTCCGGATCGAGACGCCAGAGGCGAGCAGTGTTGTCCTTAGAGCCAGTAGCTAGCCAGTGGCCGGACCAGTCAACATCTAGAGATATAATGAGATCTTCATGCCCTTTGAGTAATGCCACGTCTGCTCCAAAATACCGCCCTCCTATTGAAGTGTCCTCGGTTGACTCTAGCTCTTTCAATGTCACTATTCTTACATCTTCTGAGTTGGTGTTGAGCGCTAGAAGGGATTTGTCCAGACCGACGTAGGCTAAATCGATCACTTCATCGTAGGTTCCAGACACCCTTCGGACGACGGGTAAGGGGTCGGTTGTGTCCTCCGCGGAAGAAAGCTCCGTTGATTCTAGTGAATGGAACTTTAATACTTGGTCTGCATGCACGGAGAGGAGGTAGGGAAGGGAGGCATAATGCAAAATGTCCACAATAGCATCTGTCTCGATCCCTGGCTCTTGCTCCCGAGTGATCTCTTGGCCTGTTGAGGCAGACCAGAGGCGTATGCATCCATTCTCGCCCCCAGAGAAGACAACCTGCCCGGATGCAGCGAATCCCACGCTTTCAATTCCTTCGAGTGCAGCAATGGTACGTTTCGCTTTCCACTTTGCGGCGTCCCATAGAATCAAGGTTTTGTCCCTGCTTCCCGACACTAACACATCTTGCGTGGGTGAGTATTCGAGCGATCTTACGACTGAAACGTGCGAATCGAGCACAGCTGCGCTCTTCCGTTTGTGAAGATCCCATATTCGAATTTTGCCATCTTCGGCGCCAGATGCCAGCCTGTACTCTAAGCTTGTTTCGTCATCGTCACCGTCTACTTCAGCTTCCTCTTGCCTTGATTTTCTTCTCTTCCTCTTTTTGCTGCTTTCGCTCTGGTCGACCTTCTTCGCGACCTCAACCTGAAAAAAGTGCAATGCAGAAACAACCCCGCCATGGCCATGAAACGTATGCGTAGTGTAACCTGCCCTGATATCCCATATCTTTACGATGCCGTCTGCGCCACCCGTGGCAAGCAGTGTGCCAGTCTTATCCACAGCTAATGTGACTACAGGCGAAGTGTGCGGTCGGAGCGATCGTAGTAGTTGGAGCTGAATTGCGTTCTCTTCAGCTTCAGAAGGTTGGAGAGAGAATATGCGCATAGACATGGATCTTGAGCAGACAATGAGGTGGGAGGCATCGGGCGTTACTATTTAGGTAAGTATCTGTACAGGATATGCGGATGGCGAATTACGTACGAGTCAAGGCAGTAATGGGCTCACCGTCCTAGATAACTTGTCAATATGTATGTGACAAAGATATAGACATATTTCTTACGCCCTCTATCCTTCCCAGCTCCCTTCCACTTGTGAGGTCGGTAAGCAAAGCATCCTCGCCCAGGCATGCCGCCAGAATGCGTCCGTCTTCGCTCAAAGCAAGCGCACCGCCCGAGTAGATCGGCTGGAGCGCACGATTGATGGCATAGGTTGTCTTCACGGCGGTCCGTTGAGCCATTGTACTGATATGTGTTGTCAAGAGAATTCACCTGGCATGTTCGTGGGGTTGCAGTGTTGAATGTGAAATCTTGGCGGTCCGGAATTTTTCCTGGAGCTCTTATCGATAAAGGGAAGCGTAAGCGCGGTCGCGTCCGGGGAAGGAGCAAGGTACACCAGCCGTACATCTACCTCCAGCGTCTTGCGATTTTTAAGATGCTACTGTCGTACTTAGGACCCTCCAAGGTGAAGCGAACATGGGCCGTCAAGCATACCTGACCAAGATCGCGCTCGTGCGTACATCCGATGTTGTGCTGGCCCGACGTCTAACAAGCACAGGGACGATCGGCCTTCGAACCAAGCCAGAACGCAACGCAATCGTCTGAGTACATCCAGCTTGCGCCTTCCCAGCAAGAGCTTCCGCAAGAGATAAGAGAGTTCAATGCCAATCGCTACGTTCAACTCTACGATGAACGAGGGAATCCGATGAATCCCCGCGCCCATGACCATGGACGCAGATTGCGGGAAGCACAGAACGATGTCTTAGCTGCCATTGGGGTAGTCGAGAGACGTCGCTCGCCCTCCCAGGACCTCCCAGGCTCCTACGAAGAGCGCCTGCAGCAGCTGGACGACGAGGACACGGTTGGCAATGTAATAGCACTTGCAGCCACTCTAACAGAGAATGCATGCACTTGGTGGATTGGCTCCCTACGGGAGAGGATTCTCGTATGTATCCGATGACCTTTCGGTTGACAGTTACCTATCTGACCACTTTGCTAGACTTTCCGTATCCAAGAAGCCTTGCCATTTGCTCAAGTTGTAGCTTCGGAGCACAGTCTTTCGGGCCCGTCTATACTCTATAGTGGCTTCCTTCCTCGACTGGTGTCCACCCTCAGTATCCAAGCTACCGTGTATGCCGCTTTTAAACTCCGTCCTTTCGAACGCTTCGTTCTCACCAAGCAAACTTCAAGAGCACGTAGACTACACCGGCGATGGAGACATCTACCAAGGATAGGGTAAGTGTCAAACCAACTACGCAAACATTAATTGACACAGACAGTCTTCGACTGCTTCTTGAGCTTGTGTTTTATCCTTTTGCGCATCATTCGCATCTTCAACGGCTCGGTCTGATCCCAGCTACACCGCTATTGCCTCCATTGAAAGCTTTCTTACCTTTTTCTCCATGGTCACCACTCAATCCGTTCTCTTCTTATGCTGAGGCATTTGCCTCCCCGATACAGTTCTTAAAAGCTGTCGTAACGTCTCCATTTGTCTTTGTGTACCTTCAGCACTTTTCTGAGCGGTGGGTGTACGCCATTGTCAACGAAGCTATCGAAGTGGCGGTCATTCATCCCGACTCTCCGGACATTCATAGCCCAAACGAGAGTGAGAAACACCAGACAAGTAACATTCTAGGCCTACGAAAACGATCGCCACAAATAGTCCGGAGTGCTATCAACAAAGTATTAGGACTTATTGGTTGGGGGTCACCGACGGCGGAAGAGCCTGACCGTGAGATGGTTACCCAATCGATGGACAGACTTGGGGTTCGCGAGGGACAAACCATCGAGGTTGGAGGGAGGCAAGTAACCAACATCAACAGGCTAGAGCTACCCCTTGCACACCAGCTAGCTCCGCCGGACTTGGAACCCCTAGAAGGTGAAGAAGTCGCTATACCTGTTCCGCTAGCAAACGAAACATTGCCACCACTGGCCACGCCATCGCCTCCGCCATCGCCCACGGCTTCACAGGTCAGCCAAAACGACGACAATGACCCAAGGATCCGGATCACCTCCAGAGAGGGTATCGTAGAGATGGAGGTCCGGCTACCTCCGCATGTGCTCTCTTCTCACACTGAAGTAGAGGGCTCTGGCCTATCTACACCTAGCCAGCGTGACCTTGCCTCGCCAAACCCAGTACGCATTCCAGACATACAAACATACCACCGGGTCTCACAACTCTCCTCGGAGCCGGCGCAGATGATCGGCGCAATCTGCAAATCCCAGATTGTTAGCTGGGTATCTTTGCCTCTCAGAATAGTCACTCTACGGCTCGTTGCATCCCATTATCTGGCTAGCCGACACGGCCATAGTGGTGCTCGCAGCGTACTGCATCCACTACCAGCTCTGAGCGAACTTACCTGGCCATCTATTGGGGTACAGATGTCACGGATAGCGCTTTGCGGAGCCCTGGAGCTAGCTATTGACCTTAGTCTATGGGGTTGCCAATATCTCGCAGTCACTTGGGTCGGCATCGATGTTTTTGGGTGGGGGACTTTGTGAAAGACGTTGATTGGGTCTAGAAGTACAAGGCTTATGTACCACGGATGGTCATGATGGGAGTGTTCCTCATGCGCGACCCACTCCCAAGCTCGCGGGTTTGTTCGGCCACTTCCGGCGGAAAAATCGCCTGAGGATATCCAGGGCAGTGGTTGACTTGATACGCCGACGAAAATACACGTTTCACTAAACGCACTAGACTCGACCACGAGGGCGAGTGCGGAAGCAGCGAGACTGAGGAACGTTGGACTGTCGATTGTTGACAGGTGCTCCCGCTTTCAACGCTACGCCTAGTGACGGCGGTTAGCGAACGGCATAGTGCATATGGGTCACTCGCATCTCCTGTCGTAGATAGCTCTATGCGATGCTCTGTACTACTATTGAACACCGTGTCTGCACTGACCGTGGATCCGGAACATGATCCGCAAGTGTTTCAATACCATGATTGCGATATAGCATCCACTCTGGAGGGTGCTGCTAGCCATGGCAAATCTCCTAGAAGTCTCCGGCAGTCTCGAAGCGCAAGAAGTGTTGCACCCCGGATTCGCGTCTATTCTAGGAACATTTCACATCTTCACGTGTAGGGTGGCGTAATTGATGACATTTGCAGCCTGAAGCGTGTTTCTCACGAGGCCTTGGCGTGATGCGTAAGGACGAATTGATTGGACCCCGGTCGCCCCGTTGGGATTGGGAGTTGCACTGGTACGCGTCGGACAATAGACTCGGTCTCGTAGAGAATCGAGGACAGAGGGGCCGGGTTGCATGCAGGCTGGGTCTGCTTGTTTACTGTGTACAGTAACGAAGGCCATGGTAGATGGGATGCAAGACGATGTTCCGGTTGAGTCGGGAGCGGCATTGGCGGAGCATGCGCCTGTTCAACGTCGGGACCACGAGTGCGGCGTGTGCGGGTCGGAGATTATGGAGGAATTGTAATGGTGATGGCCCAGTCGCAAAGGGCTGCAGGACGCTTGGTCGAAAACGCCATAGACTGGCAGCACACGAAAGAGGGAGCGGAAAGTTCCCAGAGCGACGGGGGTGCCGTGTAGCGCATGCAGGCACGTCTGTCGAGTCACTCACGGCAATATTGCATGTTAATGCGCGGTTTTCCAGGTTGAGGGGGGATAGACGAGAGCCATCTGCAGAGGGAGGCAGATAGATGCGGATAGATTGTCGCGACGAGTGTTCTGGAAAGCGAGTCGACAATGGCTCGTCTGGCTGCGGTGGAGGTCCCTGGAAGGGCTGTACGTGTATGTACATAGCCGGTCGCTACCGGATGATTGGAGCTGGCGATCTGCAGGCGGCGAGTGGGCGCGGGCGTGTCTGTCTGTCCACTGTCTCCTGCGCATGTACATGGGAGGCTGGCGTGGTGGTAATTGCCTGTTTGGGTAGGTGCCCGTAGCCACATTCTCCTTCTGAACCTCAACACCCCGCGAGAACCCCCTTTTCGCGCCCGCCAGCCCGCCGTGCTGCTGTCGTCACAACGCGTTGCTTTTTCGTCTCCGCACCGCCCGTCTCCTTGAGCACAGGCAGCCCCCTTCCTGTCCTTCTCCACATCGCTAGCTGCTGGTAGCCGCGCCGCCTCGAACCACAGCTAGTGCCACACGGCCGAGTATCCCTCCCCCCTCCCCCCCTGCTCCCTGGGAGGATTTGCCAGCCCACAGGCCCTCCTTGTCGACGCTCCTTTTCTCCACCGTTGAACTGAACCCTCATTTCTCCCCGACTGCGGGACCCTGAAGAATTGTTTGGCAACGCTCTCGCCGCCGCCCAAAAGTGCCGTCATTCGCTGCTGCTCTCCACGAGCCCGCCGACACGTGTATCGA
This sequence comes from Periconia sp. TS-2, assembly GCA_030378425.1. Lineage (NCBI taxonomy): Eukaryota > Fungi > Ascomycota > Dothideomycetes > Pleosporales > Periconiaceae > Periconia > Periconia sp. TS-2. The sequence goes on along the minus strand of JASNQO010000004.1, from coordinate 7,757 downwards.
CACCCGACTCGAGCTCAAACCCGAGAACCCTGCGTCTGCTGCACTCTGCACTCTGCGCCCGCCCGCCGTCGCCCACTACACTCCCGCAGCGCGCCGGGTTGTCCCCGTCCGACTGACACGGCAACCTTGGGCAGGCACTTCAGACGCCTCTGCAACGAATCGTCCAGGCGCGCTGCCTGAGCAATCTCTGATCGTGCTTGACGTTGCCCAGAGCACCAAAAAGGACATGCCTCCTGCCGCGTAGAGCCCGAGCAATCCAGGGTAACAACTTTCAACGGCCGCTCCAGACGGCCACAACTGCGTGCAGCTCACCACTCGCGCACGACGCCATGACGAACCACACACTCCCGCGGCCCTCGCGGCCTTCCATCGCTCCTCCTACGGGCCCGCTGCCCTCGTTGCCAGTCGCAAAGTCTCGCGTCTCGAGCGTCAGCCCCGCGTCGCGCGCCTCTCCAGGCTCGCTGCTGCCCGGGCTCGCTGCCAACAGAGCCGTCTCTTCCTCTGCCCTACCCCAGCGACCAACACCCAAGGGCCACACGAATTCCGCGTCCACTCTACCGACATTATCGACGGACGATTCGCCGGCAGGACCGCTGCCACCAGGCAAATCGCTGCGCAAGACGGTCAGTATTGGTGCGTTCCCGCAGCCTCCAAGGAATGGCGGGAGAACGGCAAGTCATCCGCCCAGCCCATTGTCGGCCAGCTCGACTCCAAATAGTGACACCTTAGATCAGAGGCTGTCGTCAGGGCCTAAACCTGCGACTACTCCGTCAAGAACAGGCAGCATCAAGAAGACGACTCCAAGAATCTCAAATGTCGGAGGAGGTAGGGCACTCTTGGGGAAGTCGCCATTGTCGCCCCCAAGCTTTCTCAATGGTAGTGGGGAGTCGGTAGCAGTGGACAATGGTCATCTGAGCCTTCCTTCACCCCCACAGAGTCGCAATTCCTCCGCGCAAGGATCCTATGCGACCAGCGTAACTACGTTCGAGGATGTCGGGGATGACGATGGTCGAGGTAGATCAGAGACTAAGAAGGCCGATAGAAATTCCACGCACAAGGACGGTAAAGGCAATGTCGTCATCAGTGTGCGCGTACGGCCAGACATTGGAGCAAAAGATGCAAAGCAAGAGCAAGAATGGGAGGTGAGCGGCAAGCGGTCGCTCATTGCATATAAAGGACGAGAGGGTGGAGACTACTATTATGGTAAGGTTGCACAACATGGCGCACGATATAGGGTGCTGACTAAATTACGTAGACAATGTGTTTGACGCCCAAGACAATAACGCACGAGTCTATGATGCAGCCGCTAAACGACTGGTGCGCCGGGTCATGGAAGGCTACCACGGCACCGTTTTCGCCTACGGCATGACCGGAACGGGAAAGACATTCTCAATGCAAGGAACTGCAACAAACCCTGGTGTGATACCATTGGCCATCACCGACATATTCTCGTACATCCGCGAGACACCCCATCGAGAGTTCCTTCTAAGAGTTAGCTACCTGGAGATTTACAACGAGAAGATTCACGACCTGCTCGCCGGGCCAATCATCGGTATCAATGGCCAGCCCGGGCCGCAGGAAGAGATCAAGCTCAGGGAAGACAGCAAACGCGGTGTCTATGCGTCACCGCTCAAAGAAGAAATTGTGCAAAGCCCTACGCAATTGCTGAGAGTCATCGCTCGTGGTGACCAAGCTCGAAGAGTTGCTGGTACACAATTTAACGCACGCAGTTCGCGAAGTCACGCAGTCGTGCAAATTGTGGTCGAAAGTCGGGAGCGCGTCGCCGGTGGAAGCTTCAAAGATGCTAAACGAGCTCCAATCGCACCCGGCGGTGTCCGTGTCTCTACTCTCAGCCTCATTGATTTGGCTGGATCCGAAAAGGCGGCAGATAACAAGGAGAGGCGGACAGAAGGTTCACACATCAACAAGAGTTTGCTCACCCTAGGAACCGTCATTGCTCGCTTATCTAGTGAGAAGGAGAAGCCGTCGGACAAAGACAAGGCGAGCAAGGAAAAGCATCTCCCGTACAGAGACAGCAAGCTTACTCGTCTGTTACAACCTGCGCTTTCCGGAAACTCACTGGTTAGTATTCTGTGTACGATCCAAATTGGCGCCAGTGGTAGCATCGCTGCCGCCAACAGCCATACGGGTGAGACCCTAAACACGCTCAAATTCGCTTCCCGCGCGAAGAACAATATTGTTAGCCATGCCAAGAAGGCAGACGACTCACTCGGTGCTGGCGGAGACGCTGGAAGTCGGGCGCTATTAGATCGGTATCGTGTCGAGATACAAGAACTCAGGAACCAGCTTGAGGAGCAGAACAAGGCAAAGGAAACACAAAAAGCAAAAGAGGAACAAGAGAAGGATGAAGAGGAGGAAAAGGCCCGCGAAATAGAGGACCGGCACAGACACGAGGAACAAATGCTTGAAATGCAGCTCGCCAGAACTGCGCTCAAGGAGCGAATCGAGCATCTGAACCGTCTCATTCTGAGTTCGAAATCACTTGGCGTTAACAACGGCCGGTCGTTTTCAGCAATGAGTCTTTCCCGTGGCTCAATACTCAGCAATGGAGGTGATGTCCGACCCACATCAGTTCGATCCTCTGCGAGTCACGCAACACTGGAGGTACCGGGCCAACGAGGGTCACACACTGCGTTTTCCTCTGTTCCCTTGGATGGATCCGAGGAAGAAGACTCATTGGGGGAGAATGGCGATGGCATAGCAAGCCAGGGTGCGCAGATCCAGGCGCTACAAACAGACTTGGCGGACAAAAACCGGTACATTGCTACGTTAGAGAAGCGGTTGCTCCACGCACGGCGGTCCAGCCATTCACGAATCTCCATGTCTCTATCGCACAAAGTGGCAGGAGGAAGCGAGGACGGTGGTCTGATTGCAACGATTGCGGAGAAGGATGTGGAGATATCTAACCTGCGAGCACAACTGGAGGACAAGGAGCGGATGATTGCCGCACTGACCTCGGCACGCAAGAAGAGCGAGGCAGCACAAGAGCTTGCAAGCGATGGGTCACCAGGTAGCAGAAGAACCTCACACCAGCGCAGCGAGGGCAGCAGCACCAGCCTCGTACCGAAAGGATCACCCTCACCGATCAGCCCTAAAACGTTCCTGCCGAACCCCAAGTCGGAGAGGAACATCGAGGACGTGACGCGAATGCTCGATGAGATGATCTCAAAACAGGTCGATTCGGTTCGTGCCGACAGCATGAACCTTGCGCGGCGAAGCAGTCTTCCTGGTGACGCGAGTGGGAAACGGCGAAGCAGCCTTCGACCGGTCAATGAAGGGCTGGTTAGCGAGGTCTGAGTACGATGGAGAGATGCGGAGTTGGCCCTGTAATGTAAGGGCTGGCAGCGACACAGGCACGAACCGTCTCATCTCGCTACCAGACTACAGGGAGGAAGAAGAACATGACGCGATGAATGGAAGCGAAGTCGTTAATGGACAAAAGTAATGACCAACGTCCGAGTCTCGCCCTACGGACATGACGATGTTGGTGAAGTGGAGAGGAATGTTTTTACTGTGCAGGGCGTTTTGTTGGATTTCGGAATGGAGGCCGAAGATTCAGGCAGGCCACGCAGGCCCGTTTACCATCTTCTCAGACTTTCTGCTTATTAGGGACGGGGGATTGCACTGGGACAGGACGGATGCGCCCGAGCGAGTTTGTGTGGGACTTGTTTTCTTTTCATTCTGCTGCTGCCGCCGAGGGAGATTTCGACTTGATACCCCGTCTGTGAGATGTTATGGGCCATAATTGCCGAACCTTCTATTTTAGTATTAGTATATACTGTTGTCTATCTGACTGTGCTCAAGGACGGCATAGTACGTAATGCGCAGCTTCGTATTCACTATAGATGAGGCGGGCTATAGGCCCATGATTAAGCTTCCGTGCCATAGGAGGAGAGGACCAGAGAGTGTTGCTGTCAGATGATTCGGACTCCGGTCCACGCTAACTGGCGGGAAATGCACTGCTAATTAAGGCCTTGGGTTGCGCGTTTCCCGTCTGGGAAGCATGGCTGCCGTCTTGATTCGGGACAGAACGGTGCGGGTCTGGCTTTGGATGACGGGCTGTGTACTGTGAAGAATGCGAGAGACAGAGGCTATGAAGGCGCCGATAAGCAGCCATATCATGCGCTTACTTGAGACACCTGCTGAGGAGTGAGTGTCCCAAGGGTGCTGACGATGACAACGACGCTGATGGACAGAGCACGGGTCTTGGCGGGCCGGCAATGCTATGCTCTGTTTGGACCAAGGGCACGCGCACGGGCCCACTTCGACATGTTACACCTGTTTCAAGATGCAGCCCAGCGCACGCCCACGCCAGCGCACGCCATGGAGCAGGCGGGGAGCGAGGGCGCCGCGACGATCAACGAGCTGGTCTGCAGCCATTCGGTTCACTCGCCGTCCAGCAAAGGTGTGATGGGCAGCACGCGGAACCTAACGCTGCCGAATGAAGTGCTCGCAGCGTGCGCGAGGGCTACGTCGCTGATCTGCATCCTGAAACGACTTGCGGACCAATCTGCAACGGAATCGAATTGCGCCGCGGCATCCAGGGTGTAGGGCGTCCAGAAATGAATTTCCGTCGAACCCTTGCGGCTCGTCCTCTCGACGCCTCTGCCCGCGTCTGTGCCAAAGCGCTGTGAGCCTCGTGCTGGTTCATGCTACCCTCCTCAAATTACACCTCTGCGAGGCTTCTTTTCTCTCCCGCCTTTCCCACCCGCCCTGCTCCTTGATGGAGATCGCGCGCGTTTGTTTGCTGCCGTGAAACCGCCATCCGTCTTGAATCTGCTCTTACGCAACACGCTTCCTCTTGTCTGCTCTGCTCATGACGGTTCCCTCGAACTGCTGAGCCTTCTCTACTCTCCTTTGCCTTTTCGTTGATTCTTTTCTAACGCTCCTTGACCAGAGGCTTCTCGACGTTGCCTCGCTCTTCCACTTTCTGCGCCAGCTCCACACCTGCAGGGCCAGGTGGCTTCCCAAGGTTCCATTCTGCACTACTTCGTCATTGGACTGCAGCTTTCCGGTTCTTGGCCGACATCCAGCAAGAGGAGGATTGACAAAACGACAAGACCCCCGATATGCTTAACCACGCTACACAGAAGATCAAAAAGATGCATGCCCGGCGAAATCCAAACCTGCATGTGTCGTCGGCGGCGTATTCGCAGATTAGTCCCTCGGTCACGTCGGCCACGTTTCTCTCTCCTACGGTTGCCTCCCGCCGTGGTCTACTTTCGCCATCGCCGCCCGCTTCTCCCGGATTGCCATCTTTGATACCGCGCCATGGGAAGAAGCAACCATCATCAAGTCATACTCGCTTGGTGAAGCGAATACTCTTTGGCTGCTGTGGAATCGCGATTCTGGTGTGGCTCATCGTCCGGCAGCTATACGTCCATCAACAGCAAGCGACAGACTCGGAGGAGGATCCAGGAGAATGGGAGATGGTAGGCGGTAGTCTGCTTCCTGAGGAGCCTTCGGCAATCGTAGTGCAGGATGCCCAGGGAAATTCGAAATGGACGGTGTCAATACCCTCGCAGTACGAATTTCCTTTGAAACCATCCTACTATCACGACATTTGCCAGCAGGCATTTGAGCTGTCACGATCGGTGCGGCAAGAAGCGCAAGCCAGCAGTAACATTGCTAAACGGATGCTTGGATACTATCAAAAAGACAAGTATTACATTGATGTAGCAGAGGCGGAAGCGCAAGCTTTGCTCCCACCGGCGCGGTCCACTGGAAGACCCAAAGGGTTCGTGGATGACGTTGCGATGGCGAACAAGGAATCTACCAATGGGATGAAGGTGTGCGACAAGACATTGACATACGTCATGGAAACGACTGACGCTGGCTTCGGTAACACGTTGCTGCGTTTGTGGATGTCGTATGGTTTGGCTGTGGCTGAGAACCGAACGTTCTTCGTGGATGATACCCGATGGTGAGTAACCGCTAATCTAAATTTCCTGGCTCACAACGACCCGAATCCTATATTTGGCCTATAGCAGAGCTAATTTTATCCAGGCCATACGGCAAGTACTCTACATACTTTCTGCCCCCTCCGACTGCAGGATGTCTTCCGCCGCCAAAATCTCAAATGGTTCCTTGCCCCCACAATGCGCAGCACCTTGTTGTAGCTGGCGCGACAGTCGGCTCAGCCTTTGGCCATTCCTTCTCCGAGGAGTATGAGGACCCCACCAAAAAGGAGGTCCAGCGCCAACACAACATCTTCGCCCTTCTCCGCAAAGGCTACGAAGACCTCTTCAAGTTGCGCACAGACGACGCAGAGTACGTCCTCGACCGCGCACTTTCCCTCTACGGGCCCATTGCCGAAGATGGAGGTCTCAGCGTAGGCATCCACGTGCGCCACGGCGACAAGCACCCCTACGAATTCCAGTTTCAGAATGATTACATTCCCCTAGACCGGTACATGGACACTGCACGCGACCTCTACATCTCGCGCATCGAAAATGCAAACTCCAAGCAAAAGAAGAAGCGATCCATGCAAGACTCCCCCCTCCTCACCCGCCACACCTCTTCAAAGCTCGTCCTCGGCTCAGACGACCCTACTGTCTATGAGTCCGGCGAGCTAGGCCCCAACTCCGTGCGCGCCCAAGACCGCATCCTCCTCGCTACAAAAGCCACGCTCGAAGCCGCTCAAGGCAAGAAAAATCCCTGGATTGATGAGATCACAGGCTGGGAAGGCGGGTTCTATCGCAACGTGTTCTTCAGCCTAGGCCAGCCTGTCGGTAACGCAGACGATGTCAACAATCTCGATAACTCAAATCCCCCCGAAGGCGCGATGAAGCTCCGCGAACTCGTTGGACGCGCGTACCTGCTTGACCTTGCTGTGCTCGGTAAAGCCGATACCGTTGTTTGTACAGTGAGCAGCATCGGGTGCAGGGTCCTTGCCGTCATGATGGGCTGGGAGAGTGCGATTACAAAGGGGAACTGGGTGAATATCGATGGAGATTTTGACTGGAGGGGGATTGTTTGGTGAATAACTACCTTTTTCCCAGTCATGGGATGAAAAAATGCGACGGCCGAACTGTCAAAAATGGTTGATTCGATTCGAGGCAAAAAAGATACCCTACATATTTTGGTTCCTGTCGTTTTCGGTGGTTTACCGACTTTGCTTCCTTTTTTTTCTTTCTTTCTTTTCGGGAACACTGGGGGTTTCAAGGCGTTTTATTTTTGTGCTTGATAGGGCGCATTTGCATGGGTTGGTGTTTTTCTCTCTCTTCTTTTTTTGTTCATCTATATTTTCCTTGTGTTGCGTATGTAGCATGGTGGGAGGGGTTCGCGCGAGCGATGAGTGTTGAAGGAGGAGGAGGAGACAGGACGTCCAAGCAAGCAAAAAGTGAAGGATCAAAAAACTACAAGGCTACTGCATAGTATATCTCAGGACTGGTGTTGCCTGAATGTCAGGGTCGGCCTTGCTAGGTATAGAAATAGCAAGCATACATGGACTATGTACATTGATACGTTTCTTTGAGAATTGTGCGCTGTCTTGATTCAAAGATTATGGTGACTGCTTAACTTGCTTGACTGACAGACAGCATCTATGTACTGCACTACAGTAAAACATGCTGTACTAGAATCTACTTGTCGTACGAACCCATCTCATCCCCCAGACCGCCCAGCATCCGACAGAACATTCCTAGCAGGCCCCCCCTCCATCGGCAAAAACTTCCTGCCCCACTCTTCAGCCTACATCCCAAAAAGAAATTCTTTCCCTCCCTCCTACCCCGCCC
>JASNQO010000048.1:0-195256 GCA_030378425.1 Periconia sp. TS-2 | reverse complement strand
AGACTAGATATAATATATATATATATTAAAAGAATATAGAAGCTTCTTCTAAATTAGATATAAGTAGCTTATATATAAGATCTCTAGCTAATAGTAAGTAAATTAATATCTTATATATAGAGTTAGTAATACTAAGAAAAAGTATCTAGCTTAGTAGAATATCCAGCTTAGTAGTAGAATATATTAGATCTAGATACTTTATTATAATAAATATTTTACTATAAAATAGAAAAAGAAAATAAATTTAAAGTTAAAGTTTTTAAACTTTTAAATTATTTTAACTTTTTAATTTTAATTATATTATTATTAATTAGTTTCTACTTTTAAAATTTAAATAATTTCTTTTATTTTTATAAGTATAATAACCTTATATAACAAATATATATTTAAGTATTTATAATATTTAAAGTCTTTAAATTATTTTTAAAAAAATTTAGTAATTTACTTTTTAGCTTTAAGCTTCTTAAGTTTATAATTAATTTTTAAAAAATTAAATAGTAGAATATTATAAAAAATATATATAATATTAGTAATATAATAATAATTATACTTCTTTAATAAAGAAGCTATTTTATAAATAAGATTATTTTTATAGTAATAAGTATAGATAACTATTATAGATATATTAAAAAAATTAATTTAATTACTATAATAATAATATTAAAAGGAGAACTTAGAAGATATTAGTATAACTTATAAAAATATAAATTAAGAAAAAAAAAGATAGTATTATAAATCTAGAAAGATAGAAACCTAGTATTTAAGAATAATAGAATAATAGTACTTCTATAAGATAATTCTCTAATATAGACTACTACTAAGGATAGTTATATAATTAAGTATATAAGATCTAGGAAATCTAAAGGACTTAAAGGCTTAGTAACTAAGCCACCTTTAGGTTAGTATAGGTCTTTAGGTTAGTAAGAAGTATATAGCTTTAATTTTAACTACTCTTAATAAGTTATAATTAACCTTATTTATATAGTTATTAACTAGTACTTTAATACTACTATTCTTAATATACCTTACTCTTATAAAGAATCTAACCTAAAATAACTACTAAGTAACACTAACTGCTTGATATTATATATAGCTACTTACTTAGTATAACTTTAATAGTAGCCTTATAATAAAGTAGAGTAGAGATAGGAAGTTAAAACTCTATTATATAGAAAAGACTAAGGTAGAGAGTAAAAGGTAAATAGGCAAATATCTTTTACCTACTCACTCCACGCTAACCTTATACGGGCCTAGTGCCCTGTCCTTGATAGTGACCATTATACACGCGGAATCACATGATAGGCCGCCATTCACTCTCTGGCTCGAAGCCTCATGTGATGGGCCGTCACAGTAATTACCTACATTAGGTGTCTATGGTCCTGTCGTTCTTAAATGCCGCAGTCCCCCATTCTAGGTTCGTAACAATAATCAAGGCTAGGGAATTATATTAATTAGTAGGTAGGAGTCGAAAATGTATTATACAATCAGTCTTTTTCTATAATATAGTATCTCCCATCCATATTATGGGTGACTAGAAGTCTAAAAAAACAAATTAAACTAGTCCTTTAGGTATGCGTTAGCTATCAAGTGGCTTCGGAAACCTAGTTCAGCGAAGCGCTGGCAGGCGTGTCCGCCCCTGGGAAGTTAAGGGGAACGGGGGCCTGATTAGTGGTGGGATAGTATACTCTGCAAGCTAAGCAAGCAGAGCATCTATTACAGTGGTGATAGGGCAGAGGTAAGCAAGGTGAGAAGTCTTCAAAAGCGGCGATTAAAGGCCTCTAAGAACACTTGCATTTCCACCTTTATATATTATAGTAGTGATTCTAAGATTCTATATACGCTGTGTTGGTACAGAGAAGTTGGATTCTGGCTGTACGTCTTCAAGAATTGTCTGCTGCATGTATGATGTTGACGTGAAGTACAACGCGAGCGAACATGAGTTTCTTATTGCTATGGTCTTTTCATACACATCCGTCACCATGGTCAAGGAATATGATCGTCACGATGCATAGTTCCATAAATTAGAAAACTCACAAAGGCGACGTGGCCGTAACATCGCTAACCACAGCTGTAAACTAGAAGAATGACGGGCCAACATCCATCTTTAGCGATTATTTGGACCTCCTTCCCTTGACATACAATTGAATGAGCATTGATCCATGATGACCGGGATTGAGCCCCACGTTTCGCACGGCGGTGCTAGCGGTCAATGTAAGCTAACCACACGTCACTTGACTAACCTTAGTATCTTAGACTACATGCCGCCTCGGCGCATCAAATAGAGCGTGCCGAACTGACAAGGTCAGTGCAGGAGCTCGGTCGACCCATACAGAATCATGGATATCATCCCGACAGGTAAGGCTACAGCCTTTGAGACTGAAAAGGATCAAGACATCAAGGTGATAGATTTCTAGGCCTTTATCTACTTTTCTACGGCTCACACACGAACCATCTTGCTCAAGATAACGATCTCCAAAGGGGACAGCCTATATATACAGCACATGGCGAAAAGCCATTTTGACGCTGACTGAAGACACTACCGGTAGTGTGCACGACCTGATTTAGTCAACTTGCGATGCGGAGAGATATCGCATGCAGAGTCATGAAGGAGACCATGATAATTGCTCAGACAATCTGCATAAGCTCTGTGTATTCTGTACGGGTGTGGATTCAATTTGGATCGAAATCAGCCTGCTGACTTACAGTGGTCAGGCGCTAAAAGATCAATTTTACAATTTTTAGATCATCATGGCGATCTAGGTATAAGGACGCTCATTAGTGATAGGGTCGGTACGTATCCTGAAAATTGCACTTTCGATTGACTTCGACGCCGTCTCGCATTGGCTTGGAACCGGCTGCCACCCAAACAACAACATGGCTGACTATAGCCCAGGGATTGCCTCTGGGAAAGCCGGGGTGCATCGTCTTATTGATCTGTTCAAGAAGTATGGTATTGGTAATAAGGTTATGTGGATTATACCTGGCCATACCGTAGAGAGATTCCTGGCTTCTACTAGTGCGGTTATGGAGTCTGGCGCCGAGATCGGGTTTCAGGGCTTTCAAGAAGGAATATATCAAATTTCAGAGGAACAGGAACAGAGCATACTACTCAAATTGTCAGCATATCAACTATAGAACTGTAGAAGAATGACTCAGAAGTCGCAACCAAGCAAGTGGGCAAGAAGACTCGTGGATACCGTGCCCCCATGTATGCTATCCGTAGGACCACGGTAAAGCTCTCCTGTCAGCACGAATTTCTGTACGACTCCTCGCTCATGCATCACGACTCGCAGCCGTACTTCACTCCCAGTGACCCTCCTATAAAATCTATTGATTTTTCCCAATCCGCTTTCTAATGGCTCTAGTCTACGCCTATTGCATCACAAGCATATCTCCAAGGCCTGCATCCGCTCGTTGAGCTACCTTGCGACTGGTACAACGAAGACATGATGCCATTGCAATATCTGCCGCATCTTGCTAAAATTATTGGCTACGTGTTGACGCGTGTTGTTGAGTAGATGTGGAAGGATAACTCTATGTGGCTCTGGCAGAATAGCCATGAAGGCAATGAAGTCGCAGACTTTATTCTTCCCATCCTAGTGCATCTAGGCACTAGTGGTATGGCGCAAATATAGGGATAGTAGAAACATCTATCTACTGGCTACAAGGGTTTGGTGAACAGGTGAAATGATGCACGCATGAACAGATTGCTACTGAATGATTGGCTGTAGAGAAGAAGGCGGCGGGTAAGGTGTGATCGAAGACTGGACCTCCTCGAATCCAGTCTATGTTTACAATGACGAGAATGTGGGAGACGAGCAGTATTGACGCTCAGATAGGACAATCTGCTAGCTTGCTACCTTTCCATCGTGTTATCGTATTCGTAGCCCTTATTCAAGGATGCTCGAAAAGTTGAGCGCCTAGCATTTTTTCCCTTCGATAGCGAAGACGCGGACTATCCTCGACGCGAGTCCTGTTTGCTGACCAGTTTTGCATGTGCTTTCAAAGCGCCGTAACCTCTGTGGAAGCGGATTCCTACCTCTATCCGCCAATTTTCGCCGCCGCTTGCTCCGCCGGATTGAAGGCGGAAGGCAGTAGCTAAGTATGTCCAAAGCTAGAGGCCCTAGATCTGTTGCTGTGGTCCCATTGTGTCTGGACTGTGCTGGTATTCCCGTACTTCTGCTCTCATTATAAAAGATTGCTGGCACTGGCCTCTGATCACACATTTTTGTGTTGCAAACTTCAAGCTGTTTCTAGTGGTGTATGGTCACGTTTCAACGAACAAGCTTGGCCCACAAGTAACACGACCCAGGCAGGGCTTAGAGCCTCAAATGCATCTACTTCTTGAGCGAGACAACGAAATCGCATGAAGCGCAACCGATTGCGACATGTTCCGAGTCGCATGAACGACTAGCCGTGGGAACGAAGGTCAGAGACTTGGTGTTGTCACGGGCGCCCAGGCATATATTTGGTTCGAGATAGAAATAGAAGGACCGACCGGGGAGTAACGTGAAATGTGGCGAGGTTGTAGTAAGAAGCCAGGAATCGTTAGATGGTATTTGTGAAGAGCAATGTGAGGTGAGCATGGTAGTGAAGTCGTGGACTATGACAGAGAATGTGTCTCTCAAATTTATCCAGATTGCATAGTCGCTGTCAAGGTAGTGGCGGACGAAACTTGCGCTTTCTGATAAGGGGTCAAGGAGAGTTATAGGCATGTAATAAGCGAGGCTCGCCTTGATAGATGTAAAGTCAACTAGTGGTGCTCAGCAGTAATGGCTATTACGCCGACTAGACACGATATGAGCCGCCTTCTAGACGAGTATTGTAGTCATCGAAGTTACTGCTATCTGCGCTTAGGTGCTGCTTGATGCTGTCGTACAGTACGATACTTTGCGGCCGCAGGATGGAATCGAGTTCTGAAATTGTAGAGATAAGATAAGGCAGAGGAAGTGAGGGGATTGGAAAAGTTCTTATGCAAGAGCATGGTCCTTTCGCTCAGGGAAGGCTGGTGCATTGTCCGAAACTAGGATGAAATAATTTCCTTTCCTTCTTACGGCAGCTGAAGCTTGTTCTTTCACGTGGAGGCATTTGCTTCTTGTTCATTAATCAACAGTACAGCCGGGCTGTCTGCTCCTGCACCATGAATGATCAGTGGTAAGCCCTTTTAAAAGGCGACATCCACCCTGATAGTAGCGAGTTTTGCGAAGGGCTATGTTCATGGTTAAGTACACCATGTATCTCTCCATGTATTAGGAAGTCCTTTGCTCCATATCGCACTTTCTCGGGTAGGGAATTGGACCAGGATTGTCAATATGAAGCTTGAGAAGTAGCTGAATCGGAATCGCACGTCTGATAGTGTTATTTATCAAGAGCAAAGGGGTGCCAGTATTACAGTGTAAGATGAACTGATATGAGCCAAAAATTGGCGAAATACATCGCTCTAAACGCAGCGACCATCTCCGTCCCAACTTTTGCACAGGCGTAGCAATTCTCAAATATCGTCGAGACAGGTTCCAAGATTCCTTCACTAGAAGTCACAGCCTGATAAAACAATGGTCAAAGAAATGCTCGGAAGATCAGCGTAGACTCTACAGTCAGATGGGTGAGCCGCAGGATGGCGCCATTCTCAGACTCTTCCTCGCTCAATGTAGTCGTTGTCTTTGAAGCATGGGTTGAGTCTGTCTGCAGCTCTTAAATCGGGTTCGCAAGGACTGAGCCCGGTTCAGAAGTGAATTCAAATCGGAAGACTGATTTCGGACTGACTTCAGGGTACTTAATAGGAAGAGATGTCAGTGTGAACTTTGATGACTGGGATTCCAATCGTCAACGTATTAGAAATCTTGAGTACGTCAGCGGCAATGGCGCCTGCGCACGTGAACGCGCGGGCCCCCGGTCGATTGCGCCTGCCTACCTAGGCACAGTACACACTGCTTAGTAGATGCCTATGCTTTGAGGTCCATCTCCCGCGCGTCCTCAATCCCGTACCAGCCCCCTTACCCGACATTGCTTGTACGCCCTGGTTGGCCACCTAAAATAGCAACACGGAGAGACCGCCAATGTATGCACTGTGTTACTTGCAATCATGTACCTTGCACTTGGGCTTCGTCTATTGTGCGCCGTGATTGGCTGGTCTCTCCATGCCCGCCCATCCCAGTCCAACTGTGGCTGCAGGGTTTCCCGCAACCTGTACCATAGCTGATGGTCGGCGAAATGCCATGTAACCAAGCCGAAGGCTCTCAGCCTCGCAGGCGCCTAATACAATGCAGTCATTGTGACGAGACGTCCGACTCAGGCTCGCAGAGCATCTCGCTTTCCGCTCCACGACGCACCGCTAGCATTTCCATCCTCGCTTTCTTGTGCCTCGGCTCCCGTAGCAGTTGCAGGTGTGCTCAAATATGTCCGATGCACCGCCAGTCGATAATCAAACACTCCCGCTGACTTCGTCATTGCGACCCCGCGATGAGCACACCTTTGACAATACCGGCTACTGCCTCTTGTCCCTAGATGGTGGCGGTGTCCGTGGTCTCTCTACGCTATATATCCTGAGAAGTCTCATGGAGCGATTGAACTATATGCGCGAGCAGTCCGGCCTCCCGCGAAGGAAACCATGCGAAATATTCGATTTGATCGGCGGCACCAGTACCGGAGGGTAAGTCCGTCCGATTCTTCAGTAAATCTCTGCGTTGCTGGTGATGCTGATATCGCAGACTCATTGCAATCATGCTCGGCCATCTCGAGATGACAGTCGATGAGTGCATAGCAGCTTATACAAAGCTGATGAAGCATGTTTTCGAAAAGAGGGAGAATCGCTCAATGATTGACGTTATAGGGCGAGTAAAACCCCGGTTCTCGTCAAAGGCGCTCGAAGAAGCGATTGCGCGTGTAGTCAAGGGATGTGGTCGCTCAGTTAGCGAAAGATTCGAAAGTCCCAGAATGCCACGATGCAAAGTGTGAGTCCCAGCACCGCAAGTTTTTGTTAATATGAATATGTCTATTAAGTCTCTGGCGATGGAACAGCTTCGTTTGCTCAAAGTTCCAGAGCACGAACACCATCACCCGGATTCGCAACTACCGCACCCCGGAAGGGTCCGATTACCACCCTACCATTGTCGAAGCAGCACTCGCAACCTCTGCAGCACCGACATATTTCTCAAAAGCTGCCATCGAGGGCAGTGAGTTTGTCGATGGGGCTATCGGCGCCAACAATCCTGCTGTGCAAGTTGAAGAAGAGGCCTCTGATCTCTGGTGTGAGGACACAGGTCATCTACAACCTTTAGTCAAGTGTTTTATTTCGGTCGGAACAGGGCATCCTGGTATTCGCAGTGTCTATGATAAAGGGATGGCTGGTTTTCTGAAAACGCTACAGAAACAAGCGACCGAGACGGAGGACACTAATCAACAATTCATGGGAAGGTGGCGAGACCACCAGGCAAAGGCACGTTGCTTCCGATTCAATGTGGATCATGGCCTAGCAGACGTATGGATGGCGGAGCATGAACAACAAGGCTACATTAAAGACACAACAGTATCGTATCTGGGTAAGAGGGAGGCTAAAGTGATGCTGAACCAATGCGTAGAGAATCTGAGGACTAAGGAATGTACGTATAGTAATTAGCTCATCGCATGACAATATCTAAACCTTATCGATACAGTCAAGCCCACCGATGACTTCATTCGAAGACTGAGGGAAGAGATATATAACCGACTTGAACAACGACCCTCTCAAACGCAGACAAGAGCAACAGAGTCAGAAATCGGTACGCGACAGATACATGAATCTATGACGGGTCATTGAAGCTACTGACCTTAGTATAGCGGAGCTTATTGACCTTGGGAATAGACATTTGAAAATTTCTCCCGAACGTCTCACAACCAACGATCTCATCAGAGCCGTGCAATACTTTTCTCAAGCTCTGACCTACCGCAAGAACGATCCTTCAACCTCTTTTAAGCAAGTAGCCCGCCTTTGCCAAAAGTTAATGGAGACATGTCAGGGACTAAGCTTGAAGGAACGCGCCGTCGAGCAAAGAAGGGAATTTGCAGACCAAGCGTACTCGTACGGTATTGCAGCGCTCAAAAATGCGGGGCTAAGCAAGGATGAATGCATGGAGGCGCAGATTCACTATTTCTTAGCCTGTGTGGGTGCGTGGAAGGTGTATTTGCAGGCAAAAAGGGAGGGGATAGAGCCAAGGAGCCATCCTGCGAGACGAGGTGCCGAGGTACTGTTGGAGCAGAGGTTAGAGGATATGAAGAGGTTCGGTAAATTGCAGGTAGCTATGGAGGGATACGAGGCTCAGGCGAGACTTTATTCTGGTTATTTGACCAAAGCGCCAAGGTTACAGTGGCAGTGAACATGGAATGTGAGGAGAAATCTTTCCGGAGGAACCTGTAGCGTAGAGATACCATAACATATAATGAGAGAACATTTCACAATTGCCATGTAATCATCTCATGTAAAGTACCGCAATGTGTCCCCGTCCGACTGAATTATGATTTAAACGATAGACCTTCTTCAGTACCTCCTCGGATACCCACTCCGCGCGTCTGATATTAGCGTTGGGTTGGCGACTCTCGGCATACCCGAAACCATAGATACAGAGTCATCTGGAGAGATGCCATCCACATCGTGAGTATTGTGTTGAGGAAAGGTCGGCGCTCCATAATAACTTTGAGGCATCGAGGGAGGATAAACGGGCTGCTGTTGGATAGGCGGGGGCAGTTGCGGGTATTTAGGGGGTTTGTTGACGCAATGTTTGAGGACGTATTTTAGTACAGTTGATAGGATTGCTAGCCCAACCAAGCCACCCACAGCAATACCCACGATTTCTGTGGTTGAGATCTTATTTGATTTGGAGGACGTACTACTCCCGGACGATGTTGACGCTGTTGGTGCTGTAAGTCCTCCAGTATTAGTCCCAGCGCCCGCTCCAGTCGTTTGGGCGGAAACGGTCGCTGGCGTCGCTGCGGGCGTATATCCCTTCTGCTTGCAATACAGCCCATAGATACTTGCAGCGCTAGAAGCATCGATACTAACATCGCCGACTGTACACTTGCTCTGAATGCAGTCCGTCAGTGCACTTTGCGCAGGTCCTTGCAAGTCTGCTCGACAGTAGCAGTCATTTTTGGCCTGCCAGCCGTTCTTGCTACAGCCGTACGATGCGCATCCTATCTCGCTGCCCAAAACGTCGTTGTTGCAAATACCAGTGTATTGAAAGCATGAACGTGCGCATTCTTTCTGATCAGCGTAACCGGCCATAGTCGTAACATCTTGAGTTATAGTCCCGATTTGGGCAATTGCTGACTGTAGCAAGATATTCAGAATCGTAAAGGAGAAGAGAAGCTCACTGAGGTGAGAATATCGATGTTCCATTATTCTTGAGGGGGTCATTGTAAACGATATGAGGAACAGTGTCGCGGAGGCCTAAAGGGAGCGGAGAATGCAAGGCTAGGTCTCAAGGAAACCCCTCAAAGTAACGGGCTAAGCCGGACGACTAAACTGATAGGAGAAACGATGTGGTAGGGTACGCCTTCAGCTCGTATTTCTACTGCTGGAAAAGCCGAAGAGGCGTGGGACTGCATAGTACCCTTGTTCCTTTCCCCCCTGGTCATACACCCAAGTCTCTACCGGAAGAACGTCTGCTGCGCAGTTTAACCAATCAACTCTAGGTACCGTGGCGTTCGCAGGGCGCGTACGGGTGCGGTTGGGGGCGGAATATAGCGAGCTCCAATAGGCGAGACTTCTAAATATGACAGAACGCGGTAGCACGAGCAATATCAAGCAAAAACAAGCGAAAAGGATCCTTGAAGCGATAGATCAGCAGCTTCTACTGTGTAGTCCAAGTGCCATCGGTCGAATATCCCTGACCGCGCTTCCCGAGCAATCAAACCCTTGCCGGTATTTACGTGATTGTGCTATGCTTATCGTCAAGAATAAGTGCTGTTGAAATCAGTGGCATGGGCTGAGTGCGTAGGATTTCTGCAGACTGAGCCTAGAGTAAACCCGTAAGAAGGCCTATCGCTTCTGAGGCTCCCAAGGATTCCTTGCGAACCCTCCATTTATGTTTCTGACTCGGCATCCTCATCCACTACAAGGACGTCTTCATGTCGGTCACCGAACTCATTCAACACATATACCCCTGGTTCAGCGGTGAATACCGTCCCTGGCCTCGACCTGGTCGCGACGTTTCCTTTATGTAGATACGGACTTTCATGCGCTTTGACACTTAAACATTGGCAAGCCTACGTGTAAAATGCAGACGTCGCTGTAGCATTCCAAATCATAGCTTTAATATATACAACTTGAGCATGTTGAACCAAGTCCCAGACATAGAGTTGTTGATGTAAGTCCAATTCTGGAGGCGGCGAACTCGAGAAGTATGGGGGATAACAAGTCCGAGGCACATCGCTGCTGTAGCCATGCAAGTGAGCGCCTACATCAATTGAGATAAAATCCCCAAGTACTAGTTCTCGAGTTCTATCATAGCCTCCATGGGCAAGTGCTACAGGATTCTAAAATTCGACGATATCAAAAAAGGGCTGTAGACCGGCAGCTTTCAGAGTGTTATCGAGAACTCTCGCAACCTCGATCTCAGTCAACCCTTCGAACAGGCAATTGATCATCTAACGTAATGCCTCAGCTGTTCCGGTATTGACGTCGCGCAGAATGCCAATTTCGTCTGCCGTACGGATTCTGCCTCACCACCTAGACCGACAACTGTGAATCCATTATGTCCAAGGCCTCGGACGATGAAGTATCACATCTCTTCATCGACCATCAAGATCGGAGAGAACTTCTTGCCCTAGATAGAGGATTCCTGCAGCATGGTGTATAGTAATTCCTATGTTCTTCATATGTAATGGTTGAAATGGGTTATGAAATGGCATCTTCAATAATTTGGCACGCTCCTCCTCTAGATTTGGAACGAGAAAGCATGTGCTTCTGTTACCAGTGCCGAAAGACAATGTGCTCAGGGAGTTTACGGAGTCGCTGAGGCGCGCGTTATATACTCCGTCTGACAGTATCGAGCAGAGCAAACTGATCGTCAATCGCTCAATATCTCGTGAGCACCTCGCCCTCGACATGCTAATAACTCTGGTTAAGCGACATCTATAATGCCATCTTCTACGAGAGAATGACAGTGACTGATAGACAGTGAAGCTATTGCAGGGTCTCTAGAAAGATCGGTCCTGTAATTAACATCGAAATGTCCGGAACTATGTGCACGTATAGGCACGTACGTCTTAAATTTCTATCCCCCGTCAAGATAGTCAGTTCGTCATAGTATTCTTCTGAGCCGAGTGTTGTACACTTCAGTCAGATTTGTCCTTGGCTCTGAGGTCTCCGCTGATATTGTACGCCTGTTTCGAGAGAGCTATTGACATAAAATCACGGGAATAATTCGAGATTACGTTGCCGAACCCTGTTTCATATAGATGTGATCCTTGATCAACTGTCTCTTCGATCGTAAATATTGTGACCTCTCGATATAGCAAATGTGGCTCCTTAGCTAGCGACCCTTTAAACTGCTAACTCAATATTTACACTCGAATCGCGTGGTAAGCAGACCCCACGTGCTGTGCGTTTCGACACTGCACGAGGCAGGAATAGGAAAAAGTCATAGCAACCGAGCCTAAGATGATTCTGTCAGTCTCACCCCTTGCTATGTTCTAGGCCGAACATGACCTACGAAAGTTCCAGAGCGAGATAAGACCTTAATCTCTACGCACGTAGTACTATTATCCTGTCATGATAGCGCATTGCAGCACGCTAAAAACTAATCAAATGTTTTTGATATCTACTTCAAGACTTGCTTCTTCTACTAATCATGTAATCACCCCAATGGTCTCGCCAAGAGCGGGCGCATCGAAAACAAATGGAAAAGTAGTAAAAGAAGGGTATAAACCAATCCTAATAACATCCTAATGTGCAAAAATTATAGGTATAAAAAAACGCCGGGATCGGAATAGTGCACAAATGCACTTCCGGGAAGAATGGTGGGAAGGTCTACATGATAATGCACTTGTCTCTGTCCTCTCCGTGTGGCCCGTTCAGGCCCACCATACCCGCACTCTGCCTCCTTCCTGGTCGCCCCGGCATTCCGCCTGGCATCAATGGCCTTGAATTTCTCCGACCCGCCGGAAGTTGACCCTGAGGCATGCTTGTAGCGTTGGCCTGGTATGCACTTCCTTGTGGCCGAACTGGCGCATTGGCATTTGCGGGATGACCCCGAGGAGGATGATAGGGAGGGTTCGTTGCTGCTTCCTCGTAGGTGGGAGGTGGTGCAGGCTCGTTGCTTGGTCGATGAGTCTGTACGTTATTTCGTCGAGGAGGTATTGTTGGTGGTGTTTCGCCGGGTCGGGAAGTACGTCGGTTTGCTGGTCTTGATGTGGCTTGGCTTGCAATTGCATTTTCTGAGAGCCGATTCTCGCGACGGCGGCGCTCTTCTAAAGAGCGGCGATGCCTATCATCCTCCTCTTCCTGGAGTTGAAGTGCCAATGCGAGATCGTGATCTTCTTGCTCTGTCCGGCCGGTGTCTGAATCAGGCGAAAGAGCACTAGAATTCTGAGGGGAACTCACACCCGCTGACGAGGAGCGCTGCTGACCATTGTTCCGCGAATGGACGGTTGTCCACCCATCATTATTATCGATATCGAGAAGACTTTGAATGGGCGGCTGATTCTGCGGCCTTTGAGATGTGCTGTTATTACCAACTGGTCGGAAATCCCCGGAGAATAGTTCGCTTCCTTGGCCATTGACATCAACGAGGGACTCCCAAACAATTTCATCATGGGTCGAGTATCCCTGATCGGTGACCAACGTCACTAAGTGATCTGTCCTGGGATCCTTATAGAGAGTCGAGAAGTGGTCGTTTCTGAAAAGGATGGCAACCTGTCCAGGTTGCAGACTTTCGCGCATGGTTTTGAGGCCGTATGTCGTAACTTGTGTGGGCCAACGATTCAGGAACTCTTTGATGGCATGTATATCGCTAAACATCTGCTGCTCATCGGCATTCAAAGCATCACCACTTTGCAATTTTGCGTCCAGTTCCTCTTCCTGAAATTGGACGTATTGAGATGTTTCGTACGTCTTTGCAATGCGGTCGAACGCGCGATATGCATCTGAACCTGGCTCGGGAAGCCATCCATGCGTCAATGGAACGTCAAAAGTTCGGTAAAGTTTCATGTCTCGCGTATTCTCAAAGCCACCAGGGTGACCGGCTAGAGACATCAGAGCTGATGTTCCATCGGTGGAATCCGGATCTTGAACGAACATGGGATTGACATTCAAACCAGTATGTAGAGCAAGAAGGAACTTATACAACTCGCTCACATCCGGTAGGTCATGGGCAGCGCCTCCTCGTCGACCCGACATGAGTTCGTCAAAAACAGCATCTAGAAGCAAACCAAGACTCACTTGCTCGCGCGTCCGAAGTGTTTCCACAAGGGCGGTCTCTACTCCTACTGGAGTAGATAGAACGAGTGCGTTGACAAGAGCAAGCAATGGACATGGTCCATTGATGTTCTGTGTAAGAATTGACGAAGTCCGGACACCGCGCTTGTTCACATCGTGCCACCTGATGTGCTTGATCTGATAGTGTTCTTTTCGCTGTCTGTTCATTGCCGTGTTGGGCGATTCGGGGCCGGCTGAAGACCCGATGATTCCGGTTTCGAGGGGCCTAGGTGGCATTGGAGGGGGCTCTTCTTCATGCGACCTCCGCGGGGGTAGTGCTGGAGCTTGCTCTTCTAAACAAGACGGGGGGGCTGGGGGTGAGAATAGTGATGCTTGCTCGAGACGGTGATATTCCTCCTCATGGTGACGCTCGTTGTCCGCTCTTTGAGCGGCTTCCTGAGCGGCTACTAATTCTTGTTGCCTTCTTTCTCGTTCGCTTTGCTCCCAGGTCTGCTGCTCCTGCCACGTGCGTCGAGAACTGTCCTCATCTTTGTGGTCTTCGGGTAGGCCATAGCTTCTGGCAAAAGCATCTAGTGACGAGATGTCCATCCCCGGAGCGTATCCCTCGGAGGCATTTGAATCGTGCCTCGGGTTTGCCGATTGCGGACTAGCAGACTCGACCGCTATCAAGGGTGGTTGGTCTGGAGATTTGGAGCTTTGCGCCGGGGGAATATGGCTGTCTATTTTGAGGTTCAACATGGGGTTAGTAGGGGTATCGGGTGTCTGGAATGACGGTAGCTCGACGAGCTCGCCATACTTTTGCGCCTGTGACTCCGCGTCTCCCCAGATCTGCTGGCTGGATTCGGCACCAAAATTACTCTGACCCGTCGTCTGCATCCTGAGGTACGGATTGTTTGTCTGCAAGGGTACCGAGGAACCAGAGCCATTGCTTGCTGCGCCGTATGACGATGATGTTGTGCCAGTAGGCTCCGGCGTGATGTTCTCAAATGACTTGATGGTAACGCCGGGCGGCGGCCCCGCTCGCAGCGCATCTGGTAGCATGTCCTGGCCCTTGTTTGCTGCTGTCGGCAACGGCTTTCCTCCACCAATCTTCAACGGGTCAGGTATGTCTTCAGGGCCTGTGTCGTCATCAGACTGATCCCACTCGTTGTCGCTGTAGTCGGACTCGTCATCCTCGACAGCTTTGTTCTTTTGTGCCTCCTCCACAGGCTTGAGCTTGAAGGCAGGGGATTTATTGAGGTCCGGCGAGAAGACAGTGTGCTGGTCGGCGGAGGAGGGTGGAAGGCTTGGTGGATGCTCGTCCGACGGAGAGAGAGGATAAGGAGGATTGTTGACTGCTCCTGACAGCGGCGCCGGCACGAGGCTGCCATCAGGGGTGCTCTTGCGAAGCACCATGGTGTGTGTTTTCTGCTTTGTATGTCCGAAGGTATGGCAGCACCCTAGGGGACTGGTAAGCTCCAGCCACTTGTCGCCGAAGCCTGGGCGGAGCTTGGTCGACGTACAAGTAATTGGAGAGTGTGTCGTGATGGTGGAGATGGAAGGATCTTGTGTAGGGAGAGGACGGCGCGAACGGTGTAGTGGTTAAGGTACAGTAGCGGACGGACAATTGAGACTACTAAGGTGGTACGCTCAGTTGGTCTTCACCTGCCTGCGTGCATCCGCAAGTACGCACGCACGCCGATGACGATTGCGCGGCGCTTGGGCCGCACAGGCCACTTGCGCGTGGGGAAAAAATAAGTTTCGAGCATTGCCTTCGCCGAGCACCCTAACTTGGAAAGTCGTTCGCAATCCGGTGCTCACCCGTCTTACATCTCGCGTCTTGCTCTTCGATTCCGGTGGCAACAGGCAAAGGAGTGGCGACGCGCACATGGCCATCTGAGTCGCCCCAAGGTAAACTCTCGGGACGCGCAATGCATTCCCTGGTGCGCGCTGGAGCGTACGTTGTACTGCGGCTGCCTTCGGGCATCCTCAAGTTGGTCGAAGCTACACCTAATACGTACGTATTGTAGCCGTGGTGAGCCTCCGCAGGTCTTGTCCGCCAGATGTCTATTGCCTAGATGCCCTAACAGACTCAGGTCTATCAATCTGGGCAAATATGGCACCTTCAGCGCAAACCAGATAATCGGACGACCGTACCATGTCACCTACGAGCTGCTCGACAAAGAAGATGGAAAGGCGAAGACGGAGCTGCGGATCGTGCCCGCCTCTGAGCTGCACGCGGAGGCGTTGGGAAGCGACCGCCCCGCGCCTGTCGAGCCTAGGGACGAGGTCCAGACGGATGGCAGCGCCGAGTACGATATTGTGGGCGAAGATGGCGAGGTGATTATGCGGAATAATCGAATGACCGTTGACGACCCCTCGCGCCAGGCGCTGTCTATGGAAGATATTGAAGAGCTGAAGAAAGCCGGGACTGGGTCCGGCAAAGAGATAGTAGCAAAGATCATGGCGTCACACATGGCTCTCGAAGAGAAGACGATTTTTTCACTTGCGAAATACACCTTGCGAAAATCGCGAAAATACCTCAAGAGATTCACCTTGTTTCCACTCGACGTCGGAATGCTCACTGAACATATCTTGGAGAAGGAGGCATATAGGATAATGGAGCTCCGAGAAGAAACGCTAGGTCTAGTATGTAGCTGGGCGAACATTCACTGCGGGACCGCATGCCGAATACTGCATGCCGATGACGGAATTAGCCAGATTGGAGGAGGGCGTTGGCTGGTCGTTGATGACACCGGAGGCCTCGTGACGGCAGCGCTGGCAGAGAAGTTGGGTATATTGTACCCTTCAGAAGAAGAGGAGGATCGTGATTTTGCAGAAGAGCAAGGGACGGCAGAGCAGCCTCTTGCAAGCGTGCATGATACTGCGAGGACGAATGAAGTTTCCAGAAAAAATGGCATCGAAGACGATGTCACGACAGAAGTAGACAGTGAACGGCTAGCTCCATGGAATGGATCTGTACTAGATCAACTGGCCACCTCCGTAGACACATTGCGTCCCCGAAGAGGCCCTCATCGCCACATTCCCCAAATGTTAGCCGAGACCAATACGCTCACAGTTCTCCACCCAAACAATCAGCCTAATCTCTCACACCTAAAATACTTTGGCTACGACATTGGTGCGCCCTCAAATACCCATCCCCTCTATCACCATCTCAAGTCAGTCTCCTGGCTTCAACTCTTACATCCCACGGACGACCCCTCCTATCTCGAGCCCGAAGTTATCTCCGACGAAGTGCTAGCAACTATGAAGAGTAGCAAGAGGGGTACTTATTTCAAAAAAAGGAGGAGATGGGAGAAGACAAAGCGCGTGGTTGATGAGACTAGGAGAGGTGGCTTTGATGGGCTGGTCGTGGCGAGCTCCATGGAGCCGCATACGATTTTGAACGAGACGGTGCCACTGGTCAAAGGTGGAGGCAGGGTCGTTGTGTACAGTCCAAGCGTAGAGCCTCTTGTCGAGCTCTGCGATTACTATAGTAAAGAGCGGAGGGCTGCGTACATGGCTTGGGCATTCGGACCTCAGCGCAAGGTAAAGAAGATGAAACGTGAAATCGACGATCAACGGAATGATTACCGTGTCAGATTAAAGGATAGCGAGGAAGAGTCGACTGATACTGAGGACAGTGACATCAGAGACGAAGACTTTCCTGTGAATCCAACTCTGCTGCTGGCGCCATCGCTACAGACCGTAAGAGCGAGACATTGGCAAGTTCTTCCAGAAAGAACCCATCCTTTCATGACAAGCAGAGGTGGCGCCGAAGGCTATTTGTTCACAGCGACGCGGGTGTTTCCGGTGGAAGGGAGAGTTGAGGCTAGAGGCCATGGAAGGGGGAAGAAGAGGAAGACGGGACCCGAGACATCAGTCCAAGCATGATGAGATGCGTTATGAGTAATTGCATGGTTGATTTAGTATTGCCCAGCTAGCCATATTAGCTTGACTCTGCTCTAAAGCAAAGTGACTCAAACACTCTTCCGACGGTGATTTTCTCTACGACAATCATTCACTGCAATAATGCTTTCCCCATAAATTTCCTCTTCGTGAAACTCAGCCACCACTTGCTCGGAGTATTGGTTCCATCCGCGTACACCCTATTCAGCAATCTCGTCGCCAGTTCCTGCCGCATCTGCATGATGTACTGCCTCATCACCTCAGCCTGGTTCCTATCCGGTGGTGCCTCAAATGCCTGGTTCAGCGGGAACCCCGCATCCCCGGGGATCGCAAAGTTCGTATCTAGCGCCACATTCATGACAGCCTTGTCAGCCTCTCTCCGCCCCATTCCGGGCCTAATTTTGCCCAGCACTTCGCTGACGAACAGGATGCCATAAATGAGGACACGGTCAGCAGGACCTTTGATTTCGAAGTTGCGGAAGAAAGTATTGGCGCGGAAGAGAGCGAGAATCTCGTCTAGAGGATCATAGGACTCATGCGAGGCATCGATGGTAAGGTCTGTGACGTCGGCGGGCAGAGAAGGGAGCTGAATGGCCGGCCCACGGGTGCGGGTGCGAAGGGGGAGGAGGGCGAAGTTGCCTGCGAGGGAATCGTCAGCAGCCGTCGGTGTGAAGTATGCGTGTGAGAGGTGGGGTGATCCGTACCGATGAGTTGTTGGTTTGGTTCGTCGAGGAAGACGGAGTGGTAGGCCTGCAAAATTGATTAGCCCAGATGTATTGGAAAGATCTGAGTTCAGGAACAATATAAAGGAGAAATCATGACATGATCTCTGCCAAGGCTGCAGTGGTGACCCTATCTGGAGCGTTACATTCTGTATCTATTCGAGACGCTCCAGAAGCTATTGTAGCCCGTTAACTGTATGCGCCTCGACAAAGCCAAGCGAGCTTGGTTACGCTGATCAATTGAAGGATTTGGCGGCGACTGAAACCTGAAGGATAACTTCTACACTTACAGGCATCTTGAACAGTATTTGCCTGCTCGTGCTAGGTGTTGCGTGAAAGCTTTAGGGTTGTCGGCGGAGGTGACGGCGGAGGTGACGGCGTAGCGGGCCTGGAGGTGGGATGTCGACTGCTTAGTCAGCATACCAAGGCTTAATCAACAGGGTCGAGGCGCGCGCGTCGCGTCTCGATGCCGTATTTTCGAGTGCAACTGCTTTCGAACCTCGAACCCACCTTTACCTATTCACCCCATCAGAATAGCCTCCTATACGTTCCTCTTCGCTCGCAAGTGTCACTTCACGTACTGTTCTAGGATGTCCGACTTCGAAGATGACATGGATGTGGATGCGCCTGTCGCGGACACTTTGGTGACGTTTGGCGGGGAATCAAAGAAAGGGAAGCTTAGCAAGGCCAATTTGCCAGTCGAAGCAGAAGACACTTTACCATGGTATGTGGAAGACTATCAACCAATCCCCTATACTAAAGTCGAGAAGGGTAGAGAAGTATCGACCGGACTCGCTAGACGACGTCGAAGGTCATCAGGACATAATAGCTACCATTAATAAGTTCGTTGACTCCAATCGTCTACCTCACCTGCTCCTGTATGGCCCACCAGGAACTGGTAAGACCTCGACCGTCCTCGCGCTCGCACGGCGAATATACGGAAGCAAAAACATGCGGCAAATGGTGTTGGAACTGAATGCCTCGGATGACAGAGGTATCGATGTCGTGCGAGAGCAAATCAAGACATTTAGTAGCACAAAGCAGATCTTCGCCGTAGCCCCGAAAGCAGGCGACGCATCGTCATTAGGCACGTTCAAACTCATTATCCTTGATGAGGCTGACGCAATGACGGCGACGGCGCAAATGGCGCTGCGAAGGATCATGGAGAAGTATACTGCGAACACGAGATTCTGCATTATTGCAAACTACACACACAAGCTTTCCCCCGCGCTTTTGTCGAGGTGTACGAGATTCCGGTTTTCTCCGCTCAAAGAAGCGGACATTAGAAATCTTGTGGATAAGGTCATTGACGAAGAGAAGATCAACACCACACAAGAGGCCATAGAATCGCTTGTCACATTAAGCAAGGGTGACATGAGGCGAGCACTGAATGTGCTCCAAGCATGCCACGCATCGAGTACGCCACTGCAGCCACCAGGACAGCCAGCGCCGGATCCAAGCACCATTAAACGAGATCAAATTACACAGACAACCATTTACGACTGCATAGCTGCACCGCATCCCGCCGATATCCAGTACATCTTGAACATGCTTCTGGAGACAGGCGACATTACTCAGTGCCTCAAAACGATTAACAAAATCAAAGCGCTGAAGGGACTTGCATTGGCGGACATCCTGACAGCACTAAGCGAAGAATTGGCTAAGAACGATGTTCCGCCTCAGACTATGGTAACCTGGATGTCTGGTCTAGCCGATATCGAGTATCGACTTAGTGGTGGCGGCAATGAAGCAATTCAGACTGGTGCCACCATCGGCGTAGTGCGGACCGGTGTCGAATTGCTTGTTCACGGAAAACAGTAGCACGCTTCAATCTCGAAAAATGATGTCAAAAGAAACCTCGAATAATCAGGGGGGAGATACTCGATTCTATAACTCAAGACTTGCGGCCAGCATCTCAGCATATATGCTATAACAGTCACACAATCTAATTCGTGATTGTCTCCTGTGAATTGTCATGTAAAAATACAAATGTGGAAGAGTAGCAACGCTACTGAGCTAAATCTCGATACCCTACGCCGAGATTCAAGAGCCACAAACGTCTAGGAAACGCGAAGTCTCGAATAGAAGAGTGAATGCGTTCAGTGGTCAATCAGGCATCTGGGTATTAGCACACGGGCAGCAATAGATCACATTTCACTAGTTCTCTCCCTCGCATGAACTGCCTGTGTCCAAGCGCCTTGCGCGCTCTATATCTTTTCGTATATGAGCCTCTTCGTCCTTCCCCTTGCGCACATCACGGTCATATCCACTCTCTTGACCGGATACCAACTCGCTAAAGCCTATCCTGTCCTCTCATTACTGAATCACACAACATCAAAACCACACAATTTGTTGGTTACTAAAAGGCCGTGCTGGTGCCTCGATGTTCCTGTCTCGATCGATGACGTCCGTGTAGGACCGAACGAGCAATTCCAGCCCGACGTCTCCATTCTCAGCCGCTCCGCAAGCTAAGCGACGCAGCGCTGCTCCGTCAAGGATGCCATAGCTGACTGTAGTGGATTCTCATTCCACCATACAGCGGTCTACTCTTCCATTATTGGGCTCATTTTATTCGAGTCTTCGCGTAAGTTCAACTTTCAGCATTGCGGCATGGATTAACGGTGGCAAGTCAAATGAAAGCCTTCCGATTGAGCTTAGTAAAGACCCTCACCATGCACGGATGAGCACTGAGCTTCCAGAAGATACGTATAACACCTTCTTTGTAATTGAGCCTGTGTTCGTGTTGTTCGGTGCCAACAAGCTACGCTAGTCAAGGACGAGACAGCCCAAGCGAGCCCAAGTCATGCTCCGATGCTCATTTACCATTCACAATCTTGTTGTGGAAGCCGCCATAAGTGCCACGAATACACATTCTAATCCATGGACTCTGTCACCCACACAGCCGTCAAGAGCTACCTCCCTAACGGACTTCCCAGAAACTTATCCTATATCTACCATGACGAAGGCGAAAATGATGTGGACTAAAGCCTCGGAAAGACGGCTTGTCTCCAAAAAGCAATTAAAAATGGGTTCGACACCAAATGCAATAACAAGCTCCTATAAGAAGCCTCCAACCATTGATGAGAGGAAAGTATTCAAGAGAAACGTCTCTAGTAAGCGAACGGCGGGCAATTCCTTCGAAGTCTAGGCCCCTGGTGCTTTTCTAGGCTTTGACTCCGACGCAACGTTTAATAGGTCCTTTTACAATGTTCTATCATCGACCAAATCTGCAGACAAGCTTGGCGAGGGTAGCGGTGACAAGTTCCTCGTTCAGACTGACAAGTCACAATTGGCTCCTTCGGTACCACAACATAGACAAGGTTACGGCTTCGACTACGACGATAGCGACATATTTCCAATCGAGGACGAAGACGAGGACATGGAAGATCGTGAGCTTGCAGGCGAGTCAATCATTAATCTCAATATCTCCTCCCCCGACAAAGTCGTGGCACGCGGAACAGCCGATTTCTCCTACTTCGCCCCGTCCAACCCTTCACTCCACGCAAGCTAGTGTCCAAGATACAATGCACATTCAATCCCGCGCCCACAATCTCCTCCGCCACTCTGAATCCGAGACTGTGTACTCTTCGCTGTGTAATCGCATCGAGCGCATGATCACCTCCGAGCTAGAAAACGTCGACGGCAAAATAGTGAAGGGCGGAGAGATCCCTAGTCTGAAGAAATGTTGTAAGCAATTACGATAGGTTCTCAATAACACTGCGGATGATAGAGTGAGGGCGGAGAATGCAAGGGCATTGTGGAGCATGAGATTGAATGGACGGAGCGGTTTTGTGAGGCGAGTCGACATGGCGTGTTACGCCTAAAGGGTTGGGGCTGCAAGTACCGGCCCGAGTGGGAAGATCCAGATGAGGAGTAGCTGGGAACAGCGCATGGCTGTAAACCTGGGCGGAAGAAGTACAGTATAAGATCGACTGTGCCAGCTGTGCCGGAACGTCGATGAGAGAAGCGACTCGACAGTACCTAGTTCCTGAGTACTAGCTCACCCGTTAGCTGGCTTGCAGCTCTTAGAAAGGAAGTTTATTACGTAGTACATCAAATATCAACATCATAAGGCATGCTATGCATCTTCCTTCATCCTCGAGGTTGCACTAATGTACATGCGACGCAGATCATCCAATGCGCGATTACCCCTTTCCAATTGGTCAGCAAAATCCTAAACGACCTATTCTCTTCACCCACAGCTACTCAATATTTCAAATTTGCAAAGGTCTGCAATTCGAGAATTCCCTTGCAGTTCCACGCCGCGGTGAAGAGCTCGGGACAAATTTTGCCGCATGAAGTCTTGACGTCATTGTACAGCGCTAAGCTCTTTGTAGCGTACTGTGAAACGACGCTCTCTTCTCAACAACATGGCTTCAATATCACGATAGACAGTTGCTAGAGCACAAACACCTTAGGAAACTTCGTCTTTGACTTGCGTGCCCGCAAATAATTTCCATTTACGAATTTGCGCTTGGTTGCTTATCAGCCGAAATGAACGCCGTGTCAGGTACCACGCTATTTTGCAATATCTTAAATCACCAACCTGTACTAAAACATCACCAGATTATCTCATGTCTGACTCGTTCATAAACCCTATTCTAGATCGTGGATATCTCCCTCATGCAGTCATCCGCCTAGGAATCCGACGGCAGCTCGCACAACGTCTTCAAGAGATATCCTCAACCTCACTCACCACAGCATACGAGTCAAAAATGAAATATGTCGAGCTTCTCCGCACGAGGCCAATTGCTCTTGAAACTAAGAAAGCAAACGAGCAGCATTATGAAGTCGGGACCGGCGTGCTGGTCGGCATGTTAGGGCCTAGAATGAAGTATTCCTCGTGCTGGTATGATACTGGGAGGGAGAGCTTAGGAGAGGCAGAGGAAAAGATGCTCACCATGTATGTTGAGAGAGCGGAACTGAAGGATGGTATGAGAATCCTAGATTTAGGGTAGGTCAAGTTTTCGTTGATATGAACTCTATTTGTGAACCGATAAGTCACGTACCCTGCACAATAGATCTTCTCGATGATGTACACTTGATGCTGATTAAGTGGTGTGTAGGTGTGGATGGGGTTCCGGTGCCCTCTATTTTGCTGAGCATCTCCCCAACTCCCAAATAACCGCCTTCTCGAATTCCAAGACACAAAAGGCGCACATCGACGGCCAGGCCAAGGCAAAAGGATTAGGAAATCTCACTGTATTAACAGGAGATGCTGCAGAATATGAGTTTGAGCATGAAAGCTTCGATCGTGTAGTTTCGATCGAGATGTTCGAGCATATGAAGAATTATGAGCTGTTGATGCAGAAGATTTCGAGAGCACTAAAGCCAGGCGGAAAGTTCTTTGTGCATATTTTTTGCAATTCGACCACGCCGTACGATTTTGAGGGTGGATGGATGGGCGAGCACTTCTTCACCGGAGGCACGTAGCATTTCTTTCCATGCTTCGAATCCCTTTCATTGACTTTCTAATGAATATAGGGACCATGCCCTCAGCCGACCTTCTCCTCTATTTTCAATCTTCGCTAAACGCCACGCGTCAATGGTGGGTGAACGGCACACACTATGCGCGCACGTGTGAAGCTTGGCTCACCAAAATGCTCGCGCATAAGAAAGAGATCTGGCCGCATATAGTCGAGACTTATGGCGAGGAAAATGCATTGACCTGGTGGAACCGGTGGCAGATATTTTACATGGCCTGCGCGGAGCTATTCAACTGGGAGCAAGGGGATACATGGGGAGTCACGCATATTTTATTTGAGAAGAAGGTGTAGCGGTACTGAATCTAGTGTGCCTTGAGATCATTGGTAATGGGGCAGTGGGATGTCGAATATAAGTCTACAGATCCCAGAATCTCAAACTTTTCAGTCTGTACAGGTTTGAGTCCATGACTAAAAATTACACACTCTTCTCCTCTTCTATCATCTTCAACTCCTTGGCCCACAACGCTAGATCCAATGTACTCGGTGCTTTTCCCTTCGACTTTCTCCTCTCAAACCACCTTTCCATCCTAGCTTGCTCCTTCTCGCCCATCAACTCCTCCTGTATACTCTTCAAAAATACGCCGTACTCGTACTCATCGTCCGAATCATCCTCATCCTCTCTCCACAACCTCACGCTCTCCTCGAACGCTTGCAGCGCAAACACAAGCGCGTACGCAGGCCCTGAGAGCGCGATCTCCCTCCTTTTCCGCCGCTCGCGGAGCATAGTGAACGAGGTGCGTGCATGGTCGATGATGGTAATGAATTGCAAAGAGGCCTCGTCAATTTGAAGCCAGAAATCTATATCTGACATCTCCGATAGTGATGCGATAGTGCAGGAAGACATGGCTCTTCTTTCATCAGCATATAGCTCGAACAAACGCGTAGAGATGCCTTCTGGTGAGGGGAAATCGCAACTCCTTCTAAACTCTTCATTTCTCTCTCTCAGTACTTCTTCAGCGGCAAGTACTGTACACGAATTCTCCGAGCTCTCTTCAGATCGTTCCTCACTTTCCTCTTTTATCTTGCCTGCCCTGCTCTGGATGCAGGATTGCACCTCTGAATATGCGGCGCGTGACAGTGGATCCGTCAAACCCAGGAGATAGTCTGGATGCATAGTTGAAGTTGACCATGAGGGTGAGAATTTAGGGGCCCAGAAATGCTCTCCAGACCATGCATTACCCATCGGGCTTGCGGGTACTGGTCTGAAAAGCGTGTGTAATGTAGCGGGACTGCTTACAACAAGACGCGCCTGGGGGCGTGAGGGCGCGGAAAGCTGATCAGGAAGTGTCTTTCGCAGTCGATGTTTGAGGACCCGATCTATTAGCTGTGGCGCCTTTAGCGCTGGTGAAGAGGGTCGGATTGGATTTTGGGTGAAGGCAAGGATGCGAAGGTAGGTCCTTCTTGTATCACCATTTTCAAGCTCCTCTTCTATGGCGCTCGCAGTCGAGTGGGCGCGAACACGCTTCTTCTCAGATAGCTCATTGACTTTGCTAATCCAGCCCGGCACATGCTGCGTGAAAGACTCAGACGATGGATTTCTTGGTGTTGAGGAGCGGGACGAGCGGGCTGGTCGAGGTGGAGAGGGAGTTGGCAGGAGGAGATGCGATCCGCTAACTGCAAAGGGTGAATGGAAGTCCATTGCCGTTGTAGGCTGGCGAGTGTTTTTCGGAGCATCGACTTGGGGAACAGTTGATGAGGCGGTGAGTGTGTTTGATCGCAGGCGGGTGGGCGGCCAATAGACGGACATGTTCATTTCTGAAAACGATGCTCTGACTGCACTTTCAATTCAATGAAATACGCTCAGGCTATTTTCTGCCCAGAATGAGCTCTTCACTCTGCAAGCTTCGTGACCCTGAACAGACTAAAAGCCTACCTCTACCCTAGAGACTCGCCTAGGTAGTTTTGAGGTTCACAGACCCACCCTTCAAAGCAGCAAAACTCAGAGGGCTCGCTACGTATCTGAATTTTTGGGTCCGTATACAGCGAAGGGTTCATCAATACTTCTTAGCCTGTAACTGGCTGGCGTAAAGTAAACTATCAGTGGATTCGATGTTGCGTTAGGGTAGGCAGTCAAGCTGACTGCAGTGCGGTGCGTGCGTAGGTACCACGATAGCAAAGGAAGTCCACACGAAGCAGAAAGAAACAGAGCCGTGAGTGCTCCGCAGGAGAGGGTGAATGGCATCTGCGACGCGTTTGGCACGCGCTGCTGTCGCCAGGGCATGGCCGCGCTGCATTAGTGCATTCACTTCACGATTGCCACGGAGACGGCGTTCATAATTAGGTAAGGAAGCATCCGGGCCAGAGTGAACATGAAAGTCCTCATCACTAGGGGCGAAAAATTTCCGAAAGGCTCCCAAGCATTAGATTAAGATTGTAACCAATATCCTAGACGCAAAAGCCTGCCTATTGCTCGATCCAAGACTCGATGCCGATATTTTAACTACGGAAATGAACATGGGTAACGCCGTCAATGCACATGCTTCTATTCTAGAAATGTAAAGAGATTCGTATGAACGACATTCAGAGCGCGGTCAGCCTCGCGCTCTTCGATGACGCAGGAAATGTTGATCTCGCTCGCACCTACGGACGATTAGCTAATTACGACATACTCCATAGAAGGCGGAGCGCATACCTTGCGAGATCATCTCGATGTTAATGTTGTTGTTGCCGAGGACGGAGAAGAACTTGCCGGAGATACCGATCATATTCTTCAACTGCTTGCCTACCAGACTCACAATCGCCATATCAGGCACAATGTCAATCGTGCCCAAAGATCTCAAATCAGTAATTGCGCCTCGCAAATCCTGATCCTGAATCCTATACTCATCCTCTCCACCTCCACTCAACAGCGCAGACTCCGAGTGCAGAGCCATAGATACGTGAACCTCGGATGACGAGATAAGATCAACGGATAGATGCCAGCGATCTAGAATGCTAAAAATATTCATGAGAAAGCCGTGGGCGCGAGTGCGCTTGTTGCTGTGCACATTTAGCACGATGACATTGTGCTTAATAGTGACGGCCGTCGGGCGCTTGGGACGCTGGAGTTGAGAGAGGAGGCTCGAAGAGCGAGTGCGGAAGAGTTTTGGGTCCTTCAGAGGCGCTGTAAGGTCCATATCCTCAATCTTATCTGGGAAAATGATTGTCCCATTATTACGAGGGTTCATGACATTTTTGATACGAATGGGGATGCGGGCGCGAATGACCTGCTCCATAGTGAAGGGATGGATCACTTCAGAACCGTAGAAGGTGAGTTCGGCGGCCTCCGAGGGCGTGACAGTAGGTAGAAGACGGGCCGTAGGCACTTTGCGGGGATCAGCCGTAAAGATACCGTCCACCTCTTTCCAAATCTGCAGCTCCTGAGCCTTGATACCAACTGCTACTAGTGCAGCACATAGGTCCGTGTAGCCGCGTCCAACGGAGGACAAAATGCCACCGGGAACGTTACCAAAATAACCAGTGATGACGGGCACTTTGTCTCCACATGCTTCCACCTCTTTCCCCAGGGCTACAGTAAGGTCTTGGTAGAACTTCTCACCCAGTCCTCCCTTCATCAGGCTGTCAACTTTTGCTACATCCGACAAATCGACATATTGTGCCGGCGTGCCTCGGTCGTTGAGCAGTGCGGCCATGTAGCGACAGCTCAGCTTCTCGCCCTTCGACACAATCTTGTCCTCGGCACGGCTCGTTACCTCCTCTAAATGCTGCGCCGACTCTAAGATCTTGATAAGGCCCTTACATTCAGCCGTGACATCGTCCTCGAAGGCAGCGAGAATCTCAGCATTTTTCAAAGTGTCCTTCGCAGCCTGGATATGGTCCAGCTTGATAGCTTCGACAATCTCATCGTAGCCCCGAGAGCCGGCCTTCTCGGCAGCGCGAGCACAGCGGAGGAGTCTGTTGGTGGTGCCTTCGAGCTTGGTGTTGTTGCTACGGGCGGAGCATACGATGGCAGCGCGGTGGCTGCGGAGACCGGACCTGCATGCGGTCAGTATTTGTGCGTGTTTTAGCTTACACAGCAGAGCCTACTTGATAATGTCAGCTATATTCCCCGCAAATTTTCCCACAGACGTTCCCCCAAACTTGAGCACCACCCATCCGCCGGGAAGGTGCTTTTCTTTGGTGTGGGCTATCCGCTCAGACTCGTGGTTGTGTCCATTCACGTTCGCCTGCATCTTAAAAATTCTGGTTCTTCCTCGCAGCCCAATATTCTTCTCTTGATGTATACAATCCTAGTGCTTTGGTGTACCAAAATCCCTATAGCCGTGAGCAATTGATAGAAGCGTGCACGAACGAAGCGTGAAAAACCCTTCGGGTGAAATGAGTCTGGTGGGGCAGCCCACTGAGTCAACAGTAAAAAGCCCCGAGGGATTGCGGCATGGCACGTGCGCGGGAACGCGGGTGGTGGCATTCTTGCGGAGGCGAACTTCGGCAAAGAAAAAAGTCGCGCCCGCAGCCAGTCTGCTTACATGGCGGTACGTGCATGCGCCCTCCCCATATTGACGGCCCGTGAGTGGCTGGCGCACCATCATGTCACGTACAATAGCCTGTGATATACCAAACAGTCCATGAGACCTCCGCTGTCGGCATTGTGCCTCAAGCATTGGGAGCTGCTCGCAGGAGACACGTAGATACGAATGAGATTGATTTGTCTTGTAACAAGAGTACAGGAGCCGCTAGCTGCTGGCCATGGATATTCGACGCCAAACAATGGGACGCCATGTAAATGCTGATACAATCCCGCAAACGCCGCAACCAGGTTCAATCCAGCCGACCTTGGAACAGGCACACCAAACCCGCCCGACACCATGCATATTGAAAGGTATCAGTCTTGTTAGGCCATGTCGGCCGCCGTGCGCCATATCGCAAAGAAACCTAATCTCCGCTCGTCAGAGCCTTTGAATCTGGGCATGAGTATAAAAGGAAAACAAAAGGGTTAGACACAGCCACACTGCGCTTCGACATGTCCTCAATCTGTCTTGTGGTGTCAAAGGGTGCAATGTTTCGGTAAGCTAGCCGGCTACCGTCTATATATGTCCCGGTCGCGGTCGCGTCGATCTCGACGCTCTGGGCTGCGGGAACGAGTTCTACCGTCTCGCCGATGTCGCCCAAAGTCTCGAGAGTCCCCAGGCCGGTCTCTCTCTCGATAGGTCCTCCCGCGGTCGGGTCGGTCGTCAGTGTAGCCGTCGCGGGAATGACCTGAGTCTCTTGAGCCTCGCCGCCCGTCTCTAGGTCGATCTTCAGGATCACGTGCACGTTGGTTCTCCCTCGTTCGCGATACTTCGTCGCCGTAGCTGGGAATGTAGGTATCACCTGGCAGCGCGCGATGCCCACGCTCTCCACCCGGTCCGTGGCGGGCTGGGTGTGGTAATTGATGTCGGCCATCTCCAGGCGGAGGGGGCAGGTGTCCATGTCGCGGCTCTGCGCCATTGCCCCAGTTCGGCCTACGTTCTGGTGGCGGTGGTGGAGGTGGCCGGTGATCGTATGGTGGTGGCCGGCGGTCGTAACCTCCTCGTGGAGGGCGGTCTACACCTGGGGGACCTCTGTCTTGTGGTCCGTATCGTCTGTCGCCGTTGCCCCACGGCCCGCCACTAGGCGGCGGAGCAGATCCTGTCCAATCGCCATTAGGACCTCCGCCGACAGTTCCACCTGCAGGCGCCGGTGGAAGAGCCTGCTTTTGACCCCGAGCGTTGCGCCTGTCGAGCTCATGAGAATCAGCAAACTGGGGAATATCCTCCTCGCGCATTGGCCGAGGGTCTTCCTTGAAGTAGGGGTGGTCAATCGCATCAATAGCGTTAATGCGCTTTCGCCAATCGAGCATCAGGAGATGGCGCAACAGATCAAGCCCTTGTGAGTTAAGCTCTGGAAACCTATGCGCGAGGTTGCCGCCGCTCGGCGGAAAGCTCTTGACAGGCTCTGCTCCGGGGAGATGGCTCCATCCAGGCATACTCTGCTCGTTTGGGGAGCCCACTAATTCGAAGATAATCTGCGCCTGATGCAGATCGCTTTGACCAGTGAGGATGGGCTTGCGCTTGAACATCTCGCCAAAGACGCAGCCAGCGCCCCACATATCGATGGCGGGGGTATATCGTCGTAGCTGTAGCAGCAACTCTGGAGGGCGGTACCATCTTGTCACCACTAAGGTAGTGTAATCACGTCGCGCTTCACCGTTGCCTTTGCCACGCTGGGGCACTGGCTCGTCATAGTGTCGCGCCAGGCCAAAGTCTCCAATCTGCAGCCTTCCACGATTATTGATCAAAAGATTGGCTGCTTTCATGTCTCGGTGGAGGATGTGGTTGTCGTGTAGATAGCGGAGTCCCTTGAACAGCTGGAGCATGTAGCACTTGATCTGCGGTTCCGTGAAGTATACATCCGGATTATCTAGAAGACCAGACAGGTCGTGATCCATGTATGGCGTGACCATGTACAGAATTCCGCGCTTCCGGCCCTCTGCCTTAGGCCTCTCGACAGCCATCTCTTCTAGCTTCAAGACATTGTCGTGCGAAAGCATCTTGAGTAGCTTGATCTCACGTAATGCCGTAATGGGGAACCCATCTTTCTCGTTGTGCATCAGAATTTTCTTCAAAGCGTATATCTGGCCGGAGCGGACGTGTCGCGCTTTGTGGACCTCTCCAAAGGTGCCCTCGCCTAACTTCTGCAGCATCTCATATTCGCTGATCTTGGAGCATCCTTGAAAGCGGCGCTGAAGGCTCTTAGGGGGTGATGTTGCCGTCACGGTCGCCATGGCGACTTGGATGGATCGAGAGGTGTGCGATAGATGAGTGGTAGTCGTTGACTTGCGCGCCAAGTCAGGACGTCGTGCGCCGCGGAGGAGTGGCTAGTCAGGTATTGTAGCTGCGCAGGTTGGGGCGCAAGCGGGACAGGAGCTGTGGAGAGGAAACGGTGAGGTGGCAAGAGCTGCCATCAGATTGCGCCCGTGGTCGGCACCATACTGGTTTGTGGTGAAGGGTAATGCGCCCGCAAGAATGAAAGTGATGGGGCAGGCGCGCGATGACCACTTCGCCAAGACTTGCATCTGCAGGGTTCTGCGATCGCAAGCTCCGGGCCACAACCTCAAGCTATTCCTGCAGAGAACACCCTCAAGCCATTGCAGTCCGCACACAGCAGGTAATCATCGCTCCATCTACACAGCGGCCAGATACGTTGCTGATCTCATTGTCAGACTCAGAAATCACCATGGGACCGCCCAGATACCCACCGCAGGGCAACCACCCCATTCACATCCACCCGGTGCGCCCGCTATACCGCTTCGCTGCGACCGCTCTCGGTGCCTCAATGTGGTTTTTCGTACGTACAACTATTCATCAAAGGATTTTTCGTGTCGTGCCTAACCGTAGTAGTTGATGTACCGGGCAAAGAAGGACGGGCCCGCCCTTCTGGGCTGGAAGCACCCATGGGATCATTAAAGGAAGCAAGCATGGAAGGGGGGGCACATTTATGACTCGACCGAGCCTCGGATAAAGTGCGAATCAATGCACATAAGTTATAGGAAGACTCAGGCGTCTTCACGGGAAGGCGGCCACTCGCTCACACCGTTCACCGCAGTGCCAAGATATCAAATTCAAGTTCAAGACAGTAAACCTTCAATTACAGTGCGCCTTGATCGGTGTCTCTTCTGACTAATATCTTTCTTGTGGTCTGCAAGACGGCGACTAATGCAGCAGCTACAAGTGATGCTATTGACGTTGAATGCACTACAGCATGCGCCCTAATAACAATCATTCTACTGAGTTGAACAGGTCTTTTACGGATCAAATGCCCCGTAGTCACTCCGTCTTGTGCAAGGCCTCCTACATTTGCTCTCCTCTTATTCGTACTATAGACGACCTGGCTTTTCACTGTATACTCTCGAGGTCATTCGAGTCAACGCGCTTGATTCACTTACGTTTCATTGAGGCTAACAGGCCACTGGCGCTGCGAGGCAACGACGTCATTGGCTCACATAACAGTGCGCCTGAAAGGCGCTACCAGGCACGAGCCACGCTACTGATGTTCTTCCCTTCTTAACCGCACCACCAAACCTACCGCAACAGAGACAACCGCGTACCCAGCATGGCGAACCAGTCGTGGCTACGGGTGCTCAATAGTACCCGTAGGAATGCACGCCCTCAGCATGCCGAATCTTCTCAACAGGTGACGGGTGAGCCTCGAGTCCACATCAAGTCGCTACACATTGTTCACTAATATCACAAAGTAGACATCGAGGACGCTTGGTACGATACATCATCCTCCGAGGGTGGTCCCAGTCCTGTGAAAAAAAGTCTGAGCGCCGATGACATTGGAATTGTACAGGCCAATTTCCTAAAAGAAGAATTGGCGAAGTATCTTCCATACAGCAAGTTCTTGCCCCCATATGACCTACCCACTTTCTGAATGATGTAAACAGTGCCCCCCCTCTTCAGCGAAGATCTGCCTCCCTGCGGACCTCCCGTCCAGGTCGCTTATTCCAACGTGAATCATTCTCTGCGCCAGACCTGGCTCTCCTCTCGCGGCCGTCAATCTGTTGCCGATGTCTGTCGTGCTGTGAAAGACAACCTCTCCAACCAGAGCACCCTATGGCCGGTTTTCGATAGCAAACTATGTCACCACCGCAAACCGTGGCGCCGCGAGCTTGTCTTCTACTACGAACTCCGCTGGATCGACTACTTTGTGCGCGAAGCTCACACTCCTGAGCCAATGACGGAATCGGAGCTTATTGATCGCGATAAAGACTCCGCCATACCAGAAGAGCTCCATCTCAAGTGCGATAGAGACGATGTGTTGCAATTGTGGAATGCATGGCATGAAAAGAAGCGGGCTAAGTCACCTTCTGTGTCGGGGATTGATATGGAATCTTGCCTGAACGATTCCGCTGAAACAATTGTGGAGGAAGAGGCAGAGTAAAAGGGCAAGGCAAATGGCCTGGATGAAGATACAGAAATGTCAACGGACTTGCTAGAAGGACCCTTAATCGCAACCCCCACCAGCATGCAGGAGGATATCGAGCATGGCTGAGGAAGGTCGGGCCATTGCTCTTGTAGACAGCAGAACTAATCGAGCGTTCACCTTTATCACAGCCCAGAACTTACGGGTTGGGAGGTGGGGATTATGAGGTTGGGTAAATGACATAATTGAGATTTGCCCTCAGTAGATATTGCGACCGCTGCAGATAGGTGCATTAAGTGCCTCTCCGATATTTAGAGATAAATTGGTATGCGTCGCCACCATCCACACCCATCCTGGGTCAAGATGTTGATCTCTTGAAGCGAGGAATACAATAGTTATCAGTCTTGCACTTAATGATCGCTCCTGCACCGCTCTAAGCACAGGAGGGAGATACGTAGATTAGATTCCGTTCATTCTCATCTTCACGACGACGCTGCGTCATTGAGAATGCTTGCGTGAATTTCTGGCGCATTCACTCACAGGGCTATCACCTTCACCTTGACATACCCAGGCATTTAGTCTCCCGACCCCCACCAATTTTCCAAACCCGCTCATCCTCAATCCCTTCACACCGCTTCTTTTCTCGCCCTAGTTCTTCGCTGACTCTTCAGACCAATTTAAAAGCTACCCACTTCAAGAATATCTTCAAGATGGTTCAGTGGACGGCGGAGAAAGACCAGATCGTAAGTCACTTCACCATTTAGACAGAGCATTAGTTTGCACCACTAACTTATATACCAGTTGCTGCAAGGTGTCTTCCAATTCTGCGACATCAAGGCGTCAGCTCCACTCCTCAAGCATCTAGCCGAGCTGGTCGGTGAAGGTAAGTCCTCGACCATGACCAATATCTCCCTAGATGGCGAAATGGATCTTGATAGACTTAGATGGATTCAACCATCTGTTTGCCAGGTAATTCCGCTAACATAGACGTCTCAGACTGTACCCCAAAGGCTGTGTCCCATCGCCTCAACAACATCAGGAACTCCGGTAAGACGACCAAGCCCGCCGGCGGCAGTGGCCCAACTACGCCTGCTAAGCCAACTCTAGCCAAGATCACTGGAAGCACAGCTCGTGGTCGTGGTCGTGGCCGTGCCCGCGCCCGCGCGCCCGCATCCAAGTCAAAGGCAATCAACGAAGACAACGTACCCGAGGATGATGACGAGACGTTGCTGTCGCCATCTGTTAGTCGCAAGCGCGGTCGCAAAGCCAAGAGCGACGAGGTCCAAGTTGACGATGAGCCTCCTCTGAAAATTACCAAGAAAGAGGAAGACGAAGACGATTTCAGCAGTATCATCGGCGATGTGCGTGGCAATGATGATGCTGCCCAGGACGGTGAGATGGTCGATGAAATTTGATTGGGATCATTCGAAACCCCCTTCCGAGAAGATCTCTCGGACAATAGCGATCACAAGGAATCTTTCAAAATTATGAGGTCTTCAGAATCCTATGCACAGCGCTATCTGGTCTTGGATGGGTGGGGTGGTATTGAATTAGTATGGACGACGGCACCGAATAGGCACTTGGAAAGGCTCGACCATAACTATCAGAATGCAAGACTGGCTTGCTCCGTCATCTGGCGCTTGAACGGAGTGGCATCAGAATAACTCGATCACGAATGAAAATTGAGATTCTTCTAAGCGATCCCGCTTATTGCTTGCTTGGCTTTGCTGACGATTGCGCCTTCTTCTGTGCTGGATTGATATCGCGCTTCAACATACTCCACTCACAACGATAGCATTTAAGCAGCTTGATGTATTTATCATCCGCGCTTGGGCGCAGATTCTGGCAAGCAGGGAAGGGAGAAAGGAGTGTAAATCTTGTGCTGATGCTTCGCTACATGGCACGTAAAGTGGAGAAAGGACAGCTCAAAATGTATTGGGACACGTGAATTGTCATAGCTAAGGGATTAGGGCGCCGACTAACGGCCCGCTAAAGCGACATAGGATTAGCCTAGCCTCTTGCCCACTACCCTTGCCTTTTTCAGGGTCTGGGTTACACCCCGTCACCTAGTAGACAGCAAGACTCCACCTCACTTGTGGAGATGCTTTGTCAAAACCAGCAAATACGCCTTCAAGTACTACAACAAAATTTAGTCTACCTGATCCGTACAATGCTGTACTTCAGCCCAAGGCTGACGGCTGGGACCAGCACCCTGTCGCCCCCAAATCATTAAGTGCCAAGTCGGCGCGTTCCCACAACGAGCCAGTCATGGGCGTCGATCCACTACCATTTCGAGCCGCAATGTCCATAGCCCAGGTTCTTAGCTATGCAGGCAATCTACGGCACTTCCAATGAGGGAAGGCGTTCAGTATTTAGTTCTTCCTTGCAATGCGCCAAAACAGTCGTGATCATCTTCAAAATGGAGAGTATCCCGCTGCTGTAGAGAAGGTCTTTCGTCAGCTAAATCCCTCTGCGAGCAAGTTGCGCGAAACATGATACCGTGGTCATTGTGGAAGTGCGCATGGACGGCGGCAGCGTGCGTCGCTGGGGTCTTTGGCCAAAGCCGTGAGTCAAAGTGCCGGTCAGGAACGACATGTACTTATCTAAATACCAGTCCCTGGAAATCGGACATTGAGCTCGTTCCCATCCTCTTCGGCTGCCAACTCGACTATCAGCGCGAGTTCATCGGAGTCGGCGAGTCGAATATCAGCAAGTGGAAATAGTAAGATGACCTTTGCTTCCGCCATTCCTCTACACGTATGAGAAGTGACTACTGACTCTTTGAAGGCAGTAATTCTGCACTCTTGTGTGATCAACTACAGTCATCTTACTGGTCAGCTTCGTGGTCGTACAAGCCCACATCATACTCGACCACTGTGGTGACTGAGACATATAGCTATAATCAGTCTAGCGTATCATACACTTGGGAATGCACCAGCACATGCGGTACCATTTGCTACGCTGGACCAAAGACTGCTGTGTCAACGAGCTTGAATATAGAAACTGGAGTCATCACTGAAACATCTTCTTACGGTAACTCGTATCCAAGTCCTTCGCCAACATGTAGTGTGGCCCTATCGGACTGTGTGGACTTGTGGCAGAGCTATAGCTCTGAGTCTTCGACCTGGAGTAGCTCAAGATGGGATATTACACCTGCGCCATCGAGCCTTCCTTCTTCGCCGACCTCTCCAATTTGCAAGACTTGTGGATTGAATCGTTGCACGATCGACCCGGCTAGCGTGGACTTGTACTACTTTCCACAGACAGCCAATGTTACCCGTGATATGTGTGCGAGCATGCCAGTCGAAGGGTGGGCCTCAAGGTTTCCAGAGTACCCGAACGCTAGTATGTTCTCCACTCTACTATGCTATGTGCGTGCGCTGATTTGAAGTAGCGTATGTTCCGACTACAACCGGTCCATATCAGGTTGTCGATGGACACACGTTCTATGCCGGGAACGTCTATGTCTCCATTGGCACAGCATCTGCTCATGGCGGCTGTGGTGGAGCAGTAGGGAAGACTCATTATGGATCTATCTTAACGCTTGCATCGAGCGATATACAAAGCATGCGTGGATATCCAAAAAATAACATTCCTTGGTCCTTCAACTATGCGGATTTCAGCACACCTATTCCGTATAGGTACGTCTTAGGGTTCACGTGAAAATCGAACATATAAACTAACGTCGAAAAGCGCATATTATGGCATGCCTTCATGCGAGATCCGCCTACCCTATTGCTCTGTCGTGTTCAACGATGAGTATCAACCCCAGCTTCTAATGCCAGCTGCAATCCGACAGCTCGATCCCGAATGGGCGACCTGTTCTCTGGGCTTCTTTGGTTTCTATGATCCTCCTATTGCCCTGAGAAGTCTCATCAATCCTATATTCTCTAGCTCCACCTCCAAACCGCCTGTCAGCGCACCTGCTCAAACCACCAAACCACCAAATGATCCCCCTACCCAGACGACGAAACCGAATCCCGCAGATCCGCCGAGTCAAGGTCCTACCAGGACTGCTCCTCCAAATAGTCAGCCCACCAGTCCTCCAAATGATCCTAATAATCCCAATGATCCGCCAAGCAGTGACCCTGGAAACTCACCAAGCAATAACGACCCAGGAAAGTCGCCAAATAATAACCCCCCAGGACCGATTACCATCACGGCAGGACCAGGCACTGTTGTTGCAGATCCAACTAGTGGTATCGTGCTTGGCCCTGGCACCACTCTTAAGCCCGGCGACCCTCCGATCACGATATCCGGCACCACTCTTAGCCTAGTGCCAACCGGTATAATCATCATGGATCCATCCAGGACTCGAACAGTGCCATTCTCATCTTCATCTGGGAAATTGACCATCATTGCTGGATCTCAAACTCTGATGGCAGACCCCTTTGGCATCGTCATCGCGCCAGGAACTACGCTGATACCGGGCGACTCCCCTATCACCATCGATGGGACGACCATCAGCATGGGACCGAGTGGTGTTGTCATCGTAGATCCAAATGGTGCGACCAGAACCATGGTGTTCCCTACCGGGATGTCGGGTCAGGGAGCACGGGAGCTGCTTCTTACATTGGGCAATGGGCAAGTGGTCACAGCAACGAGTGCGAACGGCCAAGTTGTCATCGATGGTGTTACGCTGAATCCGCAACATCCTGTAGCAACTTTGCCTGGTGGCCAGGTCGTGAGTCTTGGGCCTTCGGGTGTGATGCTTGGAACGGGTTCGGCGGTTAGTACCGCCGTATTCTCAGATCCTTCAGCAAGTGAGACAG
This sequence comes from Periconia sp. TS-2, assembly GCA_030378425.1. Classification (NCBI taxonomy): domain Eukaryota; kingdom Fungi; phylum Ascomycota; class Dothideomycetes; order Pleosporales; family Periconiaceae; genus Periconia; species Periconia sp. TS-2. The sequence continues at coordinate 158,094 of JASNQO010000048.1, read as the reverse complement.
GGGCCGGTGTATTTACTGGAGCAGGGAGTAAATTAGTGATAAGATGGGAGGGCTTTCTTGGAATTATGGTGGCTGCGATGCTGGCCGTGTGATAGGTTGCGCGTATTATTGATGTTATCACTCCAATGAATAACGATATATTTTGTAATGTAGCGTGGTTCGGTTACCATCTTACTGGAATATATATTTGAGCATATTATGTGTTATCGTTTCACCAGGCAGAACAGGGTTGTAAAAGAGATGATTTATTCCACTTCTCAGTCTACCTACACTAGCATTTGACCATCTCGGCCATCTCCAATTTTCTGTCCTGAAGAGACCGCATGTCCTATACGTGTAAATACTCTGTCTATACCCATTAAAGACTCTACATACCTGTTCAACAGTTTTTGAAACAACGTACCGAGTGACCTGCACGGGCTTATCTTGCCCGAGCCGCAGCGCGCGTGCGATGGCTTGATTTTCGACGCTGGGATTCCATTGTGGTTCCACAATAAAGACTCGGTTTGCAGTGGCAAGATTGAGGCTAAACGATTAAGTGGCTAGGAGAAACAGGGCAATACATTCGACTTACCCTACGGCACCAGTTCCGGTAGTCATTATTAGAACGCGTAAACCAATGTCGCTAGTGAATTTATCAAGTATCTTTTCTCTCATGGAAGTTGGACATTCGCCATCAATTCGTTCGAAGTTGATACACGAATGACGTAAATAGATAGCTATCAAATCGAGAGTATGTGTCCAGCAAGAGAAGATGATGCTGCATATGTACTCAGCAGATGCCTTCTTCGAAAGGTCTATCATGCTCGGAATTGTAGTATGAGCGCCAACGCACCTTTTTGTAGTTCCGTTATTGGATCCAACGTCCCTCATCAGAGCTTCCATCTTCGATGATTTGCCGGTATTTAGACGAAAGTATCCATCACCTTCACCTGCGTGCATCCTATTCAGAAATGGGGGATGGGGTCTGCAAGACTGGGAACAGATAGGGCAAATTGTTGGTAGACTAGCTTGGATGCCAGCCATAGCATCCTGGACGCATTCGGAACACAAAACATGACGGCACTGCTCGGTGAACCGTTGGAAAGCAGAGCCGGAGCCTATAAGAGGTAGTGTCTCTTTGCAAATTGAGCATGTGACTTCGCATTCTCTTCCCACCAATGCTTCAATTGCCTCTCTTTCATCCTTTAAAAACTGCAACTTCCGCCTCTTCCAGGAAAATGGTTGCTGGTACGTCCCGTGGTTACAGAGAATCCGTAGCTGTAATTGGATTTGGAACATCCCGAGCGTGCTCTTTTGGTCCAAGCCTCCCACTTGATTCCTAGCAGCTCTCCACATCATATTACTTGTGTTGTCGTATTGAGTCCTTTCCTCAGCGGACAATTCGATGTTTCGAATTATGTCATTTTGAGCCGGCAGATTGAGCAAATCTTTCGTTCGTCGGAGACACAACGAATCAAGCAATTGTGTGAACTTAGTGATAGCTACTTCTCGGCGCTTTCCACCGTCATCAAATGGTACAACGATGTGTTTTCGAAAGTTCGCAAGGGTATGAAAAGGACTGATCCTGAGGAAAGCAAATAACGAACCAATGTCTTCTAGTTTGTTTTGAATCGGTGTTCCCGTAAGACACCATCGAGATTGTGCTTGTAATCCAGCAACAGAACGATACAGAACTGTTGACTGTCTTCGTACGATATGTGCTACATCAACATCAGCTGACTTCACCGATAAAAATTTACTGATTACCTTCATCAAGCACAAGCCTATACCATTCAAGACCATTTAACTGACTTTTATCCCTTTTAGAGTCCTGACAATCCGACCAAAGAGTGTGATAGGTAGTAATGACAAGGTCAGCGTCGCGTAACTTCTTGGTATCACTTTCCCTATTCGTTCCATGATATTTGATTGTTTTCAGATCTTCACGCACTTGACGATCAAAATGTCTTCCTATTTCTTGGAGCCACTCGTTGATCATGAGATCTGAGGATGCGATAATCAATGTTGCTCTGGTGCGTAGCCGCTGTTTGTTTCCATGTCCATCATTTGGTGGATTAGGAGGTTCTGAAGCCCAATGGTGAGCCTTGTCCCGGGTTCGTAGCATGAGAGACAAAATGCTTAAGGTTTTGCCCATCCCCATCTCATCCGCGAGGATGCCACCTCCAGTCTCTGGTGGAGGCAGATACGAAGCGGCATCTGTAATAACGTGGTGAAAGCATGGCTTGCCTTCGACCTCACTGCGTTTCCACAAACAAAAGCTATCAGGTATTGGGCCAGTCTCACGCTGAGACATGAAGTCAAGCGCCTGTTTTTGGTGCGGCAGAAGCCTTGTCTTGAGTCTAGCATCACCTTCTAGACTATTAAGTGTTCGACCACGGATAAGGGAAGAATAGATAGTCGAGATAGTCTTTTTGAATTGCTCCGTGGGATTTGCCTCGCTTCCTGGCTGCTCCTCTTGGTTATCGACTGCTGGTTGGTTGTATTCAGGCTGAAAGTTTGCTAGCCTAAGCACATGAGGATTGTCGTACGTGCAACTAGGACGTCTATAATCAGGCTTCTGGAGGTAGACCTTATGGGTGGAAAACTCTCGTCCTATTTGAGTTATAGCTGCCCGAGAACCGTAAACGTTGATGTTGACACGAACAACAGCGTCCTTCTCTTTCGTAGCTCTATTGATCGTCTCTCGGATGGGTATGATGGGAGCAAAAACCTCAAGATCGAGTAGGAGTTGTTTCCCGGAGATGCTAGCTAGAGCTTTCTGGAGCTGGATGTTGACCTCTCCAAGCAAGCTTCCGTCTTGAAAGGTGACAACGAACTGGTCGTCATGTCTAGTAATGCTCAGCTGGTAATGGCCTGGCATCGGATGTCCGCCTCCGGAGCTGAGTCGATTAATTAGCTCGGCCATTTCTCCTCTCAGCTTCACCGAAGAACGATATATCTATGACTCAGGTCACTCTTAATATCACATTGGAGGTCATATGTTCATACCATCCCGTAGCATATTTGTTCTTCTTCTTTTCCAGAAGTTTGTGGTGATGAAGGCGTTTGAGATGGGGCATTTTCTGCAGCCCATTTCTCAATTTGCTCGAATTGTTCGTGTGAAAATAACAGGAAGTCGTTCTCTATGGCACCCACATCTGTATTTGGACTGGAGATACTATGCGCTCGCTCGGGGTTGAGCAGATCGGCGACATAGTCGTCCCAGGCCAGGTCTTGGAGTGCAGGAGTAACGCTTCGAGTGATTAGCTCCATTGAGATCATATGATCGACAATCGACGGACTCACTCTACTGGGACTCCTTGTTCGTTCCATCCTTCGATCTTCCGGTGATGAGGATAGTCATCCTCATCGATTTCATGGTTCAGTACGTGTTTCAATAACATTGCGAAGATAGGCCTAGCGTATATCGTTAGCGTCTTCGCGGAGCATGGCGGTCATAGAATGACTCGACTAAGCGTGAGACTACACTAGATTCTGTTCGACTCCAGCTAGATGTTAAAAGCGTTGATGTTAAAAATCTAGCTCGCAATTGACGAGGCGATAATGGCTTTGCGTCTGCCTGATGGACCAGGCGCTTCGCCTTGTCCAATGGGAAACGACAAGGCTGAACACCACCCATACGCCACGTTTGACCGGAATTGTCTCAGCCTTCCCAATGATGTACCTTCCAAATAGTGAAAATTTCTCTCTGATCTTACGGAGCGTCCAGATAGCTCAAGTTATTGATGTGTACCGGATAGATATGAATTATCAGAGCTCTGCCCCAACCTTTCAAAGCAGTCGGTCATCGACATGTGTCTCGTCGCAGCAGTCCACACATGGCTCTGTATCGCCAATCCAAAACAGCCGTTCCTCGACTAGTCTCATTTCTCAACAGTCGACTCTAATAGGAACGACGACCCCTCCAACAAGTGATCCATTTCGATCAGCAGTTATTAAATTTCGAAACAAACTGTCAGGTGATCAACTCACAGACTTCAAAACGACGACGTTTGAAGGCTTATATCATGACCTTTTGCGGAAACAGCAAGAACAGGAGAGTGTAAAGAAGATGATGAACCTATCACGCGTCCAATCGTGTCTCGAAGCAATGCGACAATTCGGCGAGACTATTGAGGTGTTTCTCAACGTTGCGGACGCCATCGCCTTCGTTTGGGGACCAATGAAGTTTCTACTATTGGTATGAACATTGCACAAGACTTTTGAGCCTTGCTGATGGATATAGACGGCAAGCAACTTCACCGAATCATTCGATACTTTGCTGAATGCCTATGAAATGATCGGCGAGAATATGCCAATGCTTAAGGATTATGAGCAATTATTTCAGGACAATCCTCATATGACACATGCTCTTGAGCTGATGTATACCGATATACTGGAATTCCATCAAAAAGCTCTGCAATTCTTCAGCGGAAAAGGTCAATGTCTTTCACCCGTTGTTAGCGATGCCACTGACTTGCTCGGCAGTGTGGAAGCGAATATTCCGCTCCATGTGGAGGGACTTCGAATCCAAATTCAACGGTATCTTGCAAAGCCTTCAACGACATAAGGAATTAATCGAGAATCGAGCAAGTCTATCTCAATATCACAGGTATCGAACCGAAATGGCCGAAATGAAAACCAAGCTTGACAAAATGATCGATGAAGAACAACGCAAGAAACTGACAATGGTCAAAGACTGGTTATTCGTAGGTTGCCAGCAAGAACAAGACCACGAAAGCTTTCGTGCTGTTAGACGGGAATTTCCAAGCACAGGCGGTTGGATCCTCGGTCAAGAGTCTATCAAAGAATGGATTGAGGCAGACGCTCCCACCACATCTATCGCGTGGATCAACGGCATCCCAGGGGCTGGAAAGACCATTCTAGCATCAACCATCGTGGACGAGTGTGCGAAAAGAGGCGCTTATTTGACCAGTTACTTTTACTGCCACTATGAGGACCCCGCGGCTAATAATGCAGTTACGGTCCTGAAAGGCCTTATATCTCAACTGCTGGACCAGTGTTCTCGAATGCTAGGACCGTGTCTTACGAGACGCACTGGGAGTGGGGAATCAACTCTTCGATCCTTGCCATCGGCTAAAAAACTGTTTGAAGACTTTTGTTTAACCATTCCGAAGATGTTTGTTATTATTGATGGTCTAGACGAGTGCGATCTGGCCGAGCGAAAACAACTCCTAGAATTTCTGGTTGAGCTTGTAGGTCAATGCGACGGCGAAGATCCAGGTAAATTGCGCGTATTGTTTGTCAGCCAGAATTATTCCGATATACGGAGGGCCCTCCTTCCATCATCAAATTCTAAGCCTGTGGCGATGATTGCTTCTGTCTCATCCGATGATAACGAGCAAGATATCCGAACCTATGTCAGCGTTTGGGTTGATTGCATTGCGCGTCACCATGCCCCTATTGAGGAAGAGACGGTCGAGTTCCTCAGGAATTTGACCATGGCAAGAGCTAAAGGTACCTTATTAGGTAAAAACTTAATATCCTAACTGACTCTACTAGGCATGTTCTTGTATGCTAAGCTGGTGATGACCAATCTATATCACCAACCTACACGTGAGCATCTGTTTAAAGCTATTAGTCTAGCACAGTTTCCAGATGGCTTGGAGCAAGCGTACGTAATTGCATTCCCTCATCCGTATCTACTATACTCAATCATCGCTCGTGCAAGTAAGCTGGTCACTAATATATCCTTAGATATGAGAGAATCGTAAGACGCATAAAGGAGACCTTATTCGACGTAGAATGGAGGCACGCTCAAAAGCTTCTTGGTTGGATGGTATGCTGCAAACGACAGCTCACCTGGCGGGAGATGCAAGTCGCCCTTTCCATCAACGTGGACCAGCAGAGCATAGACTTCGAAGACCGTCGATCTCGTAAACATATATATGAAACGTGCGGCTCACTTGTCCAAGTCACAGGAGATCGTGTGGCTCTAGTTCATAGCACGGCTAAGGAGTAAGTACATTGTGATACGGGTAAAGAAAAATACTGAAATCCCCGCTTAGGTACATTACAAAATGCACGAAGGATATTCGCCCACCGTCGGTTGAGTGCGAGATGGCGGCACTTTGTCTCCAATACCTGACTTTTCCGTGCTTTGATGATACGGATAACGAATCTCTTCGAGTTATGATGCTACAAGGATATTTTGCGTTTCAGGACTACGCTGTAGCGACCTGGTTCCACCATGTGAATGCCTTTGTCAAAGCCGGACGAGACCTTCCAAAAGAAAACGTAGAAGTTCTACGTGAGATTGCCTACGCAGTCGATGTATTTCTTCAACGGCATGAAGCGGAGAATTGGTGTGACCCCGAACGTCTTGTTGAAGAATGCCGGCAAAATTGTAAATTCACCGAAGACCCAAAAATCTTTGATGAACTCGTCAACTTTCCAAACTTTCACGACGAACTCGTTGCACTGACAAGTCATATTTACCTTTATCAAAGCAAAGGCTTCAAGGCCCGCCACAAAATTAGCATCAAGAGCCTCGAGACGGCGCTTGAGCGTAATAGGACCTTTCTTGAGGAACAATATTCAAAACTGAATGCTACCGAGCAGGAGACGTACAAAAAGTTCTACGATCATGAACGACGATTCAAATGCACAAGGATCACGTGTACCTACTTCTCTGAAGGCTTCAAAGATGCTAAATCACGGAACCGCCATATCAACATTCACGAACGGCCGTACCATTGCGCAATCACAGGTTGTCTCGGAAATGAAGGTTTCACAAACCAAACCGATCTAGACAAGTAGGCGTTCAGTCGACTACATGAATCACTGCTAATGCTTGAATCATAGGCACAAGCGACTGTACCATCCGGACACTTGCGATCTAGCGGAACGCTTCAATACTACATATACCAAGCAAACGAAGACCGAATTTTCATGTTCGTTCTGTGGAAAGTCTTTCACGCGCAGGCAGATACAGCTCGATCATGAAAAGAGCCATCGGGGAGAAAGACCGCATGGATGTCCTGAATGTGGAAAAGCTTTCACACGGAAGAATGATCTCACGAGACATAGAAAGTTGCACGATCGTAAGTAAACGAGTTCTAATGAACTCTGACTGGTATCACATCAACATGGTAGATTTAGTCAGGATAACCCTAACGATAAATTACATTAAATCGGCTATCATTCACTACCCTAGTGATGACGTGTTCTGATTTGATTGAACCGATCGACTGCGAAGTCCTTTCGGTAGTAAGAGTGCCTTGTCCTCACCGGTCAAGGCCCCCAACTTGCCGTGTACCTAAATTCGTGGCTCGTTGCGTCAGCCTATTCGTTGTATCACCTCCCTAATTCAGTCCTGCAGTTGTTGTCAATCCCCTTGAAAACCATCACCTCGGAAGCCCTCCACATCAATCATGGATGTACAATCTCACTAAGTTTATTCATTTGAACAAATTTATTCATTTGAACAAATTCGCACCTTCGATAAGCAGTATCCCTACACATCATGCAAATCTATAATACAGATAAACAGCAAAAAGAACACGCCAAAATCTCCCACCCATGCAATCCACCCAACGACTTAACGAGTCAGCCACCCAGCAAGTACAAAACTCCCCCATGCACATCCATCCACATGCACATCCCATCTCGTGTATGCAGCACCAAAAGTAACATCGAAAAGACATAGAAAAATCACCGCCATCTAACAAGAAAGCTCCTGGACCAGAAACATCAAGCGACTGTTCTTCTGAAAGAGTATAAAACGAACGCCGCAGATACTCATATTCCCTTTAACCTCATTCCACCCAGCTTCATGCATGCATCTTCAAAAGATTTGCGCACTCGACAACAAAGGAAACGTCCAGATGTTTGAATATGACTTTTGCAAGTCACAAAGAAAGAGGTATATAAACACCAGAAAGGAAGTGAAATCTCAACGCGGGGTGGTCCAACGGTCTTGCGCAGGAGGCCTCACTGCACTCGCCCAGTCCATCATCTGTTGCGATGCAGGCCCACCTCTTTGATCCTGCGGCTGGCCAGGGGGCGGGGGCGGCTGGCCTCTTCGTAGCAGACTATGACTATCATGATAGGCATTTCTTTCCCTCATTTCTCTTTCCCTTATTTCCCGCTCACGCTCACGATTGAGGTAGTCATCGCGCATAGCAGCTTGTTGTTGAGCTTGCTCCTCTCTAATCCGGTCTGCGATGCGGCTGTCGCGTGAATATGAATCGCGGAAGCGATCCTCTGTTTGTTGTGCGTACAGGGGATGGCGATCGCTAGCGAGTGCAGAACCTGGTGGATGCTGCAGCGATGGTGGTGGCGCATGCTCGGATCGGGAGAGGGGCGTGTGCGAGCGCTGTGTAGGATATCCACGGTCAAGGGGAGGGGGAGGATATCGGGCATCTTGGTGGCCTGGTGGCGGTCCGGCGGAGCGTGACAAGAGAGAGTCACGAAGCATATCAGCTCTGTGAGATATCTCCCGGCTTATGTCACGCTCGGGATTGCGTGAATCGACCTCATAATGCGGGTTATGCTGGCGATATGGATCCGTCATACTTGCGCCACGGCTGTGATGGCCTGTGGCATGATGCTCGCTGGGGGTGTGGGGATTGGAGTAAGATAGAGCTCCATTGTGAACCTGTGATTGCTCGTTCCGGCCATGAATCTCTCTCTGTCCCCCGACATGGCTTGTATGATGATGGGGACTCGGTCTCATTCCTACAGCGCCAGAGGGTTGAGCGTTGCTACCTGGAGGATCCACTTGAGCGTAAGGATTAGATTGCAGGAGCTGCGAAGCGCTAGCAGCAGGTTGAGGTGTCGAGGACGCGCCTAAACCATGACGAGACGGTTGTCCTGCAGGGCCACTGATACTTGGAGTTCTTGAATGCAGATGCGGCGAGTTACTATAAGCAGCGTGTGGAGGTGGTGATGGATTGTGACGAGGAGCATTGTGCTGGGCGAAGGCAACAGAACGGTGGTTTGTGAACATTCTCGAGTCGCCGAAAGCAGGCTGAGCTAAAGCGGAGTGCGGAGAATTGTGCCCTTGAGCCGGAGGTTGACCCTGGCTAGAATACGGTTGTCGTTGCCACCCTTCACGAGTCGGGACCCTTCCACCTTGACCTTGATCGCCTGTAAGATCAACGACTGGACGTCCTGACGACATTTGAGGGAGCGAGGGTGGCTGTGCATACGAAGGGCGACCGTAAGATGCTTGAGATGTAGCGGGATCATTGTACAGTTCGCGACGCGGAGGTAGCGCTGACGAGACAGGGGGTGGAGGTGCGATGGGCGTTTGTTGTTGTGGAGTCGGGGTGTGCGAGGGAATGTTTTGTTCAATGGGCTTCTTGCGTCTCGGCTCTTCCGGCTCGGCATCATTTAGTAGCGACATCAAGTTTGACTTCCTGGGCTCTGCAGCGGGCTTTGACGCGGGCGGAGCCGGGGGAGCGGGCAGTCCCTGGGATGGTTGGCTAGTGGGTGGATACACCTGGCCCTGAGAAGGCTGCGGAGGTGGTGGCACATTGGGGAGCGGATAATGCCTTGGTTCCTCCTTGACGGGTGGTGTAGCAACATTAGAGCGAGGCGGCCCCAGCGGCATCGCACCTGGTATTTGTGCCGATGTATCTGGCAGTGGCTGACCACCGGGCTGTGATTGGGACATGTGGCGATGCTGCAGTGGAAGAGAATGGTTTTCCGGCGAGGCACCGCCAGGAACCGCACGCATTTGTGCCATGCCAGGCCCGGGAGCCGGATATTGTCTATTGTGGCCAACATCCCCAGAGATGCGCCGAGCATGCTGAGCTTCATAACGTAAGCGCATCTCGTGATCTTGTTGCTGCTCTGCTCGTAGTAGTGATTCGTGTTCCTGAAGCGCGGGCGGCCGGAACAACGACCCCTGCGGTGGCTCGTGAGCACGTCCCGGAGGCTGGACCCTTGGTGCTGAGACCGAACCGACAACAGCCTGTGACTGTAGAGGACGCGAAGTCTGGGGTATATTTGAGGGCTGCGACGGTGGGCCATGTTCTCGTGGTGGAAGTTCATCTGAGAAGAAGCCAGCACGAGGGCCGGGACGACGGTCAGGTTGAGAGAGGCTATGCTGAAGAGGGTGGTGTGGTTGGTTGCGAGAGGGATGCCCTGGCGGTGAGTGCTGCTGCTGGGGAGCACCTGGTAAGGATGAGAGCGAAGGGTCCGGTGGTCCGTATCCCGCAACTGGTCCCTGGGGCTTGCTTGATTGTGGTGCTTGTGCAATGTTCGAAAATCTCGAACCAGGTGTGGAACTGGTGGGTGAAGCCTTTGGAAGTGATGTCGGGTGGCTGACTGGAATTTCGGGAGTCGGAGCAAGTGGTCGTTGAATAGTAGTGGTGCTCTCGTAACGTCTCTTCGGAGTTGGTGTTGGCGTTGGGGGTGGACCTAGATCTTCCCCTCGGCCTCGCTTCCGGTCAGCTGCTTGTGCAAATCTTTCTAGATCTGAGGCTCCCCCGCTCTCAACCAAGCGCAAGTATTGATTCTTCACCATGGTTTGTGTCTTGGTTCCCATGTGATTTGCAATTGCTGCCCAGTCGGTGCCAAAATGCGCGACATTCCTCTGAAAATCAGTCTGTTCGGTAACAGACCAGTAACTTGATGGACCAGCTCTGCTGCTTGACTGTTGCTTTGGCCGTTCGGATATAGCCTCAGCAAGTCCAGGATGGAATTGAGCATCGGTTGGCAGTACCATCTGCTCGCCCACCAAACCAACTTGCACTGGAAGGGTCAAGTCTCCCAATACACGTTTCTGCAACTCGTCTTCCATCTTCACGCCCGGTGCCTTGCGATCAAGTTTGACAGGGGATCCAGCTGGTGCAGCGACAAGCGTTTGTCCCTTGCCTTTGCGCCCGCCTTTCTCTTTCCCAGCCTTGCCACGTCGGCCAACCTTTTCCTGGGTTCCATCAGCGTCGGTCTGGCGGCGGAGTCGTCCCGGAGTTGGTGTGGACGTTGTAGTGTCCGGATCAGTCTCTGCACCAAAAGTCGGTGCTGCCGATCGCCGCGGCCTTCCAGTCTCTGTGAGTGCGGGTGGGAGGCCATCTTCACCTGGCGCATCGTTCCGTTCCATGTTAGCAATAGCTCCACGGCCACGGCCTGCACCACCACCTCGTCTTCGCGGTCCACCACGTCTACCTTTGACTTTGCCTTTGTACTCCCTGCCCCACTTTGTTGCGTAGTAATGATTGATGCAATCCTTATATGTGCGGCTCGAGCCGGCCTCTTTATGTAACATTTCTGCCAGCTTGCCCCATTTCTTAGCGTACTGATCCCTGTAATTTTGTACCATAATCTTATGTTCCTCCTCCGTGAAGTCGTCTTCTGGAGGCTCGTAGTGAAACACGAAGATGCCCTGTCCGGGCTCGCGCTGGAAGTTGGTATCGATGAACCTTCGCCGTTGTGCTTCATACGCAGTCAATTCCTGAGGGACCTCTGCTTCCTTCTCGGGGTCGGCCAAGGACCTCTTCGGCTCTCTTTCCTTTTTTCCCATTCTTTCCTCTTCGGCAGTCTTTAAAGACTCCTTGATGACTGCTTCGAGATCTAGCTCGGTTGCCCATCGACTGGAATGACTCCGTCGACCAGTAGTTTGCGGGGGAAGATCAAGCAGCGGAGCCATAGCCGAACTTTGAACATCTGGAGTGGTGACCTTTATGCCTGGCTCGGCAGATGGTTGTCTCTCGTGGTCGTCGATGTCCCTAACATCGTCAAGCTCTCGAATAAACAGCCGCCAATTCCTGTATGCAGCTGCATATTGTTCGAAGATGTCTTCAGTGTCACGTCGCGGTTCGATGCTTTTCCGCAGCTTATCGCGAATAGCGGACATGACGGTATCGGATACACGAGGGCCTTCTATTTCCGAAACAGGTGTTGGTGGGCCTGAGCCAAGATAAGGAAGTGAGCTATAGTCCACATTCTCGTCTTGGTCGTCACTAGCCCCACGACGCAATCGTAGGGCCTGTGTGGCTGGTGCAAGTGGCTTCGCTTCGTTCTCGTCCATTACAACATCTTCGCTCTCTTCTGCCCTAGGAGTAGGGAGTTCAGTAGTTATGCTTTCTGGCGGAAGTTGAACTTCAGGAACCATAGGCGTTGGCTCTTCGATTGGCTTTGATTCTCGAGAAGGTAAATGGTCTGTGGTCAAGCTCGCCAGTAGTATAATCTCCGAGAGAGGAGTAGTAGCCCGAAGATGCGGGGCACTAAGGTCTATACGTTTGGACTCTAGTAAAGCCTTCTCTCGGTTGTACTTGGCTTCCGACTCGGCAAAATCGGCATCATCGAGATCAAGGTCATCGTCTGAGTCTCCTAGCACCTCTGGGGCTGAAGAAGCGGCTGACACTGGCGGCCTTTCCGGATGGGGAGATGTATCTGCCATGGAGACATCCGAGAATCGTCTTGTCTCAATTGGACCAGGCTTGGGCGATTCTTCCTTGCGATTATCTGCTGGTGAGATCTGGTTGTGATTTGGCTCTGGATCCGTGGTTGAGCGAGATAAAGATGGAGAACCGGGCTTGGTGGCATCGGATCGCGTCTCTACCGCAGATGCATTATCCTCAAGTTTGGGCGCTTTTGGCATGGTCCCGAACGGGCGGTCACGTTCTTCAGCTGGAAATTCTCGTTTCGTAGGCACGATGGCCCGGTTGTTCAAGTTTAGGCCAGGTCGAACCCATTGCATACTTTTCGGAGCTCCTCCCATCGGCAATCTTGGCCCTGGGAACCCCGGCCGATCTGAAGGTGGATACATGGGCGATGGCCGTACAGCCATTGGAGCTCTATCAGCCTTTGGCCCAGTTGGAATATTGGCGGGAAGAGCTCTTGGTGAAGTACTAATCCCCAGAGCATTTCCACCGGTACTGCTGCTACGGGACGCCATTGGCGAAGGGGCTGCGCTGGGGGAAGCGTCGCGCGGTGCATCTCTTGCAGCATAAGGTAAGTGCGCAGGTTTTGGAAATGAGGGCGACACATTCGGTCGGAGCGCTGCGTGTAGACCTGTGAGAGGAAGCCTGGTCTTTGCTGCGGGGCCCTGGGCCGGCGAATTTGCAGGCGTCTGAGCCGCGTTTAGAGGAGCGGATGGCTTCGTATCCCCACTTTCAGCGCCCGAAACATTGCTTGCTGATGCTACTGTAGGGAGAGGCGGGCGATTTTCGATGCGCGGTTGTTCTGCAAGAGGTGGTCTACTTTCCTGGGTCTGAGCGGCCGAGTCTCCTTGGGGTCGCTCCGGGACTCTGTCCGCTTTCGGCCCTGTTGGGGGAGCTGTTGATAAGCCGGAAGGTATGCCAGGTTTGAGAGTGGGTGTAGGAGGGGGAGGAGCTGGAGCAGGAGTAGATGTCGCAACAGGAGCAGAGGATGCGGGAAGTGCAGGCTTGGGTAACTGTGTTACAGAAGTTGTTTTTGCATCAAGCGCAGGGTTTCTCCACACGTTAGACGAAAATCCGAACGCCGGTACCGCAGCAGGAGGTGACGAGGCCCGCGGTCCATAACGTTCTCTCGACGCCTCAGCACGACTGGCCAAAAGCGCGTCGTCTCTGCCTGGCTCGCGTCGGCCATCTTTTGGACCCAAAGCCTCTGTTGCAATAGAAGAACGTCGAGAAAATGAATCTACCAAAGGGCCAAACCGGTCCGCAGGTGAATGGTGTGTTGAATGAGGTGCGGTTCCGGTAGGCGTGCCGGGATGTCGGGAGTCAAGAGGCCCGCTAGTACGATGGGTGTCCGGTGCCCGCGGTCCTGACTTTAGAGGACCTGCAGAGCCAACATAACTGTCATACTCTCTTGGTGCGTACCTTCGATCGTCCCGGTCTCTTCTATCGAAGTCTCGGTCATCTCGCGGATCTCTTTCCCTCCGCACAGGATCTCGTGAACGGCTACGTGGGCGGTATGAGCGCTCCGGAGGTATTCGATCGCGGGCATCATGATGGCGGTCACGATCATCGTTGTGAAAATTCCTGCCTCGCGGGCGTACATCTCCATGGAAGTCTCGGCCGCCACGTCCACGCCCGATGCCGCTTCCACGGTACGAAGACCCGGTACCAAGGGGAGGATCAGAATAGGTGGATCCTGCCGACGGCGGGCCGTCTCGGCTATTTCGCCGCGCGCGACCGATGTCAAGGTCGCGGGGAGCGAAATCTCTTTGATCACGGCTGTCGCGTGCGTCTCTTGCAGGCGATCGTCGAGGCGGGGGAGATGGTCGCCTGTCACGCCGATCGCGGTCGTAGTCTCGATCACGGTCTCGATCCGCTCGCCAGGAATTGTGAGGGTGCGGGTGTGGATTACTGGAAAGAGGTGGCGCATCACGGAGCGAGGGAGCTTCTGCGCGCCCAGCGAATCCTCTACCTCGTCCATCTCGCGGAGCTGCAGTTGAAGCTGATGGCGCTCCAGCTGTGAGTCCACGGGGTGCGTCGACCAGGGATTTCGGGCCCCGGGGGGTGTCTCTGGGTGGAAAGCCACTGGACTCTGCATTTGATCGCGAGCTTGACTCGCTAGTCCTCGGCGGGTATCCGCTGCTGTAAGTCGAGGGTCTTCTGTCGCGGTACGGCGACCGGTCGCGTCCGTATCTGCTGTCTGGGTATCGGGACGAGGACATGCTGGCGGGCTGGGATGGATTTTCCTCCGTCTAAACTACATATGGGCCCGGGGAATGCTGGCCAATATGCCGACAGACTGTATGCGTGGTATCGGGAGATACGTCAATATGCAGACCCGATGCGGACCAGTGAGAATAGGCGCAATGGATGTGGGAAAAGCGGGATGAACACGCGACTAGACCACCCGAGATACCGTTGCGGAAGGGCACAATGTTGCTGGCTAGCTTTCGGCGGCGCGCAATAGCGATGGACGTGGCGGGATTGGGACCTTGAACTGGGGGAGACGTTGTTCGAAGTTGCAGCTAGGCGCCTGAGCCGCTAGAGCGGAACGGGAACAAAGTAGTGGTCCGAGCGCAGCACCGATCCGACCACGATTTTCTCGGCGCCTGGAGCTGACGATTCGATCTGCTGAAACGGCTTGGGGCCTGACGGCTTTGAGACTTCAGCGTCCAGCGCCGCGCACCACGACAGCGGCAGGCCGCGACGGCGCGACTGAGGCTGCTGCTCTGCTCTGGCGCCGTGCGGATGGCGCCTGAAGGGCTGTCGGGCGGTTCGCCGTGGACGTGGCGCTGCTGTCTATGGGAGAAGGGGCGTTAGGCACGTGGTTGGGGGTGATGGCGAGGGGCGTGCTGGGTTGGGGGAGGGGGTCGAAGTGGACAAGTCGAGAGAGGGAGAGAGGTCAGCCGGGGCGCGAGCGGCAGTGCGGCGGCATAGCAGTGTCGTGAGAGGAAGAGGGGGCCGTGGCAGGCGGGCGGTGATGGAGAAGAGAGGCGATGATGGAGAAGAGGAGGACGACACGACCTGGCAGGCCCGTTCGGTTCTACGCAGCGTGTGCAAGGTCCAATTTCGCGCCCCTCTCGAGCCGGCCTAACCGCATGCACGTACAAGGCGTTGCTGGTTCCCGGTGCGGTCGGGCCCCGGCGCGCGCCCTGATTGGCCGTTGTTTTCAAGATTCGATGGCAGCAGGGGTCGCGCGGTCGCCAACCGCCAGCCGCTGAAACCTGCGTCTCACACGTGCGTGACGCCCGCCCAGCGCTGCGAAGCACCATCAGACAGCCCGCAGACGCTGTGCGAGCCCGCCTACAACCCGCCGCGATGCACGCCCTGCCCCTCTGCGCAGCCTCGCGCCTGCACCCGACGCGTCGTCGCCCGCCCGCTCGCGCCTGCCGCCGCTGCTGGCACGCTCGCTCCTTTCGGCGGGTGCGACCTGGGCAGATCTGCAGCTCGCTAGACGTGGCCTAAATCTAAGCTTAACTCGTCCGGGGAAGGCGCGCATGCGGGGATTTGGAGCCAAAACCTCAAATTCTGCACCCACGCCCGCGCCCGCCACGCAGTCACAGCGGCATCCATCCACACCGGACGCTGCCCAGCTCACATAACATCCCACGTCCCCGCCGCCTGCCGGGCCTCCCTCGGGTGTTGCCCAATCCCTCTGCCTGCCACCCTGTGTCGTGCCCTTCTTCGCATTGCTTCCAGAACCGCACGTCATGGCCTCGTCCAATCACGATCCGCCGCAAAAGGCCCCTTCTGGCGCCACCCATGCCGTCTTGAAGCCTTCCGAGCCCGTGCCAGACGGTTCCACAGAGGTGCAGGGCATCGACTTCAACCACTATGCCCACCGCACCATCACCGTCGAGCAGCTCGTCGCCGGCTATGCCCGCATGGGCTTCCAGGCAACAGCCGTGGGCGAGGCGGTGCGCATCGTCAATCAAATGGTACGTTTTCTCGCTGACCCGTGTACAACTGGCCCTTCCGAGCACTCGCCAACCAGCCTGGGGGCCGCAGGATTCTCGACCGCCCTTGCGCATTCCGTTGGCGAAACAATTTAGCCGGAAATAGCAATCCCATGCCGCCGTCTCAAGCTCGGTCATGCGCCTAATGTTTCCGACTAACAGATTGACAGCGCACATGGAAAGACCCCGAAGAAGGGGTGGGGACTACGATATTTCTTGGATATACGTCCAATCTCATATCGTCGGGCTTACGAGAAACGCTGCGTTATCTCGTGGAGCACAAGCATGTCTCGGCAATCGTCACCACCGCAGGAGGCGTTGAAGAGGACTTCATCAAATGTCTGGCACCCACCTATCTTGGCTCATTCGCAGCGCCCGGTGCAGGATTGCGTGCCAAGGGCATGAACCGCATAGGAAATTTGGTCGTTCCTAATAGCAACTATTGTGCATTTGAGGACTGGGTGATACCGATCCTCGACAAGATGCTAGAGGAGCAAGAAGCTAGCAAGCAGACAGATGAGCCGATCCATTGGACACCAAGCAAGATCATCCACCGACTGGGGAAAGAGATCGACGACGAGCGATCAGTATATTACTGGGCCTGGAAGAACGACATCCCAGTCTTCTGCCCTGCGCTAACAGATGGGAGCCTAGGAGATATGCTATACTTCCACACATTCAAGTCGTCGCCGGAACAGCTCCGGGTAGATATTGTCGAAGACATCCGGCGGATCAACACCATGGCCGTCAGAGCAAAGAGAGCCGGCATGATCGTTCTGGGGGGCGGGATAGTCAAGCACCACATCGCCAATGCATGCCTCATGCGCAATGGAGCCGAGCATGCGGTCTACATCAACACTGCACAGGAGTTCGACGGGAGTGACGCAGGGGCGCGGCCGGACGAAGCGGTATCCTGGGGGAAGATCAAAATGGACGGGGACAGCGTCAAGGTGTATGCGGAGGCCACGGTCGTGTTCCCGCTTATAGTAGCCGCAACATTTGCCAGCTGCAGTGAGTAGAGGAGCGCCACACCTTTCCGTCGTCAGGCGGATTGCTTGCAGCGGACGAAAGGGGATGCGGGAGCGTCTGGGGCCCAGAGCAGGCACGGGCCACGTACAAGGATAAGCCTCAAGTGGCGCAGGGATGTGTGGCTGAGGCAGGCCCACCAGGACAAGCCGGGTGTGCCGAAACAAGACTAGCGCCGTGGGAGCCTAGCAGGAACTCCACCCGCGATAGCTTCGCCGGCCGCGTGTGAGCTGAAGGGCGGAGATCAATAGAAAACATGATGCTTTTGTGACTCAAAATGCTGGTTGTTTCTGACGTGCTCAGAGCTGCTAGCCCTAACGAGCGCAGCGAAAGGGCTTACTTGGAGGTGAGCTCTAGAGCGGAGACTCGCTAAAGCGCCCCGTCACCGGCGCCGCGTGGGGAAGGGCCCTAGCCTGACCGCCTCACTTGCTCCAGGCATGGTGAGCTGGTGCCTGCGGACCAGCCACGCTTCTTAGAGAGCCTCTAGGAGCCTTGCTCGCCGTCTCTTGCTTCCGTCAATCATCACCTTTGTGCCCTACGCCGATATTTCTTCGCCGTCTTGTATAACCATTGCATCATCCTTCCAGCCCTGTTGGAGCTTCCCCGATAAAGCTTCTCTTATCGGCGCGGTACACAGTAGCTCTCCCCAGCTCCGCCGTGATCCTCTCATCACCAAATCTTTCTACCTTGATTTTTCGCTGCTGCTGCTCCACGCACCCTACTTCTGTTTCTAGGTACTACTTGGATGGGATCTGCCTACTAACACCCGCTCACCGAGACCTGCAGAACCTCACCTTCCTCGCTAGTGAACCGTCACGACACATGCGCACGCCGCGTGCACCTCCGCAGCCATGAGTGTCGCAAACGTCGAGCAACCTCCATCGATGCTCTTTGGGCAGCAGCCGCCCTCTTCCCCACCCTTCTCCAACCCGCAGTCACCGACCGAAACCCAGCACACGCAACAACCAATGTCGTCACCGCCCACGCAGCCTTCTGAAGACATTGACATGAGCACATCCACCACATTATCGCCTACCGGCCAGCGTCACGACCGGGAAGATGCAGTCATGCAGGATGGTCTGACAAACGGAGTGGAGACGTACATCGACAACGCAGCCAGCAACGAGGCCACCAGCAATGTCGCAGTAGAAGTCGCCGCTGTACCTGCCGACGAAGATGCAATGGATACCACGCCAGATAACTCGCAAGGGCTAGTAGTGCCGAATGGCTCAGGCGATACTCAGGAAGCCGCATCCGTGACGCCGAGCTCGCCGGCTGCCAATGGCGTGAACCAGGAAGAGTCAGGCAACGGTAACCAGGCACTACCACCGCCGCCGCCGCCACCACTAGCCGATGACGCGGTACGTCGCTTTCCCAGCCCAGGCGGAGCGTTACATTCTGACTCCCTGCAGTCACAAGCAGAAATTGCCCCACCAGCGGAACCTCCACAGCCGACCGACGATAGCGTGCAACCTCCACCGCCTCCCCCTCCTGCCGAACCTGTTCGCTCCGACTCCGACTCTTCTGATGATGACGATGGCAGTCAGTCATGGCAACCAATCCAAGAAGATACCTCTACGCCAGATGAGGACGAGCTCAAGGAGATTGAGGAAGGCACAGAAGTCAGCGCCCTAAACCATGAGCATTGGGAGCAGAAGGCATTTCTAACCATGGAGGACCCAGAGTATATACCAGGGGAAAGTGGGCGCATAGAATGGCTCATTGAGAATTACAACGGCACGAAGGAGAAGCCAAACCGAGACCTCGTGATGAAGTCTAACCCGGTCACAATTGGTGGCTACGATTGGCAGATCAAGTTTTATCCCAAGGGCAATGATTCTGACTATCTGAGCGTCTACGTGGAGTGTCTCAGTGTCTATGACAAGGAGCAGAGGAAGAGCGATATCGAGACCAGTAGCGATGTACCGCAAGACACTGATGCCATGATCACGAGTCAAGAAGAATCAGCCCTAGCACCGTGGGAATCGCAACATACTCCGCTACCTCTTCTAGATTCGGTGTGTATGCCTAAACGCAAGAGTGTCGCCGCACAGGTGTCCGTCGTGCTTTACAACCCCAGCGAACCCCGCGTCAATTATTCACGAACTTGTCTACATCGATTCTGCGCCAACTCGCCTGATTGGGGCTGGACGAGATTTCAGGGCCCGTACTATGACATCCCAAATCGCGCCCGAGGCCAGCGCCAAGCCCTTCTCCGCAATGACAAGCTTGCGTTCACTGGCTATATTCGTATCATCACCGACGAGACGAACTGTCTTTGGGAGCATCCAAGTTCCGACAATACGTGGGACAGTTTTGCCATGACTGGTCTCCAATCTTTGGCACTCGGAGACGGTCCTTCGTATCCTGGCGGCAATCTGATATCTACGATCTCTTCTTGGATGTTGTTCAAGCCATTCAGACAATTTCTGTACAGCGTTCAGGTACCAGATCATGAGGCAGAGCCCTTCACTCCGCCAAAGCCCCTCCTCGGAGCACTACAGAAGTTGCTTTATATGCTTCGGACACAAGTACAACCTGGAGCAGGTTCGGTAACACTTGAAGATGTTTTAGATGCTCTGGAGTGGTACGGCATTCAAGAGCGACTCGATAAGCTGGATGTGGTAGCCATTTCAGAATATTTGCGCGGGAAAATTGAAGACGAACTTCGGGACACACCTTTTGTGGATGCCTTGGAACGCTTATTAGGACCAAAACGAGATTACTCACTTGGCGTGCCCAGCTATCGTGTACCAGTGGTAGGTGTTGGAAGCATGCAAGAGGCCGTACATCAATCTCCCGATCTCACGGTCGCCGAGAGTCCTCTGCCTCAGTTGTTAACAATTGAGCTGGAGCGACAAGCGTTCGACGCGGCGTCACGCTCCTACGTAAAGCTTTTGAACAAAGTCTCGCTCAATGACCATATTGAACTGCGTGGCACATCCTACACGCTCTATGGTTTCATCGTTCATAAGCAGACTCTTCAGTCATACGTCTATCAGCCAATACTTCGACCAGAGGGACCTGGCTCCAAGTGGTACAGCTACTCAGATAGCAGGGATGGAAACATGGTCAAGTGCTTGACTAAACGACAAGCTATCGGCGCACATGAAGGCAAGGAGGGCTCGGAGCGCGTTACTGGGAGCGATCCGGTGGCGTATATTGCCATGTATGTCCGGGACGATATCGCAGGGTCTGCCTTCGCGGCACAAGCTGATACCGAGCAATGGGACGTTCCGCAGTGGATACGGAAAGAAGTGGGAAAGGGGCGAACTGCGAAGCATCCCCCGCCAATCCCTCCGCCCCCAAGCGATGAACAAGCGTCGGAAGTTGAGGAGACCAAGCCCGCAGAAGAGCCAACACAACCAGAAGAACGCCAATTCCAGGTGATCAATTCGAAAGCTTTTCTACAGCACGAGGGTCCCGGATTCTTCGATGCGTACAACAACAGGTGGCAGCCAACTATGTCAGACCTAGTCTACTCAGTCCAATTGAAAGCTACAGATGGGTTTAAAGAAGTTCACAATAAACTTACAAAGGTCATTCCAGACATCCAGGACCCTCGCCAGGTCAAATTCTGGTTCCTAGACCCAATCCTCGGCTCCTTAGGTCGCCCTAATCTGCTTCTCACGGGTAAAATGGAATATTCGAGCGGAACCTTTGATCGATATACAGAGCAAATAGCTGGAGAGCAGCTGCAGAACCTCCCACTCTATTGGTCCCGCCGGCGGCTCTGGGTTCACATCATCGATGTTGCTGACCTTCCTGAGCTTCCAAAAGAAGTCCCGAAGGAAGAACCACAGGAACCAGCGCAGTCTATCCAGGCTGAACCAGCTGCGGATTCATCAACATCCGTCGTAGATGCGCCCCCGAGAGATGATTCTACTTTAACGGATCCTCAAGCTTTGCAACCACCGACTACCGTCACATCAGAAGACACGCCAATGAGTGAGCCGGATGAGCCAGTCACCCCACAACTAGAAACAAACAATTCCGAAGTCGAAATTTCAGCTCCTTCTAATGACAGCAACGGCGGCACAGATACTGCGATGGTTGAAGTGGATGCCCCTGCACCACCCGACCCTCCAGCTGTCGACGTAATCGTGACGGATAATGCTGGAGATGACACCGAGATGGGTGATCCCCAAGAAGACGTTGCTCCACCGACAGACGCATCGATTCCTCTTGCACCAACGGATCTACCAAGTCCCCCTCCACCAGCAGACCTACCTGTCCCTCTAGCAGACACACCTGCTCCTCCGCCACCAACGGATCTACCGCCTGAGCCTGCCTTTCCACCAAACGATCCCCTTAACATATCAATTCCTCCACCGCCCGAGCCCGAGCCACCCGTACAGGAACGCCCTCCAACTCCTCCTCCGCCTCCAGATGAAGTTTATATCTTCCTCAAGTTTTTTGACGCCGAGAAGCAAAATTTGGAATCGAAAGGCTCTTACATCGTACAGGCATCCTCACGTTTAGAAGCTACAGTCGCGAAGCTGCTAGACCTGCCCTCTGACCAGAAGATTGAGCTTTTCGAGGAAGAGGAGCTGATTTCAACACGTCTGCTTCGGGGCCGGAAATCCTTCACGCAAAATGACCTGCATAATACCGCTATCATTGTCTATTTCTTTCCTCTCAATACTGACCAACGCAATGCCCTCGCCGCTCGTGCTGCTTTCGCCGACCTCCCATCCTTCCTCGCCTTCCGCGCCAGTGCCCGTAACTTTCCTTCCAAACTCAATGGCCACTTCACACACAACTACTTTTCCTCCCAGTACTACAAGGGAGAGATCAAGAATGGACATCGGCATGGCTATGGCTACCGCATTTACCACAGTGGCGCTACCTATGAAGGCACCTTCCGCCTTTCCCAACGCCACGGCCACGGTCTGTACACCTTCCAGAACGGTGACACTTACGACGGTGACTGGGAAGTAAATCAGCAGCATGGAAGCGGCACTTTCGTCGAAGCGACCACGGGGAATACCTATGTAGGCGGCTGGAAGAACGACAAGAAGTTTGGCGAGGGCGTCACGCATTGGAAGAATGCTCAGGAGACAGAGAGGCTGTGCAGAATCTGCTGGGAGGACACAGCAGATGCGGCATTCTATGATTGTGGCCACGTTGTAGCTTGCCTGACGTGTGCGCGACAGGTGGAGAACTGCCCGGTGTGTAGGAAGAGGGTGCTCAGCGCTATGAAGCTCTTCTATGTCGCGTAAATGTGCTCGATGCGAGCCACACAAATGCGGAGTCTAGATTGGATTTTCCATATATGCATGGATGGATTCTTCCTTCCGGTTGGATTTCGCCGATTGGCCAGGTTTTCTTCTCCCCTTCGTACTTCCCTTGCGAACACTATATTTCTCTGCAGAATGTCGTTCCTTAGCATGGTGTACCCGGCGTCTTACACTCTTGTTCATATACGTCATCATTTTCTTCTCGCGAGATGATACTTACGAGTTCTTTTCCCGCGTGTCCCGCAGTGATGCACTGTCGTGGTGCACAAGGAGATGTGGGATGATTTTCAACCTAGTTTCGCTTCATGATTGTCCTTTTTAATGGCTTTCCCTTCTACAGATGAGGGCGATAGATAGCAATTCATCAAGCTGATTTATCTTGTAAGAATTTACGTCAAAGTTGCACTGAGATCTTCCTGAGAGCATGGTTTTATGAGTATTATCCGGATATAATGTAAACGGCAGATCTAGAAGGCGCCATGAGAAGATCATCGCAACGGTTCATCGGGCTATGTAAGCGGTAGGACCGTCACAGGATGCTCAGGAGTGTTCAAAAGCTGATACTACCACGGGCCAAAACACCATTTTCTCTGTAATGGTATCTTTCATCCACTCAATCTTATCGAATTCCGTGATGAAGGCAAATGTCATAAAAGCTTCTACTGATGCGGCTGAACTTATGCCTTTGCGCTTTATATCGTCGTCCAGGTCAAGCCGATTAGACGTGATCTAGAGGTTCATGAAAATTGCTTCTGTTCTGCGCTAGCTTTTGGTCAAAATTACTACGCAGAAGCCTGATTCACTGCAATATTAAGCCGTAGGAAGCTGACAGGGTGGTGTGCTGCCGCAGATTATCATAGGCTACCATAAATTTTCACGGCAATCTTTAGCGGGGCGGAAGAGTCATCGTTATAGGTGCTGCCTGGCACAAGGCTAAGGGTAGAGATAGACGAGCAATAAGATGAGATACCTTTCACAGTGGTGTTTAGCGCAGCAGAGGAGTGGTGATTATAGTGCTGCCTAGCGTGAGGTAGGGTTAAGGAGACAGGTCAATAGAGGTGAGTTTAATGGCGGAACGACCCGCTCCTTAGAAGAACGAGAACAATAATGTAGACCAGGAGTGCTCTTGAATTCTAATTGTGGACGAATGTGACGCATACTGCGGCTGAGGGTTGAAAAGTCTATAGACCATGAGATGTCGACTAGTAATGTATTTTCTACCATGTTGCCGATTCAGGATCTCGCAATTAGACAACAAACTTAAAGTTGAAACCTATATCGTCACTACCACTAGATGTGAATATTGTACCATGTTTCGCCGACATGCCCGGGTTAGCATAACAAGCAACAAGGAAGCAGAAACCAGCCGCGTGAGGCTTGCTTCTTCCTACTTCATTCAATAATTACACTAAAGGTTGCGATGAGACATGAGTCAATCTTAGTCTAGTGTCAGAGAAGTATATAGTTGGAGCCTTTTCCGGCCTTGAAGCTAGTCACATCACTAAAATAAACTATCATTCTCTCAACGGCAACTGATAGACCAATATTGCTTCATATACTAAAAGGTATCCATACCATCGAAACCTACCAAGGTGATTGTTAATGTCAAGTTCGATAAGATATAAGAAATGAAACACCGAAGAATGACAAGTTTCGAAGTTTTTTCGCGCGTGGCAGCTTGTCCAGATCGAGAAATCGCATTCTCCGGAAACTTCGGATTTGTTTTTTGGGAATTGTTTTGGAGGGGGTCATGATATCTACATTCACGAGGTGTTTTTTTTCTTGCAAATCGTTGGAAACCACTAAAGCCTTGAGGTCGAAGGTGCCTTTTAGCTTAAGCATCTGATTGTAATTTATTAGGAGTAGAAATGCCTTTGACAAATCTCAGTAAGTACAATACTCATAACGATGAATGACCATATAAGCGCAACTTTAAATGATCTAGCAAAGAGTCATAATCGCTATAAGAGTTACTCATCATTCGAATATAATAGGCCATAGCACTAACTCAGTTACACCTATAAAATTCTCCACTAGTACACATCACCACTACTCTCCGTATTTGTACAGTAAGAATCCCAAAAAGCACTCTCAGACTCCCTGCTGAGCCCACAATCCCAACAAAAGCCAACATTTATAAGACAAGCAAACACCACTTTCAAAGCAATCATGCCAAATAAAGGCGATAATTTCCTGCCTCAGCCCAAGTTCAAGATAGGCGACGAGGTTGTCCTCGGTTATCGCGTCGTAGAACACTCTACACGAAGCTCCGGTGTCAAAGACAAGGAAGGCTCACCAGGTACCGTCAGGCTCGACGACAAATATGCACCCGCTTTTGATCGAGGTAAGGAAGTTGAGATTTCCACCGACTGTGGCATCTACTTGAATGTTGGGAGAGAATTGGCGACAAAGAGTGCGGAAAATCAATGCAAGGGGCCTGTATCGCAAACCAAAGATGAGAAGAACATTGAGCTTGATGACGAGCAAAAGAAAGATTTTCGTGGGGGTGATGAGGTGGAGATCCCGATTGATGCATCTTGTAACTGTCACATCTGGTTGCCGGCCCGGGACGCGAGTTTCTTTGGGAATGTCACTCTTGCATTTGAGAACAATGCGGACTTGATTCTAGTTCGACGAAGGCATCGATGGCAAAGCCATCCGATAGCGGAGACATGGAGGAACCTTGATTAGGTGGTGGTACGACAAATGTAAAGCAGTGCACAGGTACCGTTGTTACACATAACGGTCAGCGAGTCCATGACTGCCCTTGTACAATGTTGGAATTCGAATGTTTTCCATTAGCTTCGTCTTCCAGCTATAGAGACCCAGCCCTATCATGCATTCCGTTCTCCCTCATGGCCTAAAAAGGTAGAAGCTAGAATTGAACTCCCCATCTCAAACCCATTTATGCCTCAGCATCGTTCTTTGCCTTTGCGCCCCTCACCTTCGCCGGCTTGTCCGCCTTGACGGGCTTCTGGCTCTTGCGAATGGCAGATGCGCGGGCAACGGCATCCTTGCGGAGATCGAGACGGTAGTCGCGGCCGGCTGTCGACTTGACGATGGCGGAGTAGGTCTTGCGGTTGGAGCGCTTGGCGGGGATCGTGGACGACTGGATTGATGCGGAGGGCTGGTTGGCCTTGTTGGCCTTCTTGGTGAGAAGAGTGACACCGCCGTCCTCTCCGGGCTGCACACCGATGGCCTTGTCGGCGACTAGACCCTCATACTGCTCCAATTAGTCTATTGTCTTGATACTCGAATGGTAAAAGTGTACCTTGCGGGAGTACTGGTTCCTCAAATTGAGCGGGTCGCGCGAGAATTGCACACCGCCAGCCTGTGCCCTCTTGACGAGGGTGGAGCTGTTGCCGCCTATACATAACCATCAGCCCTTATTTAAATCGCAACTCCTTATCATAATCGTCTTCTAATCCTCGCTAGAATCGAAATTTCGCGGTTGGGCGCACTTACGAGTGATTTCCCAGATCAGGTCGGAAGAAAGGGTGGCCATTTCTGCGGATTCGAGTGTATGTCTTCCGTCGTCAAAGATTCAAGTCGCTGGTGTGGTAGTTCGAAATTCGTCTGAATTACCGCATGCAGGCTAGTGGACTTCCGGGGATGGAAGATCGTAGAGCCGGATGCACGGACGGCAGTGACGACGCCTCGGTGCCGCATTAAGAACACGGCCCTCAGCCACGCTCTCGTTGGTCTGGCCTGACTAACCTTTGGGATCTCCTCAAACGCTCCCGCCCCTCGACACGTCGCTGGGGATCAAGGCTCGGGGACAGATGTCGCTGTAGCAGAACAACTTTCACTTCGTTACTCTTTCCTTGCGTTTCTCCCTGTATCCGTTCCGCTTGTTCCGCGACAGGCTATTATTGCGCACTCTCGGGCCGCCGCCGAGCTGTCACAGCTACCGTCAAACACCCCGAGTTCTTTTCTAAACGTCAATAAAGATGGGCTACATCTTGTACTCCCTTACTTTTACCATCCTAGCTCTTGCCACCCGTACGTATCTTCTCACTCTCTTTACCTGTAGTATTCCCTAACTGTCTTGTAGTCGCATACTTCACCAGACACCGCTGGATCCACCGTCTACCGATCCCAGATCCTATCTATACGCGTCTTCCGACCTCATTCCGTGATGATATCGAAGCGGGATTGTCGTCATCGGCTTTCGATCTAAATGCCAACGTTGAAGCTGGTGACTCCCGGCAAGGCCTGGATGAGGCGGGGAAGCGTGAGGTACAGGCTATCATGAAGAGACAAGGTGTAGACTTCGATGAAGCAAGACGGCTATACATGCAGGATCGATTCAAGAAGAACAATATTGGACCGGATGGGAGACCGCGGGATCCGAAGTTTGTTAGCTTTTCGTAAGAGAGAAGAGGTGGAGCGTGGTGGTAGGCGCATTAAGTGAGGCTGCTTGATATTATCATTATTCCCTTTGTCATCGGTTTTTGTTTGAATCTATTGTGGGCGTTGCAGGAACTTTGAGGGAAGCGTAAAGGTATCAGGAAGAGGAGGGTGAACGGCTGTCGGGAGCTATGAGGTCTGGCTATCTACCGGACTCAAATCTCTATTCCAACTTCTCAAATTTTCATTCTGTTCTCTCTGCTGCGTCTCCTATTTGTCTCTCATATACCATTTCGTACTCTGAATTTTCCTACTATTCAGACCTCTGCTAAATGCATAATAGCAATTCATCATAGCTACTCCTCATATGGAAGTCCTTGTTCCTTCATGGGTACATCATGTATTGCTCCAATCGAACTGCATTGCACAGAAGAGTAACAGCATAGACAGATAAGTTACAGACTATCTTTACATCGTACAATGGGATATCATCTCTGATTGCTCACTCATCGTTTCTATTTGATACACCCAATATCAACAAGAGTTAAAGGCCATTACGATCCTACATCCGTATCGTTACTTATTACAACCCATCAATTCACGCCCGCCAAGTCCGGTAGCTCCCTCATAGTCCCCTGCACCTCCTTTAACAACGCGAGAAATTCCCGCTTCTCCCCCTCACTCGCAAATTCTACCCGCGCCCCAGTAACAAGCTTCTTCCGATCATTTTCAGCCTTTGTCTTCCCAATATCAACGGCGCTATCTTTCCGCCCCTTCTCTGCGCCCACTGGGACCCTCAAGCCCTTCACCTTGACCTCCCGCCCACCCTCATCCTTCACGCGAATTGGGCTATTGCTCGAATTGAGATAGAAGGCTAGGTATCCATTCCGAAACTGGGGACTGAAGTGGATTAATGCTATGACGGCGAGAGTGTCGTTGTCTTCCCATATACGTAGGTTCTCCATGCCGCACATCTGCTCGGCATAAGAGAAAGCGCCTGTAATGCCCTCGTGGATGCGGAGTGTTTTGGAAGTACGGAAGGTCCCAAGAAGAGTGCGGCCCATGAGTTCGTTTTGGAAGAGGACAGCAGCTGATCATCCCACATTATTAGCAAACTATGCGGAACCAGTCATGCCGCCTTCGCAGAATGGCTGTTTCAGCGAGTGGGACTACTACAGGGCCATACGTACCACGAGGAATCTCAAAGATATAATTGATCCATGTAGTTTTCGCCGATTTGAGGAGCCTCTGCCCGTATTTTACGTCATGGAATTTGAGCTCGCAAGGTACTGTCACAGAAACCTTTTCTGGGCTGAAATAGCTCGAATATGGAACGTACATCTCACCATCTGCCATCTTCAGCTCTAATCGCACCGTGCCATCGTCGCTAAAGACCCAGATGGACGTCATCATGCGAATATCATGTCTAGCGTCTGCGGCTGCTTCACGCTTGCGCACGACTGCTATGCGACACTCTTCGCAAGCGTCCACCATTTCCACATCGTGCGCATCTTCATCTGGTGATACTTTTTGCGCGTACTGGACGGCGACACCGCGTCTAGAAGCACATTAGCCAGGGGTTGTTCGGCGAGGTAAGTTGACGTGCTTGGGGTAATTCAGTGCGTCAGGGTGTGGCTTACACGTCACATAAGATTGCCGAGTTTCTAAAAGCTTCTTTTTCGAACGTCTCTTTTTGGCTGTTTGTTGTGGAACTTCGGTGCAATTTGAAAATCTGTGCCTGGGATGGTGGGTGGAGACTGTAGCTCGAGGTCGACATGACTCTTTCGATCTCGGGATGTGGCGGTATATCCATGGCTGGTGGTGGTAATATGGCCGACAATGTGCAAGACTCTGGTCTAGAATCCTCTGGTCTAGAATCCGGCTGTCGCATATCCGATCTTCGCCCTAGACTTGAAGATGCCCTGGTCGAAGGCGCTCGAGAGAGGTACGCGTAACGATGAGATACGGTGCTGGACTCTTGGCTTGACTCCCCGTCTGAGGAGGCATAACTGTCAGAATACCGTGATCCTGCGCCACCAACACTGAATCCCGAGATGCGCTTTCGGGCGGTTGTATCTGGAGATGGGACTTGAGACATTGGAGGCGATCCTGCTATTGTGGTACTCAAACTGGGAGAGTGAGACGGGTCCGGTGACCGAGGTGGTGTAGAAGGAGGCATCTTAGAACTCTGCTTTGGAGGAAAGAATTCTGTAGCTGAGAAGATAGCATGAATCGCTTGGGTCTGCTGGGATGCGCGTAATGGCGGAGAATGGGAGATCTTGTCGGACGCTCGCCGGGAAGTCCGGGAAGGCCAAAAACTCTCGTCGGTGACTTCTTTGACGATACGGTTGGCTTCTTCCAGCTGCTGACCAACAACACCAGCTTTGTGATGAATGTCACCCTGCTGCGCTGCGGGTTTCGCCACGCTCTCAAGTCGGGACATGTTGTTACTATACCCGATTAGTTCGCGACTTGTGAAAGTAAGGGAGATCTCACGTCTGAAGTGCTTGTCTGATGAGAGCCATTGTGCTGGTATGCCTCTGAAGAAGACGCCGTAGCTGCTGGACATTCCCTCCATCTGTGGTCCACATCATAGTCTGATATTGGTCCAAGACAAGATCGCTCCATGACCTTTCGATTGCAAATCCGCCTTGGGTGCGTGTCTTTTTGATGACTTGGTATTGATCTATCAATGAATCTAAATCTTGAATTGCGTGCTGACATGAGCTCAGGATGATAGTGAACCCGTCCTGGGTTTCCTGGTCGGCCTGTTTCAGCAAACCATCCTCAGGCTCGGCGAACATGGTCTCGGCCAGGAGCTTGAGAGCTTTCGCAAGGCCATTGATATCGACCTCGACCTCCTGAAATTCAGTTGGTGCATTCTTTCGACCGGCCGTGAAGGATCGTCCGACCTTCCAAGCAGTCTGAGACAGCATCAGGATGTCCCCGATGCTTGGGATAGCCATGATGAAGGCCGTGTCGCCTGAGTAGAATCAAACTAACAGAAGACGACAAGAACAAAAGACGACAGATGGAAACGAGCAAAGGCTAGTAGATCTCATAAGGCATAGAGCTGCGCAACATGGAGCTGGGGACGGCGTGCGATATACACCGGGCGGGGACGCGTGGGGGGAGGTGTCAAAGGCATGGAGCCGGGATGATTGGCAGGCTCGGGACAGGTGCCGCAGGGCTGGCGTCTGTAGCTTCATGGTGAGAACGGGGAGCTTCCTGACCGATGCTTGAGGTTGACTCTGTGGAGGCGGTGGAGAACTAGCCCAAATGTCGGGAGCGGACCAGCCATGGGCGCACGTGGGGTGGCCCGACCATCGCCATTGGCGTTTTGGCAGCACATTTGCCAGCCTTCTCCCACTACCACCTCCTGATAAACCAGTCCGCGCGCCGCATACTGTTTAGGGCGCATTTAGCTCTGGGCTCTGGCATCACGGATTGCACCCATGTGCGGCGGCGTCTGCTTGTTATTCGGGGCCTGCGAGCTCGGATCTTGGGCTCCGAGAGAGCCACATGCCGCGTTTTGGGATGTGGGTTTTCCATTGATTTCGACTGCTCATGTACATGTTCGCAGCTCGTTGCACGTGTGGACTACCTAGTGCCGACGAGGCTTGTTCAAAACAAAGAGGAGATTCCCAAAAGCACGCTCGATTTGGAGCTGATGCCATACATGCTATCCTGCCCCCTGTTCTACAAATGTCCCCACGATGCCATTGCGCCTGATTATGGTGATATAATACAGCGGACCCCGGCGGCCCCTCGAGTGGGAATAACGGATATTACGGTTACGCAAGAGGAGAGAAGAGGCTACGGCAGTCAGCATTCACCGCTTCGTGACGGTCCGGAAGTGCTGCAGGCTCACCGGATGAGAGACGGTTTCGGCTCGCTGCGAGAGTATCCGAGATAGAGGATCAGAGG
Source organism: Periconia sp. TS-2 (assembly GCA_030378425.1). Taxonomy (NCBI): domain Eukaryota; kingdom Fungi; phylum Ascomycota; class Dothideomycetes; order Pleosporales; family Periconiaceae; genus Periconia; species Periconia sp. TS-2. The sequence goes on along the minus strand of JASNQO010000048.1, from coordinate 127,260 downwards.
GAGATAACCGTAGTGTATGGCGACGCGGGAGACATCGATGATGCGAGCAATGCGCTCCTAGAGAGGGTCAGCTTGGGTAGCGGTAGAGAGCGAGGACAAGCACCTTTGACTCTTCAGATAGCTGAAACATGATGGCAGTGTACGAATGCGGAGACGATTGTCCCGGGAGATGCCTGCTGTCGAGGGATGAAGCTTCGTTGATTGATAGATGGCAGAAACATCTATCGACCCAAAATTTCGGGAGGCCGAAGCTTCCCGCACGTGCCTCCGCGTATGCCGAGCCGCTAACGGCGGAGCTCGAAGATTTCCAGCTTGCGGCCACCTCCACCAAATCAACCAAGCGAAGCATTGCAACAGTCCATCCGGGAAACGCGTGTGGGGATATTCTTTTGCTGTAAATACAAGGAAACTAAGTTTTGGTCAATTTCTACCATGTCTGGCCCCGGAGCGCGACACTGGCAGGTGCTCTCCTTCTCACGTCTTCAACACAACAGACTAACTCCTCGCAGGGAACAGAACAAGGAAGCCACTGTCTACGTCGGTAACATACACGAGGATGTGACGCAGCAGCTTCTCACAGAACTAATGAACCACCATGGTCGCGTTCGAACCATCAATATGCCCGTCGACCGCGTCAACAGCAAGCACCAGGGCTTCGGCTTCGTGGAATTCGCGACCGAGCAGGACGCCGAATACGTCATCAATATCCTTAACCAAACACGGCTATATGGCACTCCGATACGTATGAACAAGGCATCCGCCGATAAGCAGAAGAGTATCGAAGTGGGTGCCGAGCTCTTCATTGGAAACCTTGATGCCATGGTCGACGAGCGGACCCTGTACGACACTTTTAGCCGTTTTGGACAGCTCGTCAGCGCGCCAAAGGTGGCTCGCGACGAGTTCAACATTTCCAAGGGCTATGGCTTCGTATCCTACGGTGACTTTGACTTTTCCGACGCCGCCATTGCGAACATGCATGGTCAGTACATTATGAACAAACAGATCTCGGTCCAATATGCATACAAGAAAGACGGAAAGGGCGAGCGTCACGGCGACGAGGCAGAGCGTATGCTTGCTAAGCAGGCCAAAGCCCATGGCGTCGCCCCTGCTGTTCAGCCTCTCCCAGCCCATCTCTTTCAAGCTCCCACCGCTCCCACTCCTCCCATGGGCCGTGGTGTGCCTGGCGCACCAAATGGTCCAGTCGCTTACGGGGCTCCGCCACCTCGCGCTGCTCCACCAGGACAAGCATCTTTGCCGCCAGCGCCCTCCGGCCTGCCTGCCCGCCCACCTAGCGGTGCTCCTGCAAACTTCTACCCGCCACCTGCAGGATTTGGAGGACCTACCCCCCCACCGCCTGGCTTCAATCAGCCGCCTCCAGGCTTCGGTAGATAAGGAACTGGCACTGGATCTAAATAGCATGCATGGAATATGGCGTTTGGAGTCAAAGTAGATACCCATTAAAAAGTCCTTTTCCTTAAATTGTTCTAAATCCCTCCCATCCGAACCTAAACAGTACCTGCGACTATGAAGCCACTTCTTCGTTTGAATCCATACAATACTCAATCTAGCCTAATTCTGCATTCAATCATTCAATTCCGGTAGCTGCACCGGCCTTTCTACACGCCCCTCTTCAACCCTCTCCTGCAAGGATCGGCGCTTTCGGTCCTTCTATCAGTAGCAACCTCTTTCGTAACCCTCCAACGGTCCTCTCAACATACATATAATAACGCCATCCTACCTACTTCGCCACAAATTTTCATTTTCACTCTAACCCCTCCCTATGCTTAGTCAGACAAGCAATGCTAACTACCTCCTTGCTCATCCAACATATGCTTTGAGCAGTTAGCGAAAATATAAGAGGTGATTGTGGTGTGTGTGTGTTTGACAGTTCTGATCCACAATGTGTTGCTTGAGTCACTTTGTATAGTAAAGTGTAGCCTCATCCAAACGGAAGTTGATATATCTAGAGCAAATCATCCAATAACAGCATATCAACACAGATTTTTCCTTTCCTAATATTTCGTTGCTTTGGTATTTTGACTACGGCCTGCATTTTAGCGCTGCTACGTCTGAAAATGCTCAAAAGTATAGATGGGACACTGCTGTATAACGGGATCGAACACCAAGTATATAGCACCTAGTGCATATGTTATGGCCTTAGCACGAGTTGTCTCGAGGATTCCTTGTTCGTTTGCAGAAGAGGATACCCATTTCTCAGCACTACTGAATGTGCATTGTAAGTCTTACTGCGTCGTATTTAATCTTCTCTAATTTACGTGCATTATCGCAAAGGGCTCAAAATTAACATACTCTCGCAAGCCATGCACAAAAAATCAAGTTTTCTTTCACGCAGGGCACCAAAGAACGTCAAGGTAAAGATCGATCGCAGATAAAACTATTCTCGCACTACGCTCAAGGGAGGCCCCGTCTAGAATCCCATCCAGACCAGGCAAACGCAAATCAAGACAATACCCTCGCTTTCTGAAAAAAAAAAAAGTTGTCACAATATAACACAACGTGGTGAAAGGAAAATAGAGGTAAAACCCCTCCACATCCGTCGCAGAAAAGATTGAGGCAAGTCAATTCCAGATACCGCCCGGAAAACCAAGCGAAGAACCGCAAGTCGCCACGTGAGGAGCAAAACATAACGCCAAACACCGTCTTGAAAACCACAAAAGGGGACTTGATGCTACTCTAGGGGCTGTGCAAAGTAGGCATCGCTCATGTACAAAAGCAAGGGATATTAACAAGACGTACCCGGAGAACCAGCCGTTTTGGAGGTGAGTCATAACATCAGAGTCGTCGTATCGCGTAAAAGAGGAGAAGCGGAATCTATAGGGTTTCGCAGGAGCACGAAAGCTGGTAGCCAACCACAACAGATCGGACCGTTTCGTAATGGATGTGATGATCCGGAGTATTAAAGGGCTCGAGGAGGGTAGATCATCGTCATCATCGGTCTTTCGTCGGGCGCCATGCCCTCCAATAAGATCGAGCTTGCATCTGCAATGTTTGCCGAAGCATGCTATTGCGGAAGATCATTCCGTACCTGCAAGGATCGAATGCATCATTACAGAGTTGGACCAAGATGCGATCGAAGAGACGATGCAAACTTGGCATCAATACCTTCGTCCAGCACGATTCCGCTATCGTCGAGAGTGGAGTCGTCCTGTTGCGTACTTGGCCAGTCGATGCTAGTAAGGTTGAAGCTCACTTTATCGTGCTCCCCAGGATGTGGGCGAGTATTGACTGGTCATCTCATGTCAGTCAACCACCAAAGCTAGGATAAGGGAAGGGAAGAAGACTCACTTTCCTGGTTTGTGGCACCCCCACCTGACAGTGAATCATTGCCATTGTTTATCATGAAGGATTCCGTATCCATGCTGCTGAACCGGCTGTCATGGTTGCTACCGCTGCCTGCGGTGTTTACGCCGACATTGATCGACTCAGCCATCAGATCCGGCGAATATGCGGAGCTCCAATTCGTCGAATGATAGAGAAAACCACCTAACGACGCTAACCAGAGTGCCATCTCGTCTATGAATACCTTAGTGAGCCACCAACCTTGGAAGCTCGGACCATTCTCAACGGTGATTTCACGCAGCGCTGCTGAGCCTATGGCGTTGACATATAACAAGAGATGATTTGCCGACACGTGCGGAAATCGGGCCGGGAGCTTGGTGAGAAAGGCAGCTATTCTGTCAATGACCGTCTCCTGCATGGGATCTATGGGCGGATCTGGAGAGGCGACCTGGTAGAAGCTACCATCGGGCAGCCACATCTCCGACTTCAATGGTAGAAACATCCCCCGAATCTCAGTCGTTAGGATGTTGTACACTGATTCTTGGTTGCACGTTTGTGGCAGGATGCCTTCGCAGACGCGCTTCATGTTTACGTATGTCTGCCAGTCGCCCCACATACGGTCACGGTTCTCGTCCACAGTCAGCATAACAGCTGCAGCATGAGCAGTAGAATTAACTCGCAGCATCTGGCGGAGGAGGCGAGCGAAGAGGGATGCTGGCTCTAGCTTGGCCTCTAAAACGTGGGTCGGAAGCTGTGCGAATACTTTGCTGATGTGAGCATGAAGCGTCTTTGCAACGTTGTCCAGGAATTTGAGCACAGGAGCCGGCGCGACTTGCAAGGTAAGCTGGGAGACGTTTCGAATCATCTTCTGGTACATCAACCAATCACACTCGCGAATCCAGGGTGACATCTCAGGCATAGCAAACAACTTTTGCACTGGGACAGTCAAGGTCCCGTGGAAAGATCCGTACAGCCGGAAAAATTGCTTCTCCTTGCAGTACCGAACCGAATCGACAAGCGAGGTGCAATGAGTCCGATACAGTGCAACCAGGTTTTCGGCAGAGTCTGGATCCGTACGGGCGGGTAGATACGGCTGGATATCTGGAAGATCGATTTCTAACGAGTCCGGGGCAGCTAGAAGCTCTGTGGTAGGAAACTTGAGCTCGTACTCATACTCAGATGCTGTCCGTGGGTTCTGCGGACGGAAATGAGGTGAGTATATGTCGGTGAATAAGCGGCCCTTTGAAGAGCCTTGGGAGAAATACGTATTGCTACCAGTATCGAAGGAGTCTTGAGGAGGGAAAGCCGCCGTATCCGCAGGTAGGCGCGGCATCGTGTTGAAGTCTAATTTTGGTCCCGTAGAGTCCTGTCGTTTTAGTCCGTGGCGCGACGTACCGCCCAATGCTGAAAATGCGTGCTTCCTGTCCTCCTCATCGTCGGCTAGCGCAAGATCGACGTAGTGATACTTCGACTCTCCTCGCACGCCTAATCGACGAGTCTGGATACCAGGGAAGATGACACGCACGAGCTTTCCAAAGGAGGCTGGGTTGAGCGGGATCACACGCTCAGTGCCACAACGCTCGGCATACTTGGAGTAAACCTTGTTACGGGGTACTGAAGTTGTCGCCTGCTTGCAGACTGCCTTTAACCTGAACATAGTCAGCACATGCGAACGTAGGACAATTGAGGATTGTAACTCACCAAAGCATTGCAAATAGTTGCTTGGACTTCTCAGCCTTGGCTGTCCGATCCGTAGCGATGACTTCAGCGGCCACGTCCTTCAGCTGGCGTGTCTCATTGCGGACAAGCATTTCACGCAGTTCCTTATCGTTTGTCGAGTTGCCGGCGGTAGAGCCTTTCTTCTTCTTTTCTTCGATCTCAATAGGCGCACTTACAATTGATTGATGTTGTGGCGCGGCCTGAAAAGTATGCGAGTGCGAATGCGAATGTGCGTTTGGGTCGATGTGTTGTAAAGGCTGACCAGATACATCTCCATTGAAGCCGATCAGCTGGTGGACCGGATCCATTGGCATGTTCTCCTGCTGCTGCATCTGGATATCTGGATGGGCGGCCTGTTGGGCAGCCTGGAGGAGCGAGAAGCTGCTGGGGTATTGTTGCTGGTTGAAGATCGCGTGCTGGGTAGAATGGGCTTGGAACTGCTGCTGCACGTCGTGCTCGGGGAACGAATGGGCGCTCGTCGTCGATGCTCGAGATAGAGGGCGATTGCTCCTGGTTGACATGGCTGTATTGGACCTAGAACGATGATCTGTGGTGGCCATGGCCGTTGTAGATTCCGGGTGGATGCCGGTGTTTACACCCAAACAAAGCGATACTCGCGACGAGGACTGCTTCCGAGGGTGGGTTACTCGAGGGACAGGCTGACTAAAGGCATCAAATAGCGGCGTAGAGGTTATCCAAAGGCGTCCGGTCGGCGCGAGGTTGTTGGGTTAGACTGCGGGCGGATATGTGTCGTTCTTTGTTATTACCTAGTCGCAGGGGCGAGAAAAGTCAAAACGGGTCGAGGCGCAGGGCAGCTGATCAATGGGCCCAAATAAGATATGCGCAGATAGCCAAATGCTTCACCAAAAGGCGTGGCGAGGGTGGAGGGCCCGGAGGGGAGGTGTCGGGCTTTGTTGTGGCAGTGGGAGGCTGGTGTTTACCTCGAAAAGCGCACGGCAACGGAAAGGTTCGGCCGGCCGCCCAGGGCACGTGACTCCCCCACCAGCCACACCCACAACAAACAGCCCGCCTGCGAGTGCGCACACGGCGCAAACGGCGCAGATGGTGAAAGCCGAGGAGCCTCGAAAGATAATAGGCAGCGGCTGCACTGCGCGCACGCGACGTCTCAGACAGCGTGCAGGTGGGCCCTGCTCTCGAGGTCCTGGCTTGTGAAAGCCCACTGACGTATTTAGCGATGACGCTGACCCGCCCAACCCACAATCTCTCCCTCTCCATAAAAGGCTCCCGACACATCCCGCCCTCCTGCACCACATACATCGCACCACAGCGCTTCTACTGCATATATTCACCCTCTGCACATCTTGCCCTCCCCTCCGCACATCGCAAAACATGTCTGTCCAAGAGAAGGCCCAGGCCCACCTGTCGCAGCTCGACAAAGAGGTACGTCGACGCCCGCAGTCCGGCCGGGCACCTGCACGTCTGCGGCCTGCTTCTGCGACAAGCTGCATGCTGTCGCAACTTCGAGCCTGGAGCTCCAGCGCTGACGAAATCGTGTTCTCCAGCTGTCCAAGTACCCCGCCCTCAACAACTTTGAGAAACAGACGTCGGTGCCCAAGGTGTATGCCATCTTGGGTCTCGCTGGCCTCTACTTCTTCCTCATCTTTTTCAACATTGCCGGCGAGTTCCTCGTTAATATCGCGGGTTTCATCATTCCTGGCTACTACTCGCTGGCCGCGCTCTTCAGCGCCAGCAAGATCGATGACACTCAGGTGCGTGCTCCCAGCTGACCCGCGGCAGTTGTCGCAGGCTTCTGTTTCACAAAACATGCTAATTTGATTGCAGTGGTTGACGGTATTGCCCCTCATCCTTCCAGACACTTGAAACAAATCCAGTTCATCCGCATGTGCATGATTAGCTAACACTGTAGCTTAGTACTGGGTGGTCTTTGCGTTCTTGACGTAAGTGGGGTCCCGCGCGAACTTGCGATACTGTACTAACCCCTCCAGCGTTTTCGAGAGCGCCGTCAACGCCGTTTACTGGTTCCGTACGTTCCACCGATAAGCAAAATCACGCGGATATCTGACAGAGATAGCATTCTACTACACCTTCAAGTTCGTCCTCGTCCTCTGGATGGCTCTTCCCCAGACTGGGTATGTGTCGCACCCGCAGACTGACATCGCACACGACTTACGGTATGCAGTGGTGCCCAGATTGTCTTCCGCTCCTTCCTCCAGCCCGTCTTCGCGCGTTACTTCTCCGAGACCGGCTCGACCGCCGCCAACCTCCGCGCACAAGCCGACTCGGCTGGCAAGTCTCACGCGTTGTAAATCAAGTGCGGAATTCCCACATTTCTGACAGCCGCAACACTAGACTTGAGGAAGTCTTCTGCTTTGGCAGGGCCAACCTTCAGGGATGGTGCGAGAAATGCGGCTGTAGCAGCTTGGTTTCGATATAGCCATAATGGTCCGCAGTCTTCTGGCTCTAGCAATGATAAGCACGATGACAATGATCAGAAGAAGAGTGGAGAGTTTTCCCTACGAATCACGGTAAAGTGTCCTTGATGGACAACTTAGGTAGCTCCCGGTTTTGGTTTCTTTTTAGTTGGACTTTGTAGATCTCCGTCGGAGGGTAATGGTTTTGATGTTGCTGTTTACCCTACGTCGTCCGCCTCTGTACGATCTATTCGACAGTCAATAACCCTAGAATTGCTTCTTTGTACTATGTGTTCCCGTCCGTGATGTCTAATCTCTCATGTACACGAGTGGAATCCATAGAATCCGCTATACCAACCGCTATGCCAACCCGTTTAGGAACCCTTCGCCGTTGCGACACTCGCTCGGTGTATTCCCGCTGACTGCCAATCAATACCCAATAATTATTCATCAACATATCTATAGCGGGCCGGCTCATCAAGGTGAAAGGGCGGTTTGGATTGAATCTATATGAAAAGAATATCAAGTTGAAAACTCCCTAGCGAATGCATCCAACAAACCCAGCCAGCCAGCTATGCAAAAGTAAAAAGAGCCAAAAAAGCTCGTCTGGGGTATTATTATCAAGGTGAAAAAAAGCCTCCCCAGGCTCCATTCCTCTCCGCATCCGCACTTTCCCCGCTCTAAGACGCTTCATCCGATACCGTACGCATGATATGCGCACTTCGCAAAATTACCGCTCGTCTTCCTCTCTATCAGCATAGCCCCCTTCAGCATCAGCAGCATTCTCCTGCTGCCCCCTCCACCCCTTCCACAGCTCACCCAACGTCCCACTAAGACTCCTTCCTCTCCCCTGCTGCACGGGCTCTTCGTCTGTGGCTGTTCTCCGTCGATCAAGCGGTTCACCGACAGCACTCTCATCGGCTTCCCCGGCGCCTATACCCAAGACGCTCTGTCTCCGCTTCACGTCGTCGTCTCTCTGTGATGGGGTTCCGCGCAATGAGCCGCCGCGTTTGAGGTCTGCAACCATGGCGCTTAGACTTGTGGAGAAGGGGCTGGCGAGCAGAGGACCTGGGATGCTGTTTCGCGCACCCATGCGCTCTGCGGTGCCATTTCTGCGGAGACGGGGTGGTAGTGTGTTTGCTGCTGCTGGAGTAATGGCTGCAGAATCGGAAGTGTTACGGGTAGGTGTATGAGGCAGAGGGGGACCAATGCTAAGTTCTGGGGTAGATGTTGAGGGGCGGGGAGGTTCCATGGCTTCAGAGGGGAGTACGGGTGTGGAGAAAGTAGTGTGTCTGCTTAAGTCCACTGGACGGGGCCGGAGAGAGGGTGAGTCGGTGGCGGGCTCTTGTTCCCAAGGATTCGTGGTTAGAGGTGATGGGACGTCCGGCGTAGCTTTCGGCGGAGTCTGCGGTTGAGGGCTACCTTGCTCTGGTGTGAACGTGATACCTGGTGTAGAAGGCTGCGAGGCTTCTCTAGTCGATGGTCTCCTATGAATCTCCATAGGCGGGGATGTTGCTCGAAGTGTTGACGACCGTCGACTGCTCGTGCCAGCTCGTTCACTGGCTCCATCCACACCGTCATGATATCTTTCCCCGTCGACCAGGTTGATAGCATCTTCTGGCTCTGGATCACGGTCTTCATCATCTCGCCCACGAGATCTACCGCTTGTAATCAACCATACACCTAAAAATGTCATAGCACATCCTCCGACAAACTTGCCTGCATCATCGCCCGATGTTCGCTCAAAGTCGCGGTACAGAATAGCCGAGCCAAGAATGACGGACAGTGTGAACATGACAAATTGTACAGGAATGACTTGGGTAGCATCGAATCGTTGAAGTGCCCGGTTCACGTACTTGATCTGCATGATAGCGGTGCCGACCAAGATAGCAACCAGGAGGTAGGTAACGGGGAAGGTGATGGCACGCCATAGGGTATAGGATAGCAAAGATGCGACTCCTTTTGTCGATAGGGCAGTGTAGCCGCCTGTGATATCATTAGAGGATGAAGTTCAAAATTTTTTCATGCGGGAACGTACCAAAAAGGCCGACTAGCCCCAAGTCAATCAAGATACTCTTATCGCCAAACCGGTTGCTCGCAATTATCAACGCAATAATCACCGCCACTGTGATTCCCAAATACGTTTCAAACTCCCACCTACGAATGAGATCCCAAATCTCATCCGGGCCTAGCTTCGGATTGTTATCGCTGGCACTGGCTACGACAGTTACAGCACCTCCAACAGCAACCAGCACGCCCAATCCATCTCTTGTCCGAAACGGCTCCTTCAGCATAAAGGGCGCGATTATACAGTTGGAAACGAGGGCGACGACCCCAAGAGGCGAGACGATAGAAGCGGGCGCAAAACCGTAGGCGAGAAAATTTCCGGCCTCGCCAGTCGTCATCAATATGATGCCAGCCCACCAGTACGGACTCTTGAGATAGCTCTTCTGCTTATCAACACCCTCACCCGAACCTTCTTCTTCTCCGATTGAATTCAACGGTGGCCGTGAACTTCTAGTATTACTTCGCGAAAGGGTAGTGCCAGGTAGTAGTGGGTCTTCCTCGCTCGCGACGAACGCGGGACTTTTCCTTCCGCTATCCGCTCTACCCATCCGTTCACTTCTATAACTCGCACTCCTCCTCTTTTTCAGCTTTTCCCTCTCCTGTCTTTCCCTCTCTAGTCTAATATGCGCATATCGTTGCGTATTGAGCGCGAACGAAATCATGATATTCCCAACGACAGCCGTGACAATCCCGATGAACGAGTTCCACTCCTCGCTCCCATAACCTGAGCCTGAATCCAACGGTGATATAAGCGGAGACGACGCATTATGAAAGGCGGTTGTCGCCGGGCCAGCAGCGAGAACAGGAGGAGGCAGACGCATGGTCTGCTTAGTCGAGTCGTCGGAAAGCGGAGGAAGCTCGTTTCGGCGCAAGGATAGTTCGGTCGGATGTAGAGGTGTGCTGTATGTACAGTGAGGGCTTCATATGGTTTAAGGTACGTAGAATAGTAACATAATCGCGGTGGTAGTGTCGTAGGATTCCAAGACGTTGCGGTGCTGTTGTAGGGCTGCTCGGAGCTATATTCTTGGCCGGCAGGGTTGAGAGCCGATCCGCACATGACGAGGACGGTCCAAGCTTGCCGGCTGCCGTCTGACATGCCGCGCTATCCATCATCGTGCAGCTTTCCTTGATCCAATGACACATTTGGGAAGTCTGCTGCTCTTGTAGATTTGGACTCTGGGATTATTGCAATGGCGCAGTGCAGTGTGAAATGCTCCGAATGTATACGTACACTCCTGTGAAGAACCATCACGAGGGATTCGAGAATGAGACATCCATGCAGAAATATCCTTGAAAATGCCCTAAAGGTGACAAGTCCATAGTAGACCGTTCCCATGCTCCACCAGCTTTTCCTATCCATATCAATACATGACGCGAATTCAATTCCATAGTGCAATCCCTAATCTCCTCCAAGTCCCTGCTTAAACCGTCGAGCCTTTGTCCTCTAGAGTCGGATGATGATAAGTTAGCCCTCTCATGCCATGTCGATATCGCCATTCGCAGCCTCGGCGACACCATTCGCATCTTCCTCCTTAATCGCGTCTACCTCTAGTTCTGGTTCCGGCGCTGCAGCGAGCAACTTGATCCTCGCCTCGATTGCCTCATCGCCGACGACGGACTCCTCCACCGCTGCTTTACGGACAAACACTGTGGCCCAGCGCTTACCCCACGCACGAATGAGCTGGCCCTCCTCGGCCGTTATTTCTCCACTTGTTTCTTTCTCGATGAGAACGTCTGCGGCACCCTCAGCGACTCCTCTCACGGCATCCTCTATGTACTTAAAAAGCTCGCGCATCTTTTCCCGGTCGTTTTTCAAAGTGGTCTCAACGAACGTGATTTGCTCAGACGGCAGGTTCTTCTGGAAACGAGCAGCGGCAACTTGGCGATTCCGGTTCGTGACCTTGGCCACTGTGTTGGAGACCGCTTCAAAGACCCAACTCTCAGTGAGGGCCTGGCCGGCACCCATGTGGTTACCAAACACCCATTGGACGACGGTCAGGGGTGCAAGGATGGTGTAGTTGAGCAGGATGTCGATGATGCGGACGGCAACACCAGGCTGATCTTTCCAGTACTCCACTACGCTTGCCACAATCTGACGTCTCGCAGGCTCAGACTCCTGAGCGATGTTCATGAGACGCTCCTTGCCTCGCTCGATGCAAGACAGAACGTGGGAGAGCGACTTGGCACCTAGCCTGCAGATGGCGGTTACGAAAGCATCAGTCGAGGGGACCAGGACATCTGCAACGCCTAAGCCCATCGCTTGCGTGTGGATCTGGTTAATTGTCTCCTGGATGTCTTCATGTGAGGCCTTCTTTCTAAGCTGCACAAGCAATGTCTGACCCTCTGTCGCGAACGGTGTTTCTGTAGACTAGTTAGATAGGTATACACAGGCCAAACGCGGGTGACCTACGGGGATTGTCATATTTAAAATCGGGACTATTGTCTTCGTCCAGTCGCTCTGGGATGAGCGAATGCATCTCCCCAGGAAGTGTAGAGCGAATCCGTTTCGCAAACGAGAGACGTATCTCCTTGTCTAGCGCGGCAATGATGAATGCTTTCTTTGGGTGCAGGTTTGTCAACTGAAGGTCCTCGAGCCTACAATAGTCAGCGATAGTATTCAAGTGTAGGTTGTGAACGTACCATTCAGCCCAGCGCCATCTGAATTCGAAATTGCTCAAGTGGTGTGAGAACCAGTCCAGGAAACGATAGCTTAGCTCGAGATCCATAACGTGCAAGCTCTTGTAAATGGCACGAATCGCACGGCCTAACGAGGGGGCAATGGCAGCAGGAGCAACCTTGCAGCACTGCGTAATGAGCGAATGGTAATAGACCAGCTTGTGTTCTGGAGTAGGTAGCTTAAAAAGCTGCGAGAAAATGGCATCGATGACCATATCCTCGGATTTGTAGACAATTTTGTCGCCCATCGACTCGCGGAGCTTGTCAGCTGCTATTCCCCGCTTGGCAAAGGTGTCTAGAGCCCAGTAGCAATCGAGATCGACGAGGAACTTGGCGACACTTTCACGATTGAAATCGAGTTGGTCAATGGTGTCGACAATAGCGTCGCGGATGAGCGAAGCTGCAATGTCAGAAGTTTTCGGAACAGTGCCAACTTCTTGATTAGCGAACAGAGAGAAATAAGCTTCCGGGAAGAGTGGCTTAGCGCCAGGGTTGACAGGAGACGGGATGATAAACGTTGGGAACGCGTGAGTTGCGGAAGAGGTGGCAATCGTGTCTTCAGGGTTCTTCTTGAGCAGCGCCTCAGGGTCAAACTTGGGAATGCATGCAAGTTCCCATCCAGACTGGGACTCGCTAATGAGTTGTTGCTGAAGGAGGCCAATAATGCTATGATAACCGATGACCATGTCCTCATTTGCTGCATCATAAGTATGAATAAGGCTTTCCATGGGAAGCATATTGCCCGCAACAATGCCAGTGCTATTGAGCATCTCCTGCGCCTTTTCGTGGAAGCGGCTTCCTCCGGAGGCGATGGCATAAGGAATAGTCAGAAGGATGATCTTGACGAGCTCGATACCGACGACCTAGCAGAGTTAGCAAAAGTTAAGGGTGGGTAGATGCATGCGGATGCCATACATCATTCTCATTCGCACTCTGCAAATCTACCACGGTGTCGAATAGCTGTCCCAGGAAGGCAAAGACGCCATCCTCATCGTATGCAGCCTGCAAGCAGGCGAAGAATCGCAGCAGCAGTTTGAATTCTTTCCATTCGCCTGCATTTAGAGCTGCTTGCATGCGGTCTCCGACCTTCTTCATTGCCTCGACCGTAATCTCCGACTTGACTTGGTTGGCATAAAAGGCAATAGCAGCGACGAACGGAATCTTGAAGGGTTGCTCGACAATCCTGTACCCTGTTAGCACTCATTCTAGCAAGTGGCTTCCGCAGAGCATACAACTGGACAAAGATGTCGAAGTATTCGGAACGAATGTCCTCATCATCATAGCTGTCTCGGAGAATTTCCGCGATCTCAATAGCCTCGTCCTGCGGCAGCTTGGTAGAGCTGGCAATGTTAATCGTCATCCGGCGCAACTTTGCCAGTGGGGGTTCCTCGTATCGGCGTCGCGAAGGTCCATCGTCGCGGCGGCGGCGTTGCGGACCACGACGGTCATCGCGATTGTTCTGATAATCGTCCTCATCTAACTCTCGTGAGCAAATTTCTGAGACCAAGGTTGGCTGGGCTTCAAGCTTACCATCACGGCGCCGCTTATTTCCACGATTCCGTCCCCTATCCCGCCGGTCATCCCTATCATCGTTTCTCACATCTAGGTCCGCCATTGCGTACACAAGTTTAGCCTCTGCTCTATGAGCAGTGAATCGTGATGCGTAGCCTGGCGAACCCCTTCCACAGAAACGCGAATGGCTGGAATTGTCGACGCGCGGCTCGAAGGAGCGATCGCAGCGAGAATGCCCGCGGGCGTAGTGATCCGACGGCCGAGTAGGAGGTGGGCGGTAGCGGTCACAGGAGCGATGTCGTCGTGTGATTCGACTAATGGGTCGATTGACAAAGTCGTCGCGGAAGTCGCGCGCTTCTCGAAGTGAAGCTTTGCCCTCTTCCTGGTTAGTTCCACCCTCCTTGCGGCTAGGCCAGTTTTTGAGGTCTTGGCCATCACGTGACTCATCATCTGAGAATGTTGTCATGAGGAGAGCACGCTCTGGATGAACAGCGGACTCTATGATTGGCTTGATCGCCGGAAGCAGAGTATTGCTATTCACATCAATTTCCATATCCAGTAGATCCATCACGTCTCCATCCCTTGGCATTTCCACCTCCATAGTTCCTGCATAGTTAACATAAGCTCGAAGTTGCAAGGTTAGACCAAAGGTTGGGTATTTGCATCCGCTTACCTTTTGCTGGGAGTGCTTGAGAGTCTGTATGTCTTCCCTTGTGTCGCCGGAAATCGTTTTCAGCGACTGGGGATCAGTGCTGCCCTGGGTTGGCACTCTACGAAGAGAAGAGAGTAGGACAGTAGAGCAGGGCAGTGAAGTCTTAAATATGTAGAGCCACGAGGTCTTGTGGGCTTGGTGAGAGAAAGTAGCAAAATTGCAGCAAAGGGTGGCGAAGGATGGATAAATAGCCCTTCGAACGAAGAGTGAAAGAGAAAGACATGAAACATGAAAGGGAGCCTCTCTCTTTCAAATGGCTGACAATAGCTATAAGACTTCGTTAGTCTTTGCTCTTTTGCAACAATTTCTGGATGTGGATACTAGGGTCTGTGTATCCGTACTTTCAATATTGTTATATTCAACATAGGTTTAGCGATCCTTTCCAGTCAAGGTACCAAAGAGAATGTAGCTCACTCTTGGGATCAAGTTTCACTACCGTGAGATTTGTTGCGTGGGAGGCAATCATCACCAGCCGCATAGGGGCCCATCACAAGACTAAAATCTTGCATACCTGATGTAGTAACTCCTATAAGATATGCATGGCCACTCATCGCAGTTCGTCGCAGTCATCCTACTTTGTTCCAACCTACTCTTGTATATTGGTAGAAAGGAAAGGAAAAGGAAATTCCAACTTCCACTGTTACGAAACACCGCCAACTTTCTGGCTAGCATCGTTGCTTCGTTGCTTCGTTGCCGATCGTTCGGGCGCGATAGGTCAAAAAGCAGGCTGGACGACCCGACACGATCTTGAAGGCCTATCCACGCAACACAACACAAACACAACACCCACGAGAAAAAAGCAAAAGGGGGCATTAGAGAAAAAGAGGAATCTACTCATCATAGGAGGAGGATGCCCCCGAGGCGAAGAAATAGCACGTTTAGACCCTGCGCCGGTGCGAACTCCTCCTCGATCGTTCTTCTATGCTCGAATACTTCGGCCTCACTAGCAGACCAGCCCTTGTCCGAGAACCATCATGATCGCAGTCCAGTCCTTCGCACACACTCTCTCGCGGGCCGGTGCGCCATCCTATCCTCGCGGAAGGCTTCTGCAACCGCCAAAACACATTTCCGAAGATAGCCTCCCATCATCTCGCACCATGCGCACGAAGAAGGATCAAGAATGAAAATGGACATCCGCATGCATAAAAAAAAGGGGGGGAAAGAAGCCGCAGCTAATGCGCGCCATGAGAACCGAAAAAGAAACCCGAAAACCCATCCTAAGATGTTCGTGCCAGACATCCCTGACTTTTATCATTGTTTCCCCTTTCCCTCGAATATCGCAATCCGTCTGCTCGCTGAAACAATCGTCAAAAGAAAGGGGTTGAAGGGAAAATACATCGACGGAACCTGCCCGTGCCTGTGCTGTTGACGAGACGGGGAAAGGGCCCAAGATTCGAAATTAAAAGCAAGCCTAGGCCATCCTCCACACGCACGAATGACGTTTAAACCATTTTCAGACGAGCTCAGACATTGCAGGGAAAGGGTGCAGTCGGCGTAACCCCAGGAAACCGACGCCGAAATGAGACTCCAAAATGTTTGCATCTTTCCGGCGGGCACACTTATCCTCGAAAGTGGAGAGAATCAGATGCCATGCCGCGTGAATAAACATGATATCGTAACGCATTCATCAAGCCCCGGTTTTAATCCAACCGCGCCATCATTTGGTCCTTGGTGAGGGGCTTGAAGTTTGGCGAATCGTACTCCAGACCCTGCGCGGCCAGCCTAGGGCGGATGTGGGGTGGTACGAGTTGTTGATTGAGGGTTGGCGCGATCGAAAGTTCTAGATATGACGTTAGAAAGGGCAAGGAGAAAGAATAAATGAATGCAGCCTTGCTTACCGTGATGAGTGAAGTTGAAGAGATCGGGCAAGTCCCTCGTGGCTCCGTTCGGATGGCGCGAGTCCGGCAGACGGGTGCCCGAATCTCTCAATTCGTCGAAGAACGGGTGTACCATGGCATCAATGGCCGACAGGCGCTGTGTAGGCGTGTACTCCAGCAGCTTGGAGATGAGGTCGATGGCGTTCGGATCAGCCTTGCGGAAAACCTTGGCTGGGTAAGCCGCGTGAAATTTAGCATTGAGTTCACTAGGGCGTACCTTATTGAATGGGTGGGGCTTGATCTGAGGAAACTTGTGCTCCATGTAGTTGGGATTCATGGTGCGGATCTGGTCGCGAGTGGGCGTTCCGAGCACTTTGATGATCTCGACGAGCTGATCTATGCCGGATTCGCCAGGGAATAGCGGCTGTCCAAGCATGAGCTCGGCCATGACACAGCCAGTGGACCAGACATCTAATCGTGGCAGTTAGCGTCGAAACACGGATGCAAGATGCAGTGAGCAACGTACCAATCTTGGTGGTGTAGTTGGTGGCTCCAAAGATGAGCTCGGGTGCGCGGTAATACCTGGAGCAGATGTACGAGACATTGGGCTCATTCTCGACCAGAATCTTCGCGCTGCCAAAATCGCAGAGCTTCAGGACGCCGGTGGCTGGATCGAGGAGCAAGTTCTGAGGCTTGATGTCCCTATGGCAGATGCCCTGGGAGTGGATGTAGGCGAGTGACCGGAACAGCTGGTAGATGTACAGCTTCACCTCGAGGATGGGCATGACGGTCTTCATCTTGTTGAAGTAACGTGACGCACGGTACACGGTCTCTGGTACGTACTCAAGCACAAGGTTGAGATAGACCTCGTCCTTCTGTGGCTGAAGCCGTCAGCAACACGACGAGAATGAGCGGGGAGTGAGTGAAACAGGGTGATACGTACACGCTCGCCATTGTTGTAAAAGAAGGCCTTGAGCTCGACGATGTTTGGGTGGCGGACGATGCGCATGATCTGAAGTTCACGGTTCTGGCAAGTAGTCAGCACGGGCGCAGCAAAAGCACGTCACATGGGCCTGGCTCTCACCTTGAAGCGCTTGTCCTGGAGAACACGCTTGATGGCGGCGTCCTCGCCGCTGGGCGACAGCTTGGTCTGAAAGACGACGCCGAAGGAGCCATTGCCCACGATCTTGCACTGTGTGTATGCCAAGTCCTTGATCTCGCCGGTCACGCCGTCTTGCACCTTTTCGCGGATGACTTCTGCCGGAGAAGTTAGCAAGGAGGCAGGCAGGGCTGCGGGGAGGGTAGATGGCAACTCACCACCCATTCTCAGGGACGAGAAGGCCGACGGCCGGTTTTGGCTCATTGTAGGGATGCGACAATGAGGGGGTCCGCCAAGCACGGATTGCTATCGAGAGAAGGGCGGGCTGTAATTGAGCAGAGTGTGGAAGCAGCGTCTGGAGCGTCGCAGCAGATCCGTCGTGGGTGGAAGACGGGTGGTGGAGGTGGTGGTGGTGGGCGGCGAGGTGGAGTGGCGGAGGGCGAGGTGTGTTGAGGGTTTTCGTCACGGAAGCCGGGGGGGGGTCAAATGATGCGTTGAGGGCTGTGGCAGGTGCTTGCAGCGACAGGCAACACACGGCTGTCTCCGGGTCGACGGCGGCGTGAGGGACGCGGGGGCGGAGGTGAGAGGGAATAGTAATTGGGGTGAAGGCGAGGAGGAAGGGGCAGCAGAAGAGCAGTGAAGTGAAGTGACGAGAAGCCAGTGGGAGAATGATGATGGAGTTGGGAACCGTCGGCGGGGCACTGGGCAGCTAGCCTACGACGGGCGACAGCGTGACCTGCTGAACTTCTGCGATGGGTCCTGGTGCGGTCAGCGCCCCAACTCACCTCCGGGGCTGGGCAGCCCGCAGCAGCCAGCAGCCTCGAGCGGCGGCGGCGGCGGAGAATATTGGATGCTGCTGTGAATGCACAAGGCCCGCTTGCACAGCGTGAACCGCCTGGCGGGTGGTTGGGATGCGGTGGCAGCGCCCGTCGTGTGCCTGCCCGCCGCCTTGTTGAGCACACGCCGGGACAGCTTCTCGTTTCTGGTTTCTGGTTTCTGGTGTCTGGTGTCTGATGTACTATTGAATTCCGAATTCCTCGTTTCTCGTTTTGGATTCTCTGGTTTCCAGTTTCCAGTTTCCAGTTTCCAGTTTCTAGTTTCTAGTTCTAGTTTCTGGTTTCTGGTTTCTGGTTTGCAGTCTCCAGTCTCCCGTCTCCCGTCTTCCGTTTCCACTTTTCTCCTTTCTACTTGTACTTTGCTTGTCGCATTCCTGCACGCTTCGCCAGCCGCCGGCGACTGCTGCTCGCTCGAGTCGGCCAGCCAGCGTGGGTGCGTGCCAGCGTGCTGCGTCCTCTCCTCGGAAGACGAATGACGCTGGATGCAGCGGGCTGACCAAAGGGGCAGCGCCCACATGACCAATTCAATGCCATGCCAGGCTGCTCAAGCGCGCTCCACCCCGTCCCGGCGACGACACAGAGGCAGCGCCTACACCCTACACAGTACAGCCTGCTCCCTACATCCCTACACCCCTAGCACCCCTAGCACCCCCAACCCATCCCGGCAGTGGTGACGCCGGCTCGTGGCTTGCGAACTGCTTCGCGCATCTCCAATCGTGTGGACCGCCGCGTCAATGGACGCAGCGCGAGGGCCCGGCCCAGCGTCCCTCGGCGGTCCTTTGCTGCTAGTACTCTGTCGTCTGCACTCTGCACTCTGCACTCTGCACTCTGCACTCTGCGCTCTGCACGGCTGCACTCTGCAATCTACTCTGGCCGTGGCCGTCAGCTTCACCGTGGCCGGCATGCAGTCGCGATAGAGGGCAGCTGCAAGCCCGGCGCCCTGGCTGAGCAATCAGACGCGGCCCTTTATTTGCACGACAGGCCCGTCATGGTTGTTCTGCACCTCGTCCCGCCCGTCCTTCGCTGGCCCACCACACACGAACCTCGCGCTGCATGTGACCTTGGCTGGTCTGAGAAGCCACCCTGTACACAGTACGCCGTAGTGCCTGTCCGCAGCCTCCGCTATGCTCTGCTGGGCGGCCCGACGCCGCGTATCCAGGCACTCCCTGCCCTGCGTGCCTGTCTCATCGCTCGGTTGCCTCGCCGCAAGCATTTCTGGCCCGTCCCCACAACACCTCCCGTGCACCGTACGGCCAACAGCCTTGGACGTGCAAACACACAAACACTCGCTCGTCCTCGCTGTGCCTGGGCAGCAGGCGTCTGGCCGAGGCCCCTAGCCGCTGCCGAGTGCCCGCAGGCAATCAACCGCAGCGAGTGAGCGTCGCACCAGAGACTCGAGATGCTGCATCGAGCCAGAGCTGCATGACCATCCTGGCCGTCCGGGCCCTCGACGTGAATTTGCTGGCGCTTGCTCTGACCGTGACGCAGGACACGTGCTTCGTCCTCGCCAAGCCGCGTGACGATGCATCCCAACAGGCCCGGTGAATTTCAAGCACCCGTGCAAGCTTCGCCCGCCGATGAAACACTTCCGCCATGCTATTTGGAGCACGCAAGGGCGGGCCCGGGCGCGCCGCTGTTCGCCTGCGCGAGCTCCATCCGCGAGCACATGCCGCATTGGACAGTGGAGCACTGCCTGTGGCAATCGACTCGTGGTGCTTCAGGGCTGCCGCCAGCCCGTCACGTGCTCCAGACTCAGGTCGGCTGCCCGCGGACGTGGGAGCCTTTCCGGAACTGCACCTCACTGCGGACTTCTCCCTCCCCATGCACAAACGAGACGTCGTCACAGTGGCACAGAGACTCGTCGGTTCCTCAACATAGCAACGCCAATCCCTATCGGCATGGAGATGACGATCTAGCCCGACATCGAACCGTGGAACGCACATGTTTGTACATCGGCCTCGTATGAAGCTGGCGCTCTTTTCATGGCCGTCCGCGTTACACCATTCAGAGACTCGACAGGACGACAGGAGCACAGCATGCCGTCCTACACAGGAGATTCATGCTCACCCTCGAACTTGCTCGGTCTCGCGGATTCGATTGCCGCCCAATCAAAATCAATGGGCCAAGCAGCAAGGCCCTTGAGAACACAAGACATTGTTTCTGCCGCAAAGTTCTGGCCTACACATCTAATGTCCGTCCAAAAAGTCTAGAGACACGCAAAAGTTATCGTGTCCCAGGCCGCTACATGACGACACACAATTGCATCACGCCAACTTGCTGCTTTCTCTAGACCAACTGCCGACAGGACGTGGAAAATCTTACATGGCAGGTCAATACTGAGCAGACGACTGATTGATGCCCGCCAAGTGCCACCTTCCACGGCCTGGCATGACATAGTCTAGATCTTGAGCTCAGCTCAGCTCATAATTGAGCTTGAACTGAGCCATTAGCGTCAAGGCTTCTCTCGTCCAAACAATCCCAATTCTTCGACGTGCATTCCGCAAAGCAAGGGGAGCTGAGAGATTGTAGCACCATCTTGCTAAAACGCCAGCTACGCAGCTACGTTTCAAACTGCGTTCTCGGTGAGACCCAAGCACGCTAAGCAACCCAACCTCAGAAGCAACATTCTCGACTACTGCTGTGCCATGAAGACAGAACGGTCTGACGACCGCATTTCCTCTAAACTAGGAGGTTTGTTTGATTTGGAGTCGCATTCTGGGCTTGACTGACATGATCTTTCCTGGCCTTCTCCGTCTCGCTCCTTCTTCACTAGTTGCTCTTGCAGGCATGCCTCCTTCTCCCCCCGACCCACGCCTTCCTCAATACCAGTCACCCTCGTGTCCCTCATTAGCAAATCCAGCAACAACAATCTTCAGGCTTTCCCCCACGCTTCTTACTTCGATCCTCTGATGCACGTCAGAATCCAGAACTCTTGTCTGCATCCAACGCACGCGCATTGCCTTTGGCATCCACATTCACTATCATCTCCCAGCCTGTGAAACGAGACATCACACTGCATGTATGCGAGAAACTAGGAATGCGACACTGCTGGTCATCACGGGGTCGTCAGTGTATAATGCATCCCGACGTGGTGGCGGGCTATTGGGTAAGCGTGGCCCAAGCAAGGAGCGCCGAGTCAAGCGTGATGGTCCTTTGATGACCGATTCATGTTGATAGGGTGGACTAGATAATAACTGATGCATTGAATGTCGAAGGACGACCACTGGTCTCTTTTCCTTGGTTGTGTTTGGCTTGAGATGGATAAGTGTTGGGTAGTAGAATTATCAGCACCGCGAAGGAATTCCATTGACGAATAAGATGGCATGGACGCCGTGAGCCTGGGAGCATCAGGGCGATTCGGTAGGTAGGTATACGCGATTGAGTGACAAACAGGACACGAAGGAACAAGTGACAATGCAATTTTCTTTTTCCATCTTCCGCAAACACTTGAATTTCCCATCACACGACCTATTGTTCAGCTTGAAAAGAGTTTCATTAAGCAATTGTAATTGTTACGATCATGTAAGACGGAAGCCATCCAGCCTGCAAACAACGAGCCTCATGCGCCACTCCAAAACGCCATGAATGCACATCTCAAAACCCTCACTCCACTATACTCAATCATACTCAGCCCTCTTGCCCTTGGCTCTCCTCTTGTTCCCCTTGAAATGCTTCTTCCCGCCCATCTTCAACTCACTCGGATCCACATCCTTCTCCAACGCCGTAACAGTCTTGAGCTTCCTCCCGCTCAACTGCTTCCCTTGCTCGCTGTACTGGTAGTGAAAAGGTTGTGTTAAATGGGCATTGCCCTGTCCAGTGGCGAAGAACTTCTTGTCGAGCTTTGTGCTCTTTTCGCCTGTCATGGGGGCCCCGGATAGCGGAATGGCGTCGAGATCGGCGTCCATGAGGGAGGGATCTTCTGTGCCGGCAAGGGAGGAGGAAGCCAGTGAGGCGAGGTGTGCGCGGCGTTTGGCGGGGAGGTGATGAATGTCGTAGAGTTCGCGATTGAAGTGTTTGGGGTCGATGGACGCGTCTGTGGGTGGTGGATGGCAGAACAATAGTTTACCCTTCACGTAATCTTTCAGAACGTAACGTGCTGCTCTAGACTCGTCGGGCTGGCCTAGACCTTGGGTTTGAAAGCCTCGAGCTGTTGCGTAGGCGCGGAGGACTTCTTCCGCCGTTTGGGTGCCTGTACCGCCTTCTTCAAGGGGTCGGATGTGGATCTTCATCCCGTAGATGGCTTCGAGGAAGGGCTGAGGTATTCTCTGTGCTACAAGGCCCACGGGACCTGTGTACTCGCGTAGTTGATCGATGGGAAGCACACCGGAGCAGACAAGCTCAGCCTTTGTGAATGCAAAGTTGGGGAACACGAGACCAGGACAATCGCAAAGAATGACCTGATCGCTGAGGTGGATTGTCTGGAAGTGCTTTGTTTTACCGGGGGTAGCTGAAACCGATACTTTCTTTGCGCCGATGAGTGCATTGATCGTGGAGGATTTACCGACGTTAGGATACCCGACTAGGCCAATTTGCGTCTTACGAGGCTCGCCGTTCGGTCCGGTGTCTATTTCTGGGGCGTGTTCGAGGAAGAGAGATTCCAACTCGTCTGTGGTTAGAATACGCGTGCGTTCCTCCTCGTTCGAAAGTGAAATGCCTTCTCCTGAAGCATCGACAGTTTCTTCATCTACCCATTCTTCCTGTTCTTCCTGCTTGTCCGCAAGATCAATTTTCTTCGCTTCTTGTGCCAGGCGGTCCTCTGTATTGATCTCCTCCTCCACGTCGTCTTCGTCGACGTAGTCATCTGACTCCTCGTCCTCGTCCTCACCCTCTTCGAGATCCCGAGCTTCGTTCATCTCCTTAGCCAGCTCTGCAGAGAAAAACTTGTAGTTGATGCCAGCCTCGGCGAAATAATCAGCCCATATTTGCCGCTGCTCCAAGGTCATCATATCAGCCTTGTTGACTAGAAGTAGATTGTTCTTCTTTGAATCCACCTCCTTTACATACGCTTCGAGATCCTCACACCGAAATAGGAGAGGATTTCGCGCATCGACAATCTGCACGATCAAGTCCGACCTCTCAATGACGCGCCACAGTTGCCTCCATACCTCGAGATTTCGCTCAAATGGAGTCATCAGGAGGTCGTTATTCTCCTGTAGCTCAGCCAGCCCCCTACGCCATTGCAGTAATGACTCTTTCTCTCGCTGATCTAGTTGCTGTGGTGTCGTCTTCTCATCCCAAGGCGGCCGCCTGGGTACTGTAAGCCGTGTCTTGTTCTCTCGGTGTTTCCGGACAGCGGCGCGCTCTTCTGCTGCAGATAAAAGCCATGGATTCTTCTGGTCTCTGTGGATGATTTTCACATTGTTCATCTTCTCGGCAGTAAAGTCTGTGCCCGCGAGCTCGGCAGTGGAAAGGAATTCATCGAGGGCGGCTTGTTCGGTTACGGAGCGCATCTTCACCCACGAAGCTTCTTTGTTGGGATTTGTTATATACTGCTCAAATCAGTATCTATGACGGGTAAAGAAGAGATTGCGACGTACCCTCTCTCCATTTTGGCCTACTCTTTCAATACCGCCTTGAAAGTTGCCCCGCCGCATGTCAGAACCCTTCCCCTTTCCGAACCTATCGTTCATCAGGCTGTTCCCCAGCCCAACGCTCTTTTTCGACTTCGCGAGAACCATGGTGGCAACCTAGTCGAAGTATGTAATGTGTGGTGGTTGGTTTATCTCTTGTGAAATTGGAGGTTGAAAGTTTAGGATCGGCCCCACGTCATTCACCCTCGCTTAAATTTTCTAGAGAACATCGTAGGCCTGAGGACTTAGCAACTTTTTTGTCAGCGTATTCCCCGACCTTCCACAGTACACCAAGCTCACAAATACGGACCTCGGAAGTCATTGCACTCAATAGCCAGTATGCCTCGTCGAAAGTTCATGTAAGCAGATCCTGTTGATTCGATTCTCAGCACCCCGCTAACCCCGCGCAGAGAAAAGAAAAATGCGATTAACTACAAACTCGTTTACCGCGCGCAAAATGACCCGCGAATCCACGATACTGATGCTCCAGACATGGTCTTTGCGGAGGTTGATGCGCCAAATGCCCGTGAAGAGTCTGAACCCGCTGGCAGCTCGCGAGCTTCACAGTATTCGGCTGCAACTGGGCGGAGCAAGATCAAGAGAAGAGGAGAACTAGAAGAAGAGTTCAGTTCAAACGTCAGGAAAAATGAGGGCGAGGCCGCAAACTATGGCATTTTCTATGACGACTCCGAATATGATTATATGCAGCATATGCGAGACCTAGGCACGGGTGGCGGAGATGCATACTTTGTGGAAGCACCGGGCGAGAAGAAGAAGGGCAAGAAGAAGATGGATCTCGCGGATGCGCTACGAGTGGCATCATTAGATGACAGAGAGAGCGATGCTGGCATCAGTGTGAGCAGCAGTGTCAGCCGAGCAGCGAGCGATGTCTTCGGCGAGGATCTAGCACCTTCTGAATTTGTGCGAAAGACAACATATCAGGATCAACAGAATATTCCGGATGCGATCGCAGGCTTCCAACCAGACATGGACCCTAGATTGAGGGAAGTGCTTGAGGCGCTGGAAGATGAGGCTTATGTAGACGACGAGGAAGATATCTTTGCAGAGCTCACTGTGAACCCGGCCGAAGTTGATCTCGGAGAATGGGAGGAGTCTGGGTATGACGATGAGGACCCAATGGGCCGGTTTCTAGACGAGGAGGATGATGGCTGGGAGACAGACGACACCATCAAAGCATCCTCGCCCTACACTAGCAAGAAGGTGGAATCGAAAGGTCCTGTGGAACCCACGGATCCGGACTCACTCCCTGCTCCCGATGAAGCACCCGTGCCGGCTGAGGAAGGCCACATGAGCTATTTGGAAGAATTCAAAAAGTTCAAATGCGATTCCAAGGCCGCCAAAGCACCCAGACCTGCCGCTCCATCGGACATGCAATCCTCAATCCTCACGGGCGCGTCAGCTCTCACCGCCGGCGGTCGAAAGAAGAAGCGGAAAGGTGCTATGACATCTACCTCAAACTACAGTATGACTTCGTCAGCCCTCCATCGCACTGAAGGTCTTACTCTGCTGGACCAGCGCTTCGACAAAATTGAAGAAGAATATGCCGCCGAGGACTTTCCAGACGATGCCTCTATGGTGTCTGGCATGAGCAAAATGTCTGGTCTCAGCAAAATGTCTGGAATGAGCGGAATGTCCAACATGAGTGAAGCCCCACAATTGAGGTCAGATTTTGACAATATCATGGACGACTTCCTCGGGAGCCACTCCATGGCGGGGAAGAGCAGGGTGAGGAAAGGCAAACCGCAGACGGGTCTGGAGCAGCTGGAAGAAATACGGAAGGGCTTGGGGCCGGCGCGGCTCAGTCGGCCAAAGACACAGAAGGCGTGATGACTGTCTGGGAGGTATATTCGCAGTGGTCATCAATGTAGAGGGCAAAGGCGTTCTTAGGAGATTTAAAAAGCATAGTATACCCGTCCTGGATTAACGTCCAGGTTATGATGAATGACACAATCCCTCGATATAATCGAATTTCTTAGTGTTCTATTAGAGTTGCTTCTATCTTAATACATGGATGGGCAGCAGTAGAAGCCGTCCCTTTCTATTGAGGCATTCCTCGGTGAAGCCTGCTAGATTGCGCGCAATGCGCGGGTATCATTCCCCTCTGCCCATGCCCTCTCTACGTAGCACATTTTTGGCGTCCAGCGGCGTGCTGCACTCTAAGTCGTCCGGGAGGATGGAAGGTACCTTTTCCTTCAACGCCAAGTTTGTGTAGACTTGCCCCAGCTTTGTGAATGCTCACGCAGGCAACACGGCCATGATGAATGTCTCCAGCCCCCTCTCGAACATTTCGTTGGCCACGCCAATGCCTCCTGGATGTTCCACAGGCGCCAGCGGATTCTTCACGACGTATTCCACGTACAAATTCGCCCAAATCTGGTGCAGGTAAGGCCGCAGGTTGTTCTGCTTCGTGTCCGTGAGCATGACGAACTTCATGCGCGTAGGTGTCTCGTAGTAGTGCAGCTTGTATTCGCCCGTCCGGTAGCTCAGGAAGGTGTCGTCTTCACCGCCCAGCTTGGTGACCATGTTTCTCAGCGAAAATACCAGGCCGAAGATGAGCTTCTCGTCGTCGGCGAGCTTGCGCGCAGTGGCAGCCGAGTCTCCATTCGAGGTAATGCTCGAAGCAGACTGCGGGCGGGCTTTGTTGGAGGCCGGCGTGGGGGTCCAGCGTCGACTGTAGATGCATTCGGCTGGGATAAAACGGTCAGCAGCGGAGAGCCAGGAGCCGGAGGGGGTTCGTACTGTGGCGGTCGAAGATGTAGAAGGCGTAGAGGACCATGGTGCCGGCGGACCGGTGCACGTTGAGCCCTGGTGGATTGTATAGCTACGAGTGCAGAGTGGACCGGTCCGGGTACGGGCGCGCCAAGGAGTGAAATGCCAAGTTTTGGCCCCGCGGCGGGCTGGCGACGATTGGACGCACGCCCAAAGTTCCACGCTGCTATGACGGGCCTGTCGCCGAGGGGCAGACTTGGGTTTGTCCGTTCCGCCCGGCGCCTCAGGCTTCCCAAAATTTGGGGAAACTGCAACTGCAAAAGCGCCCCTCTCCGCGTCTGCGCTAGAGAGCCCCCGAAGCCTCCGCCGTCGTCCCAGGCCTAGACTTTTGGCCTGTGTCGCCGAGCTGCCTATAGTATTCCTCTCCTACGCCTGTCCTGCAGCTGCCGGCGCTCCTCTCATTGTTATCTGAGCTCTGCCCACCACCCCTCCCGCCCGACCCGTCACCCGCGAGGACGATGCATCCCATCCCGACGAAGCAGCCCTCGGATTTGGACATTCCTGGCATATATACGTCCGACCATGTCTCGCTCGACGTGCCCGCCGTCGGACAGGACACCCGCCCGCCGCCCGTGAAATACTCGTGCGTGGATCCCATCCGCATTTCTCGTTGTGCCCCGCTGAGATGCTAAATGTTGCCCCCAGTTCACTACCCACCTACCATTCCCCGCTACGTCACCACAAGCGAGCAGCCTCCTCGACCCGCCGAGTCAAGGTGAGAAGCAACAATTCCTCGAGTACGCCCTAGAGAACTTGGTGCAAGCCCTGACCCTGCGCAGGAGACCCTCAATGCACGGTCTGAGTATAGCAATAGCGAAGATGACGGAACCGCCCAACACCGCATCAACCAGTACCTGATACGGCAGGAGATTGGGCGCGGCTCTTTTGGCGCCGTCCACCTCGCCGTGGACCAATACGGCCATGAATATGTGAGGAACCAACCCGCGGACCTGGCTAGGTCGAGCAACAAGTCTACTACGATGCGGGTCGCCTGCGAGGACGTGGCATTGGCAACCGCTGACCGCTGACATGCAGGCTGTGAAAGAATTCTCAAAGTCGCGATTGCGGAAACGAGCGCAGTCGAACCTCCTCCGCCGTCCCAGCGCCCGCCGGCGTCGACAAGGTGCCCTGGCGGCCGGCCTGGGCTTCAACTCCCCGCTACACCGTCACTCGTCGACCGAAGAAAACAATTCACTCGACCTCATCAAGGAAGAAATTGCCATCATGAAGAAGCTGAACCATCCGAACCTTGTCTCGTTGGTCGAAGTGCTCGACGACCCAGAAGAGGATTCCTTGTACATGGTTATGGAAATGTGCAAAAAGGGTGTGGTGATGCAGGTAGGTCTTGAGGAGCGTGCAGATCCGTACCCTGAGGAACAGTGCCGGTGCTGGTTCCGAGATATGATATTAGGTTTAGAATATCGTATGTTGCTCGGATAAGCTTCGAGACGAGAGCTCAGCTAATGCATGTCGTAGTGCACGCCCAGGGCATCATACATCGAGATATCAAACCCGACAACTGCCTGATTACTGACGACGATGTGCTGAAAATTGTCGATTTTGGCGTGTCAGAAATGTTTGACAAGCAGGACCAGATGAAGACAGCCAAGTCGGCCGGCTCACCCGCCTTCATGCCGCCCGAGCTTTGTGTGGCTAAGCATGGAGAAGTTGACGGCAAAGCTGTTGATATCTGGTCCATGGGTGTAACCCTCTACTGCTTGCTCTTTGGCAGGATACCATTTGAGAAGCACGGCATGATTGAACTTTACCAAGCAATACGCATGGACCAGCCAGACTATGACAACGATGGTGAAGACTTGCGTGACCTCCTTTCTAGGCTACTTGCAAAGGACCCGGAGAAGCGCATCTCCATGGAAGAGATTCGCGTGTGTATTTGTCGAAGCCTTTTAGGATCTTGCTGATTCGAATAGGAGCATCCATGGGTCACGATGAAAGGCTCAGATCCGTTATTACCCATGTCGGAGAACGTGGCTATAATCGTGGAACCGCCAACTGACGAGGAAGTCAACGCTGCTATTACTGGAAACATGGGCCATTTGGTCACCGTGGTAAGTGCGATTTACCTTCTATGATTCATGGCTTGCCTGGTCTTCGCTTCGCATGATAATGCTTGCCTTAGTCGACAGGCCCTATTCTTCCCGTTTCGAAGCGTATTTGCTTGGAATACTTATATGCCCTCAGGTACGCGCAGTGAAGCGATTCAAGCAGCTCCTCTTCAGACGAAGACCTGAGCGATTAGAGGGCATTCTAGGGAGTGCCTCACGCATCGTCCAGCCTCCGTTATCAATGCGGCCTTCCGCTCTACGAAAATCAAAATCACAAGACACCGACGATCGACGACCCATTGAGGGGGCACTTACAACTGAAGGTGTTCATCGCGAGATCGAAGTTGACAACAATGCCCACCGCAAGCCTCAAAATATCGACGAAATGGCCTACACAAAACCAGCTATTCGTGGCATTTCCGTAGGAAACAGCCTTCCTCATAAAGGCTCCATAACGAGCAGTCCCACCTCGCCTCAGCCAGTTGGCATAACAGATGCCAAGGTCATCCACGAGAACATGTCGTATCGACCCACCGCGAAACCTATTACTATCCCCTCTGCAGCTACAACTTCAGCACCTGCGACTCCTGTCGGAAAAGGCCATGCACATGACCCTCTTCAAGACACTTTGTACCTCAACATTGGGACTGGAGAAGACTATGTTCCGGGCACCTCGGTAGGCGACTATCCTATCGTCTCAGAATCACCCTCGGCTGTCGACGTTGACGTCTACGAAACCGCGTATCGCGAAGAAGTTGCACGAATCCTACAACGAAACGAACGCAAAGAAGACACGCCCGGTCGTCGTCCCACGCTCTACCTCACACGACGCGTCGAAAACGTCAAGGCCATCGTCCGCGAGAACGATTGCATCTTCGACGATGGGAAAACTCCCCCCGAGCCCAAGAGCGTGATCAAAGGTCTGATCGAAAAGACCAAGAAGGAGATTGAGCTGAGAGGCGAACTACAGAAGCTCAACGAGGGAAAGGAGGGCAAGTTGTCGAGAATCACGAGAAATGTGAGGGAGAAGAAGAGAGCGGTTGAGGAAGAGAGGGAAATTATCAGGAGAGAAGATCGCGAAAAGGCCGTAGAGAGGGAGCGGGAGAGGAGTAGAAGTAGTACACCGGTAGCGGGGAGGGCAATCAGTCGCAGTAGCACGCCAATTGCAGTGGAGAAATAGGGGAGGTATAGCGCTCCTTGGTTGCCTGGGCCTAGCACGAAGTGGGAGGACAAACCCCACGAGTGCTAGGTTCACGGTCGCGTATGAAGAGGCATCTGCTCGCTTCGGCGTGTTAACAAGCCTTCGCAAACATTACATCACATCACATCACATCACCTTACCTCACCTCACCTTGGGCATAGATTGTAGTTGATGATCCTGGATGGATATTTGTACATGAAACAAAGGGTGGCTAGAGAAAAATCTGAGCCCTTTGCAAAACGATGGTTCTTCATGATCTCTCACTCCCACCGCTACTTCTTCTACACAGGTGTTTTCATCCCCAAAAGCCACGTTGATGAGACTTAAACTTCTGCTCCCTCGATGCCATCAATTAACAACTGGCTTGTATACATGTCTCCTCTGAAATATGCCCATTTTACCAGAAGTACGCATGCCACTTATCAGCTCGACAAATCTAAGGTTCGAATCTGCTCAAGATGTGACGTTACGTACCCATTTCTCCTCCCAGCTAGACAGGGTATCTCCACTTGTTTCTCAAAGGTTCGTGCAGATAGTGTTCGACGTCATCCGGATAGAGAAAGACATTCACGTACTCGGTCGCCTGCAACACCATATCGTAACCATCGCAAAGAGACGACTTGTTCAACGTGGGTGGTCGAGATCATTTGACGGTGGGGAGGAGCAGCGAGTGTTTGATTCACGCAGGTAAATTACGGAGGCATTCTTGGCCCGGGGGGTAGGAGGACTTTTTGGGACATGGTAGAATCATGATCGAGGAAGAACCGAGGCCGAGCCCGACGATTCTTGCACAGAGGTGAGCGTATTATACTACATTTCGTTTACTTTTGAGATGCGGAAGGGGCGTATACTGGCCAAGTGCAGTGGAACCGTATACCTTGACTAGGGGAGATGCACGCTCGGCATCTTAAATGTAGCGGAATCATCTGGATATGTATTGTTATAAGCGCTAATATCCCTATGCTTAACGTACATCACCGTATTGCTTCATCTGGACTTTTACCTACATATAGTCCTCTGCGGATCGGCCTTTTAGATGACGGGAAGAGAAGAGCCTGTTAGCTCTGGGCCTCCTTGAGCAAGGGTTGCGCCTGCGGCCTGTTTGCCACATGGCGGTAGGAACGAGGATTGTATGGGTATGAGGCTGACCTTGTTGATGAGGTTTGCGGGCCGGAAATCGTGAGATGGAGTAACGCGTGTACTTCTCCCCACATGGTAGCTCATCTTTGTATAGCTGCTGGGCAGTCTACTAGGCCGTCTTTGCTATATGGGAATGTCCTGCTTGCTCGAGAGCAATGATTGGGCTTCCGTGGTTCGGAGGGCTGGTGAAGCCCATCTTGTAGATGACAAAGGTCAGGTTGTAAACTTTTCTGTTCTGCCGTAGAGGACGTGGAAGGAGTGTAAAGTTTAATACGGAAGGTTCTCAACGTAAGAACGACACAGAACGATGAGCAGATGTCGAAGTAGGATGTACTACATGTTTCTGTTAGCAGCATATTCTACGTCCGTTCACGAACCTTGCACATGCTCCTTTTCTCCCCGCAGATCACTCATTGACGCGGAGACCGTGTTCAGTTCGAAATCGGACGTTGAGGAAAAGGGAGGTTCTCGAGTATGTCGGTATGGCAGCACAAGCTGCGTTCCTATCGTGTAGGAGTACAGCGATTTTTGGATGACTGGAAAAGACGTGTTTCTCGGCTGAGTATTCGACGATGCACTTATGCAGACCTATCTGAGTGACTCCCAAAGGCACAGATTTTGCTATGCTCAGTGTGGATCCAATCGTTATTATCGACGCGAAACTAGATTCTCTTTCAGTGTGCTCACACCGGATGGAAGGTGAGAAGGTCGTCGTCCATTATCACGACGTATGCGGCTTGTTTCTTTGTTGAGGCGACGCAAGCCTTACGTGTCTATGAGGAAAGGGTCCGTGAGAGTCTGACCTCACTGAGGTACTCTAGGATCGTTGTGTCCAGGTTATAGTGAGCAAATTACTGGGGGGATTACGTGAGAGCATGATAGTTTTGGTCGGGGTTGCGTCTACTATTCAGTTGATATCTAGCATCACGGACTGCGTCGTAACACAGATGAGAGACCGTGGACACAGAGGATAGCAAAACAGCAGCTGCCAGAGCACTTACCCCACTCGTAAAGGGGGGACGGTACCTCTGCCTGCACCATAGTGGCCATCGTCACTCAAATCACACGCCTTGTGACCTAGCTCTCGCTCCGGCAACAAGAAAACTCGTGCTCTCAAAGTCTATAGCGCTCTCAACCCGAGCCATAACCCTTCACCTGACTCGATGAGCGAATGTGGCGACACTACCAATGATCCGCCTAAAGTTGAAAGTCTGAAAGTATGAAGGGCGGCCCTGACGATAGAGTCAAAGTGGGCCAGCAACATGGCAAGGAATTCTCCGCACACCATCCCCACCTGCATGATACGCCTCGTTGCCCCTGCAGTCATTGCTGAAGTGGTCTGACTGATGCCAAGGAAGGGTAATCATGAGGCCTCATTGTGACGATGCGTGTCGCGACCTTGGGCATCAAGATTTTGTTGAAAAAAAGGTCCGAGTAGGAACGACATACTTCGACAACACATACGAGAAATGTGGTATCTAGACAGATCAAGTAATTCCGGCGAGACATGCATTGAGGAGTAGTATATCCGAAGAGTATTCGCTTTTCCGCGCCACCACCCCGTTGATCTGGGTTCAAGCGGCTCGGTAGAAGCGTGCGTTACACGTGCAATGGCGGTTCATCACGTAAACAATTCATCGGATGGAACGGCGAGGTGAGGTTCATGTGTCCGATACTACGAGTGAGAAACGACGTGGGCATGATCCGACTGATTGCTGTGGCATACTCTGGGTACCTGACTGTTTTGTCGATCTTCTCTCTACTGTAAGAAGCAAAAACGCCTCTGCAGGGTATGGAGATCCCGTCGGGTCATGTACCGATGAGCTTGATTGGTGCGAGCGGCCTGTTTCCGGTCAAGCAAGCCTCATTACCGCTCCAGTGAAACTGTTGAGCGGAGCTACCTCGAAAATCGCACGATGCTGACCAATGTATACGACTCGACAACATCCGACCATAGCAATGGACATGATCTCAATATAGATTTTGAATCAGGCAGGACCCTTGGCTGCATGTCTGTTTACGTCCACAGTTGACGATGGGGATCGTTGTACACTGGGCATGATCGACCGGACGTCAGAAAATCATCAGAGATGCGCGCTAGAGAGATCTACGCCATGCTGGGAGGACCGGATCTTATCTTCTTGGCGTACGCTAAGGCGGGAGATGGACTAAGAGGCAATAAAGTTTGGAAACAGGCCGGCGTCAGCAGAACCGCGCGAAACCGAGACCAAAAACAACAATCACCAATTGTGGACCATGCTGCCTGTAGCCTCTATTGTTGCCCATTAGCACCTCGTCAAGAGACGAAAGCAACTAGTAAGGTATTCGGATGTTTCTTCTAAGACGGAAAGGAAGGAAAGACCGAGGCGTAGATTCAAGTCGTTCTGTTCAAACCTGGTGCACTTCGCCGCATATGTAATTTTTGGCGAATCAGATCGGACATTTTTTGTGCTTAGTGACTATGCTTCGGACATTTAATCCTGGTTTTTATTTCAACATCACAAATTATACACTCCTATAACATAAGTGCATGCAGGTGTTGGAAAACGTCGGAAGACCAGGCATAAACGTTCACCGGGGAAGTCGGCGTTGCACATACCACTAAAAACCGTTTGCTCTGCCGGTACTGCAAATGAGCCAAGCCCGTTGGAAATTCTAGCTGACCGAAAATGCCATGGTGACATAGTAAGCATGCACAAATCAAAATCCTAGTGCCATACGCCGGTAAGGTTTGGCCATGTACACTAACTTCAGCTTCCCCTCTTTCAGCGCTGTGGTGACAATGGCGACTACTCATGTGATGAGGTCCGGTCTAAATGTCATCACAGAGCTCAATAGCACGACGCATGAACATAGCCTGTGGCGTAAACCCGGAGAGACGATCTTCAGGATGACCACAGCCAAGCAATGTGCATGATGGAAGGGACCATTCGGAGGTCCGTTGCTATGTACATTAGGTCTAAGTTTGACGGACTCAAGACCTGGAAAGATTTGTAGGTTCGAACGCGATGGACCGGATCGAGCGGAGCGCAGCGGCTTAGCTGGGATGCGGCAGCTAGGGAGTCCCCGATCTGAGGTCCAAGAGTGATCCTGGAACGAGGCCTGTCAGCTTGTAACGCAGGTGCTCCAAGGCGAAATTCTTCAGTTCGGTTGGTGGGGTCGGTTGAGCCTACGGTCAATGCTTGATATGAAGGGGCTGGATTTGACGCCGTTTCGAGAGGCTGATTGGTATTGCATCTTGCTAATGCTCGTTCAAGTCTTTTCGTCTGATGGTCTTCGCGAGAAGGCGCGCCGAGGAAAATGGGTCAAGAGACGCCGCTTGTGTTGCATCATGAAGCAAAGCATCGTATTGTGAGACTCTTGGAATTTCAATTCGCGAGGCTTGTGCACAACTAGATGGACGTTTTGCATGCTCAGTATCATGAGTCGGCGGTACTTGATGCTGCATCGTTTTGCATTTCTGCAGGCGAAGAGCGTCAAGGTGGCTCGAGTATTTCGTCTGGAGAAGTTTAGCACGATATCAGTCCTGTGAAATTTCCATAGCTCTTTCCATGGACGATTTAGTCCTGGTTCGGAGACTGATATAGATTCATTGACCACGTAGACTAACGGAATGGACTGTGACGATGAATTGAGTTTCGCATAAGGGAGCTGAAGGTGGGACGCTTGGCCCGTCTGCCATCAGTGTTATTGTGGAGTTTTGAGCAAATTGTGAGGATGAAGAGCGAGCCAGATCAACCAACATGACGTGCGAGGGGGAAGTTGGACGCGAGCAAACTGTCGGATATATATCACAGAGCGACTGCTGTCTATAGTTGCTTGTATTAAGACTGGGCTTCAGGCATCATGGTCCCCGCATGATTCGAGCGTTGCTTTTCTGGGAGCGTAGACGCCAAATCGAATCGTGCGTCACGACTGCAACGGCGAGCTAGAGAGTCCGCCTCTGTGGTTCACCGCAGCCTCGCCAATACTGGAGCAAAGTCTATCCCAACGTTCGGCTTTGATGAGCGAGAGGAGAGAGCAGGAAGTGAGAGCGGTGGCTAAAATAAACCCGTAGCAGCAGCGACGACCATGGAAATGAGGAGATGGCCTCAAATCGCGGGCAGCTAACGAGGTCGATGCTGTACTAGGTCTAACCATAGTTGGCGGATGACCAGGCCCGCTCCGAGCTGCGTGTGCAGGTAAGAAAGGAGGAACAACGAGGGATGCACGACTGAGTCGCGGAGCGTACGGGCACGTGCTTGTCCGCGGCTCGAATTACGCAAACGGCGGCGCTGAAGCTTGTATGCTTGGTGGGTACATGTCGCGACCGTGTCTACAATAGCAGTTGTGCGATGGTGTTCCTGAGCCGGGAGCTACGTTTCCAAGGCGTTGCGGCGATGGGGAGGGACTTGCTGGCCGGCCCACGGGTAGACTCTGACCAATGCTCGCCATCGGTTCCTGTGCCATGACCGTGACCAGCAAGGATTGCAGCACGACCGTGGTTCCGTGCAGAAGACATGATGCAGCGTCTGGAGCTGCAGCTGCAACAGGGCGCGATATCACTCGGACGATGGGCTGTGATTCGCACCTGCATCGCGTCTTTGTTTTGCGCAGCGGCGGACGCTCTGGGTGGGCCATGCAGGCCATCTGCTGGGGAAAGTGACTGTAAAGGGGAGTGCGTCGAGCGACGTCATGCAGCAGGTGGTAAAGGGTCGTCGGTCGGGAGGCTGGGCAGTGGGCGGAAATGCCTCATGCAGCAATTGGGCAGCGGACGGCAAGGTGTTCTAGAAAGCGGCGCTGCCGTGTGCACCACGAGGGCGCGAGGGCAATCAGGGCAGACGGCGGGCAGGGCTCGTGGGGCGGGGCACGGGCTGGAAGGAGTTGCGCTGAGGGCGTGATTTCGGTGACTTGGGGTGGGCAATTGTGGTCAGTCGTGGTGTGTGATGGACGTGCATCTGATTGTCGCCAGCGCCGCACGTGCCGACGGGGGAACCGTGCACGGGCTTCCCTGGCGCCGCTCCCCCAGGACGTCGACGTTGACGTTGGCCCGAAGCAGCTGCATGCAGGCCGGCGCGGGAGTCGTCTGTCGTCTGGCACGGGCAGAGTCGCAGCGGTGCGTGCGGCGTGCGGCGGCGTGCAGGAGCGCGACTCTGCTGCCGGGGCGGAGGGCGGAGCATGTATGTATGTAGGTAGGTGGGATGGGTAGTGCCGACAGGAGGAGGAGGAGGAGGAGGAGGAGCGGCAAGAAACAGCAAGCAGCAGCAGCAACAGCAGCAACATCATCAACAACAACAACAACAACAACAACAACAACAGCAAGGCGCCTGGCGGAGAGCGAGGAGGCTTCCGCGCGGTCGACGGCGGGCAGGCAAGTACAGGGAAGCAGCACAAGGCGCACAGGGTCGCGCAGGCAGAGGCGAGAAGCCAGTGCAGGGACAGCAAGGCCAGCAGGGCCAGCAGGGACAGCAGGGACGGTACAAGTAGCAGCAAGCAGGGCAGCAGGGCAGCAGGGCGTGAAACGTAGCGCTCCGTCCCGGCTCCGCGACTGCTAGACCACTGGCGTGCAAGAGAAGGCCGCCTATCGCCAGCCCGCGCCGACGACTCTCGAGCAGCCAACGGCACCGGCAGGCCTGCGCAGGCACGCTTGCTCCTCTCGGCCGCCCGCTGGCCCTCAGTCCCTCGCTGGCCTGCCTCCCCCGGCCGGCCAGGCTTCCCATGCTTGAACGTCTGCGCGCTGCTCCCTGCCGCCCGTGCAGCCTCTGCTCTTGGCCCTACCGCTCCTCACCACCCCTTCTCCGCATCTCGTCGTCGCCCATCCACATGCCACCGCCGGCCCACCGCCGTCGGATGCACTGTGCCCGCGCCCTTCGCACCCAGCTGGTACGCCCGCGCCGCCGCCGTGAAACTCGCCATCCGCGGGCGCTGCGCCGTCGCCGTCGAGGGGCCCGGGTCGCGCATAGCAGCAGGCCAGGAACGCAATGCTGACGCCGAGGGCCCTGCTAGGCCGGCCGCGGGCATGGCAGCATGGATGCTAGTCAGCGCAGCCGTCGAGGGCAGACCAAGGACGTCTCTTGTGCGGCGATCGTCTCAAGGGCCAGAACGTGCGCGCGGACAGCCGGGGCTGGCGGCGAACATCCCCAGCGCCATCCAGCACCATCCAGCACTATCCAGCACCAGCATCCAGCATCCAGCACCACCCCAAGCACCCCCAAGCACAGCACCCACGGCTCCCCAAGCTCAATTGCTCCACCGCTCCACCGCACCGCACCGCACCGCACCGCTCCACCACCGAGCACGCGCCAGGCAGGGCTGCTCGACGCAGCAACGCTTCAAGTGCGCCCGCCCGGCGGGGGATAGCACGAGCACCAGCACGAGCACCACCAGCACCGCACGCACCGCTGCACCAGCCAGGGGGGCGATCGTGACGCTACCTCTCCCATCAAGGCCCCGCCAGCCCAAGCGGGAAAAGCCTCCAGGTGCGCCAGACGGCCAAGTGTGTCATGGCCGCAGAGAAAGCTGCCCTCGTCCCCAGCCCTCACCACCCCATTGCTCTGTCCTGCGCTGCACTGCACTGCACTGCACTGCACATCCGCCTCTTCCTCTTCCCCTTCCACTTCCTCTTCCTCTTCCGCCGCTGCCTCTGCCTCTGTGCCTCTGCCCTCGCGCCTCACCTGCCCCATACATCGCCCGCGCCGCCCATCCTCGCCCTGCCCTGCACCTCTGCGCATATTCTCCGACCAGCCAATATTTCCCGCCTGGCACGCCCGCCATAGCGCGCCGTCGCGTCGAGGGTAGGCCCATGCCCGCGAGCTGCCGGTCCTGATGCCACCGTCTGTTCTGCTATCCCCCCTCTCCCCTTATTATCCTCCAGGGAACCACTGTGGCTGCTCAGCCCTGGCAGCCCTGACGCCCCCCAATTCGCCCGCCCGTCATTAGCAGTCCGCACATATCACCGTCCTTGTCCCTGGTACCTCCGCACCGACCTCTGCTCATTGATATTGTGCATTCGCACCTCGCCGAGGGTATGTGCGCCCTCTTGCACCCTCCCTCAGCTCTGTGGTCCTCCTCCATCTGACTCTTGCAGGTGCTCAGCATCCGCATTGCTCTCCTCTGCAGCCCTCTTCGCCAGGACGCCGTGCCCCGAATTGCAACTCCACGTCGCCTGACTAAGCATCGTGGACTGGACGCTGAGCAGGAGCGACCATCGTCAACCCCCACAGCCCCGCCTTTGCCCTCCCGCGCTGCCAGCGCTCGCCCACGTCCTCTGTCCAACGACCTGGACAACACCGTCCAACACACGCCTGCATTGTCTTCCCCTCGCCAGCCGAAGAGACAACATTTGTCCTGAGCCTTGTCCCCTTGACCTACGCGATTCCGTGAGTTCTGCCTCTCCTCGTCTCGCACACCACCCCCATGCTGCATAATCCCACCATGTACTGAAGCCTAGGCAGTCTGTAGTCTCACCTACACGTGCCGACTTGGATTATTCTTAGCGTTCCGCCTGCACTTCTTATTCGTCTACTAATCCCTGGGTTGATTCGTATTTGTGCGGACGGCCTCTGCGTAATTCGTTCCCCTGGACATTCAGATTTTCTCTTCTTTCACCGACTGGAATCGACTTTTCGACACAGCCCTCATTGCATGGTCTGGTCGCCATTCACTATAGTGAACCCCCTACACCTAGAGCTGGTCTCGTCTTGTCTGAAGCTACTCTTACCTTCAAACACTCCAGTCGTCCACGATTCCTCATGTTACAAGGCATACGGGCATCGACGCTGACGATGCCTTTTGGACATGACCTGTCCCTCGCGGGCGTCCAAAAGGTGGATGGCTACGGCGACGCGGATACCTGGAATTGGCCGCAACCCACGCACACGCAGTCTCAATCTTATACCCCCATCTTCGACCCCTCTTTGTACGCCAATTTCCCCCCGCAACCTCCGGTTCCAGGAAGCGTGCAGCCGCGACATCACTCCATTGCCACTTCTCATGTCGTCAACACGGGCACTTCTACGCCACCACCTCCAAGGCAGCAGGCCGCAGCGGGAAGTATGGTCAAGGCTCAGCCCGCCTTCAAACCCACCTGGCACGGATTTCTGGATTCTACCAAAGATGCCATGACCATTGTGGAAGCTGCATTGCAAGGACGCCTGAGCCACATCAGCCGACGGCCGCACGATAAGGAGCGAGCAGAAATGCTCACATCCGGAACGATTCTGGTATACGAAGAAAATGCGTCTGGTATCAAGCGCTGGACAGATGCCGTGCATTGGTCCCCGAGCCGTGTCATGAACAACTGCCTCATCTATCGCCAACTCGTTCGAGCGCTAAAACCAGATGAAAAGAAGGCTGCTCTGAATCCCTCATGCGGAACCAAGCGAAAGCGCAAGGAAAGCACCGGCCCGTCCGTGACCAAGGCTGGAGACAACGTGAACAACTCAGAAGACGAGTACGAAAACTCAGCCTTTGACAGTGGAGCCGGAGACCTGACGCCATCGGATTCTGCGGGAAAGGTCTACGCAAACTTTGCTCAGACTCTGACCCCTGACCAGCAACGACGGTTCTGCGGTTCCCTTATTGACAGCTATGAGTTCAAGGAAGCAGGGCTGATGAAGAAGACGATATCCGTCAAGTACCAGGGAACTACCCATCACATCATCTCCTATTATAGCCTCGAGGATGTTGTTAACGGGAAGCTGAAACGACCTTTCCAAGACTCAAAGCTCGCCGATGTCCAGCCTAGGCCCGAGCTGCTAACCGGATGGAAGGTCAGTCTGGAGGACGAAGAGAGCAAGGACCTACCGCTAGTTGGAGGCTATTCTCAGCAGCTACCGCCCAGTCACATGCAGCACCAATCGGCCGCAGCTGTCACTCACGGCATGGGCACGCATGGGATGGTCCAAACACATACCCCGCTTCATCTTCAGGTTCCCGAATACTGGCATTCCGGCCAGGTGAATCAATACACGCCAACGCATCAGAGTCCTCAGCATTACGCTCCCGCACAGCCTGCCGCGGTCCAGTTTACGCCTCAACAAAATCCGGCGCCATATCCAGCGCAGCAACCTTCTCCCCAGCACTATTCCTCGCAGCAGAGCACAGCGACCCAACAATATCCACAGGCACCCTCATCTCAGAGCTATCCCACTCATAATCCACCTGCTCCGCAGTTTTCTTCTCCGGCGTCTTCGGCTCACCATTATCCTCCACAGTCACAGCCACAGCAATTCTCGTCTGAGCAACAAGTGACACCCACCCAGCATTATCCCCCGCAGCCATCTGCGCCTTCTTACCCCGCCACGCACCACGCCTCGGTGCCACAGCCAACTCAATACGCGGTTCCACAAGCTTCGGTTTTCGACATCCATGTCCCTGTGCATTCTAATACGACGTCGGTCCAACAGTCGCAGAGTCCGCTACAGCACGAGCCTCATCGAAGGGCATCTGCCCCTGTCTCGCTGCAAACGTACGACCAGACTCAGTACCATGTTCCACCACAACAGCAGACGTACTACATGCCAGAACACAAGTACCCACCAGGACAGACGTACGGTTACTAGGCACAAGATGGCAAACCAAGGAAACAACAACACGAGAAGCATGTTAGCTTCTTCATACCATCCCGCACAGAGCGGGTCGACGACGTACACGGTACATATTAAGACATCTATGAGAAATGATCTAGGAGGAATGATCAGGGCAATGATACCCCCCGGATCCGGCACGGCGAAGTCGGAATTGTCTCTCATCACGTCTCCAATTTGGTTCTCCCTATTACTACATCACCTCATCTAGCATTTCTGCACATTTGGCGCTAGGAAAGCGACTTGAATAATCCATACCACTCCCCTTTTTTTACTTCGGTTTTGGCTTCACGGTTCGGCATAGCATAGCATGTTTGTCTTCTTCGCTTGGGTGGCCTCGTGATTTATTCTCGCAACTGCACAAAAACATTTCGGAGGATGCACGCGCTTGTTCTACGTTCGTTTTCGGTTTCGCATATGTAAGACAGATTTTTAGGGTCGGTCTATCCTGCACTTGTACATAA
This sequence comes from Periconia sp. TS-2, assembly GCA_030378425.1. Classification (NCBI taxonomy): domain Eukaryota; kingdom Fungi; phylum Ascomycota; class Dothideomycetes; order Pleosporales; family Periconiaceae; genus Periconia; species Periconia sp. TS-2. The sequence goes on along the minus strand of JASNQO010000048.1, from coordinate 86,332 downwards.
TTGCTGCTGTAATCCTATTCACCCCATCTGCTAGACAGATCCATGTTTTTATTTAGCAGGCATACCCATACTATGATACATAGCGAGCTTCCTGAAGAATATGGGAATACCTCCCCACATATACAGGAATAGAACGGTGCCTGCATGTAGTCAAACGTACCAGGAGACTCTTTGCTACGCGTTTCCCGCCGACAACACCAGCATCATAAAGCAGACGCGTACAGGTAGTGAGAGCTATGCCATCGATCCAGACTCACCGCTTACCAGACTGCCCCAACATCCGCAGCCCAAGCACCAATCATCCCACCCCGCGCTTTTCCAGGTTTCCCCCGCCAAGCCAATCCTCACCTCGCTGTTTGTCCACCTCCCCGGGCGTCACGGGTCCTTCCCTTCCCACCCCTTCCTCACCGATCAGCCATCGCAGCCTGACCGCATCGTACCACTACGTGCGAAGGGCAGGCAGGCAAGGCTACTTATTAGCCTAATGAGCCGAGCCGTGGCCCTCCAAATAGCCGATCGGGATGCCGGGGGAACGACTGGCCAGGGAAGGGCACCGCTTCAGCTTACGTAGACGTACGCCAACTAGCTACGTGACCTACCTACCAGTTACACAGGGAGCGGCCCGCGTTTGGGTTGGGTTGAGAAGTCGGAATTTCTGGTTTTGTGGGTTTTTTTCATGCATGCGGGGCGTTTTTGACCTGGGTGGGGATGGGGATGTGCAGGATGCAGCTTGTGGCGTGCGCGCGCCCGCGCATGGGGGGCGGCCCTTGGAGTGTGCTGTTGCGGGGGATGTGTGTGTGAGTGTGTGCGTGTGGTGTGGAGCTTTGCCGTAGCACATGGAAGAAGTGCAGTTGTGGGTTCCATGATTGCTTTTTTGGCGGGGGGCTGGGGTAGCTGGTTCTGTTGGTGTGTCTGTGTGTCTGGGCTGGTGTGTGGGCATGGGGCCATGGGATGGGAAGTGCCGCTCCTTGCGCGTGTGTGTGTGTGTGTGTGTGTGTGTATGTGTGTGTGCGTGTGAGAGCATGGGCTGAATGGCAGTCGTGTGTAGGAAAAGGGCCCCAAGGGTCGCCATTCTCCGGCAACAAAACACGGGGCTTTTACGCGAAGGTGGTCCCCCTGCATGAAAGTACGCTCACGTGTGTCTGTACGACGCTGACGCTGCGCTGACTGGTAAAGGCAGGTCGACCACGTCCGTTATGCATGACAGGCCCATGTTTTTTCTGTGCAAAGGATATGTAGTATCTGCTGTCTTCGAGACGGCTGGATGCCGACGTAGTCCGTGCGTCGCGATTTGGTTGTCCGTGGTCAGAGTTTTGGCCCGGCGACCTGGAATCCAGGGTTGCTATTGCATCCTGAGCCGTGGGCATCCTGGTTGCCGACGCCGGCATTGGAGCGCGCGGTCCTCGTATTATTGGCAATCTTGCGATATGCAGTGTGCGGCCGGCCTGGTTGGCAGATGATAATGGCTGGAAAGGGACAGGAGAGGTCGTTACCGGTAGGTTGACTTGCCTGATTTGAAAAGTCCTGCGAGCGCCGTGATCCCTTAGATTTGGATTGTGGTAAGAGAATACTGTTCGCTGCAAGCCACCCAGATCGTTCTCTATATCAGTCCAAGTGCCGACCGGATGCTTCTGTGACCGGTACTTTTCCAATACTCAGCCCCGACGTTCCATCCAAGTGAAGATCTCATCGAGACTCGACCACTGGCCCAGCTAGTCGCCCATCCTGCAAATATTGCAATTCGATCCGACATCGTTAGGTATCCAGCGAATACGGGACCCACATTGTGGCGTCGACTTGTCCGTTTCCTCATCCAGGGCAAGCTAGCCGGTAGCCGACATTCATCAATACTTTAGGTCGGGCCGACGTGAGGCTCATCTCCACTTTGGTTCTTGCGAGCAGTGGTGTGGCTTTGAGGAGAGGGAGATGCGCGAGAGTCGGATGATGCTGTGCATAAAGTGAGGACTTTGCCGTCTGCTAAGGAGCGGAATGGTGCGGTCCACTATGGTTACATGTGATTTTCGTATTCTGAAAACAGGTAATTTTAGCAAGGCACTCACTGTGCTTCAACCCAATCATATCGGTTTGCTGTACTCATGGTAATCTGCCTATACCCGGCGAGACACGGTCATGCTTGACTTTACACCGTCCCGTGGAAATGTAAATCCGTTATGCACGACGTGAATCGCCTTGCATCACCTAGCGTATATCATCCTACAAATATGATAACGGTAGGACCGGGCCAAAGACTGGACCGTCGGGATAAGAGGTCTAGGCCAAGACCTACTTGTACGCCGATTTGTATGGACTTGAGCAAAAGTACTGTCTGCTTTGGCACACGAATTTTACAGTTGGGTAGAGGGAATGCAAGTGACTTTACTTTCGGAGTTTGTAGGTGAGTGGATGGAGTGCTAGACGAGTCCCCTTATTTTGCAGCTGTATCATTGCTAGAACGGCTTGGACATTATGCAAGACGTTGAATTTATATGGACAAGGTCTCCACGAATTGAACCGATCAAGTATACGCATTTAAGATGGTAATCGGACATAAAGGTCAAAGTAAGGCATAGAGACAAGTTTTTATTCAATTATGAAGGATGGGGACGAACTGTACGATCCGAGGGATATGTAAAAATTGCAAAGACACGATTTAATTTAGCCACCGAATGATATCAACTGAGCCAAATATGCATTTTTGAAGGACGTCCAGAGTCTCTACAGTCGCGTGATATCTACAACTTGCTGGTCTTGCCGCTTATTCTCCCCAGGTGAAGTATATCCTTTGGCTCAATACCATATGCCCTACACAGATCTTCACCCTTCTTCTTCTGCGCCTCCAACCGCCTCTTATGCGCTGGCCCCCTCTTGTTCTCATTCTTGCCCAATTGCAGCAGATGCACCTCATCAGGTCCATCGACGATCCTCATGGTCCTGCCATTTGAGTACATAGAAGCCAAAGGCGTCTCCTGACTCACACCAGCGCCGCCATATGCCTGGATGGCACGGTCGATGACAGTGAGGTTGACCTCTGGGACAAGCACCTTGACCTCAGCAATCTCCTTGAGGGCACCCTTTGCGTCTGATTCGTCAATCTTGATGGCGGCGTTGAGGACGGCAAGACGCGCAGCGTCGATTTCTATGCGTGAGCGTGCGACGCGCTCAATCATAATGCCGTGCTTGTGGAGCATCTCGCCGAAGGGTTTCTTGCGCTCGTCGTTTATTCTAGCTAGGAACCACTCGAGAGCCTTCTCGGCGGCACCAATGCTACGCATAGCGTGGTGGATACGGCCAGGGCCGAGACGGCCCTGGATGATCTCGAAGCCGCGGCCCTCGCCGAGGACCATGTTGGAGGCAGGGACGCGCACATTTTCGAATGTAACGTGACCATGCCCGTGGGGAGCATCATCAAAGCCAAAGACGGAGAGCATGCGGTGGATGGTAATGCCGGGAGTGTTGTGTGGGACGAGTATGACAGATTGTTGCTTGTATTTATCTGCGTTGTTGGGGTCGGTCTTGCCTAGGACGATGTAGATTTCACAGCGGGGATCACCCACGCCGGAGGACCACCATTTCTGAATGACATTGTCAGAGAAGGCCATAATGTAGTAGAAGGAGAGATATGTACCTGGCCGTTGAGCACATAGGAGTCACCATCACGCTCGATCCTCATTTCGATGTTGGTCGCGTCGCTGGAGGCTACTTGTGGCTCCGTCATCAAGAAACCAGAACGAATCTTGCCCTCTAGGAGAGGATCTAGCCAGCGTCTCTTCTGAGCTTCGTTCCCGTACTTGGCAATTACCTCCATGTTTCCAGTATCAGGAGCCGCGCAGTTGGTGGCCTATTCAACCCATCAGCTTAAAGCTCAACCTCATGCATTCAACTATCCAATTTCCATGCCCAGTATTGTAGGAATGATCGTACCTCAGAAGCAGTCCTGCTCTTTCCCAAGTATTCTGCCATGAGACCATATTCCAAGTTGCTGAACCCAGCACCCTCCTTGAAATGGTTCTTGGGCAAAAACATATTCCAGATACCCAGCTGCCTTGCCTTCGATTTCAAATCCTCGATGATTTGAGGATGAGACTCGAAGCGCTCTTTGGTCGTCTCACCAATTTGACGGGCGTAGACGGCATCAGCGGGAATGCATTCTTCTTCAACGAACTTCTCGACCTATGGGGCGTCAGTCCTAGATCCAATGCGGGGCGGAGGTGAGCGGTAGAGGGTGGGAGGGTGAATGAGGACTGAGTTTGTGGTACAGCGCAGGGACTAAAGAAACGTTAAAAGAGAAGGAACATACAATATCCAAGGTCTTTGCTGCTCGCTCGCTCACGAAAGGTCTCGCGATAACCGGAATACGCTGGCTGGCCGTAAGATGCCCATTTTGACTATTCACCAATAATTCAGACATGGTGACTCAAGGCACGAAAATGAAAAGTCCTATCAATGAAGTCAATTGAAAATGAGGAAGGAAAGAAGAGTCTAAGTCGAGGGATATACGACTGAAGAGATTGAAGACGGAAAAGGTGACTCGGACATGGCGACTTTCTGTCGACGTTGGAGCAAGCTAACCCAAGCTCCCACCCCCGCAACCATGCCAGCCGTGTCGGGGTGGAGAATTACCGAGGTTCGCGGAGATGACGCGGGCGCTGATTGAACGACTGCCCACGCGTCTTGGCGTGCATGGCCGCATCTATCACCCTCGACGGCGACTGTTGCGTTGGATGTACTGGGTTCTTACCTCGCTTGAGATTTGAAGATGCATTCTCTGATTTTGGCCTCGGTCGCGGGCTTGGACTACATTGGACTACATATGCGACCCTTTTTTTCTGAAAATAAATGCAATATCGCTGTACGCATGACCTTGTTATAGGCTCCGATACAGAGATTGAGTCTTCTGGAAAGCTCGTTAGCTTGTAGGCTAGATAGATGCTGTTAAGTTATTTGATGTATCGATTCGCGAGCACTCTGCCACCACTAAGAATGTTTGTTTGTGTGGGGTGTTGAAAGCAAATACCCAATGCTAGGTTTAGAATTCGAACACGTTCAATGTGGAAGCAGTGAGACAAGTAAACGGTGCAGGCCCATACGGGATGCGGTCAATTAAGATCCCCTTGAGTACAATTCAATGTGGCCTAAGGAAAATTACTATACATCTGACCATACGGGATAAAATCCTTTTCCTAGCCTGGTATACAGTTTGTCCGTACTCAACCACCAAACGCCACTGCGCTAATGCATGAAAATAGACTCCACTGCTGAATGCCACTATAGCTAAGCTGTTCAGATCCTACTCATCCTCATCTTCATCATTCATGGCTGCATCACCATTCACCGCAGGTGCAGCAACACCCTCATCTTCATCGTCATCATCGCTGACGATGCGAGCAGTCTTTCGTCCAGGGCGGGTTGACGCGACCCCTTCCCCAGCACTTTCGCTAGCAGCCCTACTCAAGCCTGCGTCTGCGTCGCCATCCGCAGGTAGATCTGCGTCGCCTTCGCTATCGCTCTCAACAAATTCTGCAGATTTGTACTTGCCAACTGGCTCGCTCTTCCTCGCAAGCTTCCTCTTCTTTGCGCGTGGGCGCTCCTCGTCGCTAAGACCCTCTGTTCCGGAAGCACTAGCTCTTCTCCTCCTAGGTTTCGTGTCGGAGTCTGAGCCCGCTCCCTCAGTCTCAGAGTCATCCATGTCGCCCTTCTTCTTGCGCTTCCCACCCTTCCCACGATTCGCTCGTCGCTCAGCCTTACGCATGTCACTGTCGTCAATGAGTTCCTGGCGTCTCCGATCCTCTTCCGCACGCCTTTCCATATATTCGCGGTCGCGCTCTTCGAGCTTCTGTCGCTCTTCCAAGATCTTGCGTCGGCGCTCTGCGGCTTCCTCTTCGGCCTTGAGCTTCTCTTCTTCGCGCTTCTTAAGTTCCGCCTCTCGAAGTTGGCGGGCTTGTTCGAGCTTGCTTGCATTCTCCTGCTCATAGTTGGCCTGACTATCGTGCGCACGCTTCAGCTGACCACGCATGGTGTTACGAGCCATATTTGCTCGCTGAACGATGTCATTCTTTAGATATGGTGGGTTGGGCGAGTTCGCAACAGCTTCTAGGGAGTTAATGGCTTCCTCTAGTCCGTTCTGAGCATCTTCGACGTCTGCAAGCGTCCGTTGGGTATCTTTGAGAGTATAGACCAGCTGTGCGATCTGGAACTGGACAAAGGCGACATTAAACTGGAGGTGACTCTGGCCAGGTGCAATCTTGAGGGCTTGCTCCGAGTATTCCAGCGCAGTCTTCATATGGGCGAGATTTTGCTCGTGCTTTCCTCTGGATAACCAGATGCGCCCTAGGCACGCCAATATGTTGATGTCGTGAGCTCTATCCTTGGCCAACGCGAGTTCGTACTTGGATATATTAGCAGCCATAACTTAGAAGTGATGAGTGACTTACGTTTTCGATGGCGCGGGCATACTGCTTCAGCTCAGCGTAGGTATGGCCCAAATTCATGTAGACGATGTAGTCTTTGATCGTATCCTTGACCTTGGTGAATATTTGTAGAGCTGTTGAGAAGTCCTTTTTGTCCTCGACTAGAGCGATGGCGATGCCTTGTGCTGCATACGCATTCTTAGGATCCAGTTGGAGGACCTTGTCAAAGAATTCGACAGCTCGCTCGTACATCTTCCGCCGCTTTTGCTTATCTTGTTCCGTGTCTCTCGGCATCTCGCGAGCAATGGTGAGATGGATGTTGCCCATACCAGTGAGCGAATATCGATCGTGTTTGTCTGACTTCTGCAAAGTGTGTTTGTAGTGCCGCTGTTCCTGATCCTCTTGCAAATTCGCAGTTCGTTTCTTGGACTTGTTGATATACCATCCGTACAGGGCTCGAACTTGCAAATTATCCTCGTTCTCTTTGAAAAGGTCTTTGACCGCTTTTGGACCTTCCTCTGTCGGGTGCTGTCGAAGAGCGATGTGCGCGAGGCGGATTTGGGCATCGATGTAATCTGGATGCCGTTTTAATAGGCCCTGAAACACACCTTTAGCATCATCAAGCATGCCCTCAGCCTCGTATGTACGACCTAGGTTGTAGCTAATGGAGGTGACGAGCGCGTCCGTATCTATGGTCTCGTCTTTAGCCGCAGCTTTTACACAAGCGTTGAGTGCGGTCTGGAACAGATCCCGTGCTCGAGGGTATCGCTCAGCCTGATAATGGAAGCATGCCATATTGTTTAGCAGCTGGGGCGGCAGGAGTTCGAGGAGCGCCGCTTTAAGTTCTTCTTCATCCTCAATGCCTTCGGGAAAGTCCTCTTCAGGGATGCCATCAACCTCCATCTGCTCCACTTCCTCTAGACACTTGAGGCTCTTGTCCGGATGGTCCCCCTCGTAGAGCCTCGCCAGGTTGAGTAGTACCGAGGCATCAGGAACAACTTTTTTCTTGGGGTCTTTTGAAGCCTTTTGGACATCCTCAAGATGCTTGAGAGCCTTCTTCAACTCAGCAGATTTGTCTTCCGTTGACTTAGCGGCCTGCGCGGCGAAAACGTCTTCGGCATACAGAGTGCCTAGCAATGTCTGCGCCTCAACAGTTGCGTGCTGCTGGAGGATCTTCTCCAAGCGAAACTTTGCTCCGTCAAAGTCCTGCTGAAGCACCTTCATCTGAGCGGAACCGAACTTGGCAGGGATGTAGCCACGGTCGTCACCACCACGAGCCTGATCAGACCTAGCGTAGTAGTCCATAGCTTTGGCCGTATTTTCTTGCTGATGCTCCTTCCGAGCAAGCTGATACCAGCCGTCCGAGGCAATAGCATTCACATCGGTGAGCTCAATGGCGCGTCGAGAGAGGGTCTCCACTTTGTCTAACGCTTTCCTGACGTTGTACCAACCAGAGAGTGTGGCGCATGTCAAGGGATACATATTGTCTAGCTTCATCGAAGGAGCAATATAGTCGCTTATAGATTTTTTGGTCAGGCTTGCAAACTGCGGGTCGGTTGCGGGGAGTTGAGCTGTGAGGTGTAGCGTGTGTAGACCGAGCAAAATTAGAGCAATTTTGGAATTGGGATTCAGATCCAGAGACCGCTGCCATGCGTTTGCAGCATCATCTTTGAAGCCAAGTTGCCAGAAGCAGCAGCCAATCCCAATACGGGGATCGGGGTCGATAAGGCCGGGCGAGCTCTCTAGAACATTCTGATAGGCCTTCAAGGCGTCTGCATACTTTCCCATAGAGTAGCTGACACGTGCTTTTCCCATCTTAGCCATGAGGTTCTTCCCACCCGAGTAGCGCAGGGCGTCTTCAAAGCACTTGGCGGCCTGCTTCAGTGTGTCCATACGCTCAGAGCTTATGGCGTTGGGACCGGCGACGATGGAGGGCGCTTGCAGAGAGGCACGTAGTAGATATAGGACGCCACGGGCGAGGAATAATGGTGGGTATGAGGGGCTGACGCGCGAGGCATCGTTAAGGACGCTGGTGGCAGCTTGGATGTAGAAATCTTTTGTCCGCACTTCCGGGTCGTTATCTTTGTTTACACGCGGCGCCTCGCGGCATTTCAGAAGATACAACCAGCAGAGACCGTTCAGGATGCTGAGCCGGTCATCGGGACGTCCGCGCGTGAAGACGCCGCTGGCTTTACCCAGCACCTCCATGGCCACATCGAGCTTCTTGTGCTTGGCGTATGCAATAGCCACCGTTACCCAGGTGCTCCTGGCACTCTGCTCGTTCTCCAATAGTGTGCATAGCTCCGTCGGATCGTCCTGGATCTCCTCGTCGAGCGCGATTTCGACATCGATTGGACCGTCGGCCTCGGCGACTGCGACTGTGATGGCAGGGGGTACTTTAGAGAAGCGCTCTGGCGGGAAGGAGGTACTAATCCCATTGATGCCAGTTGTGCCATTAGCATAGCCGTGGACTGCCGCCATCTTGCCCAACTCCTTTGCCTTTATAGGTTCCTGCGGCTTTCACGCCCTCGACGTCGGATCGAGGATTGTTTATCGGTGAGAAACGCGATCGCGGTCGTTCAAAAGTGGCAGCGGATGTTTCTATTAGCGCATTTTCGGGCGCTCCAAGATAAGTAAAAGTACGAGGCTGCGACGCCTACGCTGGGCTTGAAAGCTCAAGAGGTAAAGCTGGAGCGAAGACATAAGAGCTTCTGATCGGCACCGGAGAAACTTGTAGCGCCGGAGGCTTGGCGCGATGCTGTCTACACTGCTCCTACTCCTACTTTGTAGAAGATGACGTTGTTTAGCTGGAAGAAATTGTAAGCCTTATTGAAGTGACAAATACAAGGGAATCAATCTCCTCAAGAACTCATTAAGTATTATGACTTGACCTTGGCGCCTTATTGGGCTTTGCGACACTTGATCCGTGCTGCTTCAACCTGACGCGAACTCCCCGCGACAGCAGTCGGAATGCGACGTACAACCCACTCAACAGCAATACCATGAACTTTTGAACACCCCTAGACGATCACCACGACCCTCCCTCTCGGCGACCTCTAGAGCGCCATGTCGCGCAATCCAGGCGTCCTGCGGGCGGGTGCGAATGGCTCCGGGGGTTACGCAAACGGCTACTACGGTGATGGTGGATATGGCGGCTTTGGAAACCCAGAAGACGACTACTCCAGGAGACCTAGCGGGGAGAGACGACGCCGACCGGGCGGATATGGACGCTTTTCTCCAGCGGACCGCCGTGAGGAAGCTCCGGCTGTGCAGCGACCAACGAGCCTCGAGCGCAGCGACCGCGCGCCACGCCGACGAAGCGGAGAACGACGCTATGGGGATGGGGCAGGCAGCGGAAGATATGGACCAGGGAGCCAGAAGATGGAAGAAATATTGCAGTACATCCGGCAGAGATGGGACTTTATGACCAACGAGACATGCGTACCCATCGAGGTCGCCCTTAAGCTTATGGATGCAAGCTCACTAGGGCTAGCGGACCAGTATGACCACTTCCAGGGCACACACCAGGATCTCCAGCGTGCACTTAAAGCTATCGTCAATGGCATGTCCCCGCGTCTCATGTTGCTAGCACTCGCTAACTAGAATAACAGAGCATCATCAGGGATTCAACAGCTCTATTGGAACATTCCATAAGATTCAGACCAGCCTGCAGCAGTCACAGCACCGTGTCAGGACATTGAAAGAATCTCTTTCTGAAGCCAAGACGCAGCTGTCGACCACGAAACCGGAGTTGAAGGAGTTTGCAACGGCCTCGCAAAATTACGATGAAATGATCCAGATGCTAAACGCTATTGAGCAGCTCCAATTAGTGCCGGATAAGCTCGAAGCACGTATCTCCGAAAAGCGCTTCCTGACAGCTGTCGACATCCTTCAAGATGCACTCCGAATGATACGAAAGTCAGAGATGGAGAGCATTGGCGCTCTCAGTGATTTACGCATATACCTCAGCAACCAGGAACACTCGCTGACCGATATTCTCATTGAAGAGCTGCACAATCACCTCTACCTTAAATCGCCGTACTGTGAAGACAGGTGGAAGGTGTATGCACAAAATCAATCCAAAGGTGACCTGTCGGAACGCGCCCAAACCGACGTCAGGGGAAGATCACTCTATCATTTCCTGGATGGTCTCGATACTTCGGAAACTATGACCGACGATTCGCCCCGTAACCCAGAAGCAGACACGTTTCAGTATATTCAGCTTGTTGTAGAGGCCCTCAACAAGATGAACAGACTGGACATTGCTATGGACAATATCGAACAGCGGTTACCTGTGGAGCTGTTCAAAGTTGTGGAAAAGTCGAACAATGAGGTGGCACAGCGACATCCGAGCATTTTGCGGGCGTATGCGCCTAAAAAGGATGGAAAACCGAGCATCGGAGCGGAGAGCAACGATCTGCGGACAGGACTTTTGAATGACCTTCTGTGGACGCTTTATGCTCGATTTGAGGCCATTGCTGAGAGTCACCGGGTGGTGCATGATGTGGTTGCGGGTATTGTCCGCCGAGAGGGCATTCGAGACTCCTCAAGCGCACAGCTGACGCGAGGCTTCAAGGAGCTGTGGAAACTGTATCAGAGTGAAGTATGTCTGCAGACCTTTCTGTAGGAGCTTATGTACTAACTTCTCTAGATTCGCTCTCTCCTCCATGATTACCTTGCCTCAGATGGCGACCTTGCATACCGCGGCGGCCAAGGCCAGACAGCTGGAGGAAGCGTTTTCTCGCGCACCCCACGCGATAAGAACAAACGCATGTTCAAGCTCACCGACATGGATACGAAGTCATCGGAACTTACTCAGCAGCGAGAAGATCTCGAATTCATCCTTAAGTCATCAGTGCCAGGTCTTGTTTCCGACTCCAAACGGCCGGAGGACATGACTACTAACACCACGTCCAATCTTGATGGCAGTGCAACAGGACATAAGCTGCTTGTTGAGCCAAGTGTCTTTAATATGGGTATACTACTACCACCATCGCTAGATTTCTTGAACAGATTGAAGGAGGTCGTACCTCCTGGCTCAGACATTGTCATGAGCACGCTGACTTCGTTCCTCGATGACTTCCTGGTCAATGTCTTCCATCCGCAACTCGACGAAACACTCATTGAACTCTGTGCTCAGACGTTCATTGAACTAGATGCCTTCCAGGAAGACTCTCAATGGTCTCAGCACTCGAAGAAACCCATTTTCAGAGGCACCGTCAAATTCTTCACCCTTATCACAGCATTCTGCAAGATGCTCGATAATTTGCCACACGATCAGGCATTTTCACAGCTCATTATCACACAAATGAGCACATACGCTGCGAAATGTACCGGATGGTACAAAGCATTAGTCTCTCGCAGTTCACCCAAGGGATCCACGGGCGCGCGCGTCAAAGTCGCTGCAGCCTACGCAGAATCTGGGACTGAAACTGGCAAGACAATCGAACAGCTCTTCCAAGCCGACCCCGAAAAGGCACCTGACCTCTTAGAGAAGGAGATTTCACTGCTCATAGCTAAGGTTGAAGAAGATCCACTAGACCAACAAGACATAATTTCGGACAAGAAGAGCCTGCAATGCCTATGCTTATTATATACCAGCATGAAATGGCTAGCTACCAAGGTCGCGCAATTGAGGTATATTAGCGAAAGAGCGACAGATTCCATGAGTGCAGAGCCGGGAAGCCAACGGCAGCATAGGAGATGGACCTTACTCACGTCTACAGAGCCTCGCCTGGATGGAGTAGCCGTCTACCTCCCCCTAAGCCCCGAAACCGCCGCGTAAGCCCCAAACCCCCAATTCCCACTCCTCACCTCATACTAATTTTTTTGACAGGGAATTCGATGCCGTACTTGCAAGCTACCAACAACTTTCCAGCATCGTTCATCGCACGCTCCACCTCTCACTCCGTCTCTCGATTCTTTCCACCATCCAGAACACCATCAAACCGTCCTACATCCTCGACGCCCCGCTCACAGACCCAGACCTCTCCATTCAGTCTCTGACCACTTTGCTGACCTCCTACGACACCCTACTCTCCACATATCTTCCCACTCCTCAATACACACTTGTGACAAGCGGCCTCTCGCCCCTCACCGACTCTTGCCTCCTCTACCTCTGTTCCTCGCGCATCGAAACCATGAATGAGGACGGCTGTAGACTGATGCAGCTCAACATCCTCGTGCTGCAGCAGAATCTCAAAAACATCGAGAGTGGCGCAAGTTTGCAGTATGCAGCACTCTTCTTCGATCTCTTCATGGACGGCCCTGAAGCGATCGTCGCACGAGCCAAGGAGCACGGGAAGAACTTTGGCGTGCTAGGCGGCCGATTCAACGAGAGTACGGTGAAGAGCTTGCTCGAATTGTGCTATGCGGAGCGGTTGAAGGACGAGAGGAGGGAGGTTGGCGTGCAGGCGAAACGGCAGTTGGATGCGCAGTTGTTGGAGATTAGCGAGTTCATGTATTAGATTGTGGATAGGGGGGAGCCGTTGGCTTGATATAGGTATAACGGAGGATTTGCTTACTTGTACGATACTATCTTCGACGATCCATATATTAGTGTCGGATATTTGAGCGTGCATTGGTGGAAATGGGATCTAGTTCGATTTTACAAACAATAGGGTTACCGCTCTACTTGTCGCATATCAATGCGCATCTTCAACCCCATCCCCTGTTTTAGCCAGATCCAAGAACTTGACTCCAACCATGTATGGAAACACCCAATTATTAATGACTACTGCCATCAACTCCCAACCCTAGCGTGTTCCCACTTTTCTTCCTCTCATTCCCCCTACTGACCGGCCTTGACCTCTCCATGATTGACACCACACTCGCCGTCTCCCTCCTTACACTCGTATACTCTGCATTGCCACTATCCTTCTTCTTGTGCTTCATACCGTCCCTCGAGGTTTCATCGTCACTTGTCTCATCGTCGGAGTAGTGCGGGCTAGACGTGCGGTGCGTGGCGGGATTGGGGTTGCGGAGATGCAAGGGAATATCTAGGACGGGGGGGATGGAAGGGTCGCCATGCGTGAATTGCTGACCGGGTAGACGCATGACTGGGCGAGTCGAAGCAGAAGCCATGTTTTGCCGCCTCTCTTCGTTTTCCATGCGGGCCCTTGCGTAGCGGGATTTCAGGCGCGGGTTAGGGGCGATGATTTGCTCCTTTTCTTCCCGTTCTCCTTGGTAGTCATCGGAGGGTGGTCCTTGTTCATCCGCTGTTGCTTCGACTCCCACTGCAGAAGCACTGTCTTCATCTTCGTCTTCGTCTTCGTATTCATATATATCACAATCGTCATATTCGTCGTCTTCATCGTCTCCATATCGCTCGCGTAATTTTTCAGGTCGTAAGACTCTCATGCTGATCTCGTAGCTGAACCTACACCGACTGCATTAGCATCGACGCCCATGCCATCCCACCTGTTTCTTTCAACCGGACCCAATATTCTCGATTCCCAGGCAGAGGAATATGGAAGCCATCACTTACCAAGGCTGCCTCCTCATCGCATTCATATAGGCTCGCAAAGTAGCTAAACGCCGCTCTTTCACGTCGAGCCACCAGTGCAGATAGTGAATTTGTTTGCGAATATTATTGCAAAACTCCTCGTCGGAGGTTGGGTATCTTTTACTGTTGAGGGAGGACATGCTGAGGGTGTGAAGATGTGGAGCTGGAGTTGGGGGTGGCATGAGTTTTGGACTTGGGTCTCGATATGGGGAAGGAGCCAGATGGATGGTGGGTGCGAAGAGGGTAGAGTAGGCACGAGTTGGGGATCTGGCGATTGGATTGGAGTAGTTTGTAATACAACGTCAAGTTTGGAACCTGGGTTCGGTCTAGCTTTTTAGCTCATGTTCGGCTGGGGCATCTGGTGAGAGCCACGTTAGATGCGATGGGTAAGTTCTGCCAATCCACGGGAACAATAGCACTTGAACTCAACATTCGGTAATAGTACATTATACCCGCGCCCAGAAACTGTTCTATTTGGCGATAACTTCGATTGCAGGGTGTCAGACAAGATATCTAGAAAGGTGTCGGATTTTGCGGTAGACAAAGCCGCATACGATTCTGAGCGGCGTTCACTGCCATCATACACACTTCTATCACCGTCGGAATCTGTGGCCAGATCTTTTGACCTGTCATCGCCGAGTGCGTGTAGTTGTGCTCACGAAGACCAGGAACCGGCGTTAAATTACCCGCTCCAGCTGACCGCTACCACCGTACATCAAAATTCACACCCACAAGACAAGACTATATCTAGGAGAAGACATCCGAAGAGACCTATAAAGCTTTTGCCCAACGCTCTCCTTTTTCGCTCAAAACCTGAACAGAACCATAAAGAAACCAATATCTATACCGCCACAATAATGTTCATTGTAACATTCTGCCTCGTAATGTGAGGAGAGAAAGGAAAATTGAAAATTCAAATAGCTCCTTTCGCTCGATTTTTGCATTGGTTTGGTGGGTAGGGAGAGTAAAAGTCGTGCAGCAATGCTCTCAATATTCCTTTGCACCGATCATGATCGTTGTCATCGTGTCCATATCATCATTGATTGCTCAACCTTGTTGCGAAATCACAAATCCCAGCCGAAGCCTGTCTTGACGCGGGTGCACAAAAAAGCTTATCTATACCATCTCGCGGGCGCGGTCGGGGTTTTCGGTCTTGGGTTTGTACATGATGGTCGTGAGGAACTGTCTTAAGTTAGGCTTGCGACTCTATTGTACCTGAGTGTAACGTACCTTTTGCTTATACCTTGTGGTTGCACTGGTAGCAAGAATATTATCCTTGATACTGCTCGTGGCCAAGTGGTTAAGCACAGTGTGGTTCGGCATGATTAACACGCTACTGTCATCCTTCATCGGCGTCGTACCGTTTAGGATGCTCTTGCTAAGGAACATAGGCAGAGTGGGAGGTGCAGGTAGACTCGAGGCTGCTGCATTTGCCCGAGCGAAGCGTCTTGAGTCTTCGGGCGCATCAAACTCGAACAGAAAGCGAGGAATGTTCCGATGGTACTTTTTAGGGGATGGCGGAGAGACTTTTGGCTTCGGAGGCTCAACAACGGGTTGCTTGACCGGCTGAAGCTCTGGTGTAGGCGGCAAGACCTGAGGTGGGTAGACGCCCGGCGGGGGACGCTTTTCTTGCACCGGTACGGGCTCCGGCTTCTTCGTCTCAGCCGAGCCGGTTTCCGTCTTGGGAATGTCGTCGTACGACACTTCGAGGTAATTGACAAGGATGTTGGTGTAATCTACCGCCGTCGGGAGCTTATCGGATGTCCGCATATCGTTGTCCACAATGAACATGAGATGGTGGGTGCCTGGCGTAATGTGAACGTAGGCGGAGAGAGCATCCTTTTTCTTGCTGGGCCCACTATGAAGATTAAAGTCAGTATGTCGGTGTGCAGTGTAACATTCGGATCAGGCGAGGCGGCGCAATAAAGTTTCGATAGGCAAACCTGCACCATCGACTTGAGGTGGACAGGGTCTCGAATACAGCGGTGTGGAACAGTAGCCCCACGGGTGGCTGCAGCGAGGACAGTATGTGCGTATCGAGTGCTGTGAAACGCCCTGGAGCTCAAATAGCAAACATGACTCACTTGCGATGCAGCCTGTATTTGCGATTCCACCCTGCGAAGGTGCCTGTGACATATACACGATCGCCTGGGCCCTCCCACTCGATCAACGTTGCTACCGTGGGCTGCCCCTGGGGCCCCTTGAATTCGTCGCCCAAGTCGTCGTCGTCGGCGGTCGTGCTGCTCAGCATGGAGGTGCGTCGCGGCAGGGCGCCCTCGATCTCGCCATGGTTGATGGGGCTCGCGAGGTCGGCGGGCGAGATGATGGGAGAGCCTGGGGAAGCTACCTCTTCTTCGATGGGCAGCGGTAGGCGGGGCGGGCGGCTGTAGTGGGACGAGGGCACGATGAATCCCTCGCGCGAGGCATCGGCGGGCTCAATGGAAGAGGCGGCATCGGTCCTGCTCCCCTGGGCGTCCTCACGCGGCGCACTGGGCACGTCAACGGGTCTTGTCTTTGGCGAGGGGATCGGTTTGGGATGGTCTTTTTCGGCGGGCGGCGGCGGGGGAGGAGGAGCTGGCTGGGCTGTGGGCGGGGTGGGCTCGCGCGCGGGACCGGAGGGGTGGTGATGGTGGCCCTTCTGGCGGCTCTGCTCGTTGCCCATCTTGTCGTCGGAGGCAGACTTGAGGAGGTCGTGGGCAGCGCGCAGCGAGTGGGCCACCTGGGCGGTGGTGGTGGTCGCGGTAGCGGAGATGGTCTGACTCCGGCCGCGACTGTGCGGGCGCCCCGAGGGGGTCAAGGCGGCGGCGCTCTCGAGGGAGGCCGAGGGCGGGGCGGCGCTGGCCTTGACGGCGCTCAGCGTCTGAATCGACTCTCGTCGGCGCGGATTGGGCGCGGGCGCGTGGGCGTGGGCGCGGTCATGGTGAAGAGGCGCCGGACCATGTGACCAGGTCACGCTGGGCGACTGCGGGTTGCTCGTGGGGGTGGGAGCGCGCGACGGTTGGTTCCCCATCAAGGACTCGAGAGCTTGGACGGCGGCAGCGCGGGCGCGAGCGAGGGCGTGGACGGCGGGCGTGAGGCGGGTGCAGCGACTTCCATCGACGAGGCCCAGCGCTGCGTTATCGTCAAACGTCGTCGGGTCGGGATGCGGGCTGCGGGCTGCGGGCTGCGGGCTGCCTGCTGCCTGCTGCCTGCAGCTCGACCGAACACCCCCAGAGAGATCTCCACCCGCCCTGCAAGGGCTCCGCCGCACAGGCCAGCGCTGCATGTCCGTCCTTGCTTGGTCCCGCCATACACAGTACATACATTGCTCATGCACAGTCGGACAACCATGGCCACCGTGAGCGACATCATGGCCGACGCTCGCTCAGTCCTCTCCACTCTCCTCTTCTGTCTCTGGTGGCCGACCAGCATCCTCCTCCACGCCCTCTCCACCATCCTGTCCCCTTTCTGGGCAGCTGTACACTTCCTCTTCCTCCCCGTCACCCATCTCGCCCACGCCATTCTCACACTCATCCTGCTGCCATTCAGACTTCACGTGTTGGAGCGCTTCGAGGTAATTCAACGCTCATGCTTTTCATCCATCAGGCATCCGACTACTATCAAAAATACAGACGCAATCCACATACAACCATGGGGTATCGTGCTGAACATGCTCAACAGACTATATACATATGGCTCGGCATGGCCGGCCTGATCGGTTGCATTGCTGGAGCAACTCTTTTCGTCGTCTTCAGGATCCTCACGTCAGCGCTCAGCATCGATGATATACAACAATCAAAAGCCCATGCCAACGGAAGGACCATCACCGAGTTCCGAGAAGCAAGACGCCTGGAGCAAGAAACCTTGACCGAGCCTTCCTCTGGGCCCACCGTGCTCAAATACCATGGACCGACTAGGCGAGGGCTCATGACGCAGATTACCATGGACGACGAGTTCGACTTCTGACATACGATGATACCAGGCCAGGCAATTTCAATCAAAAACAAAAGTCCCCAAGGCTTTCTTGGACAACAGATGATCGTATTCCTTATGACTCGTTTACCAGTGACCGAAGATGGACCTAAGGCTACATGTCACCCTGTTCGGCAGGGCTCGTCACTTCATATTTAAACAGTAGGACCTGTCGAGGCATTGCTGGAAGCGTCGGCTTGCGGGGCTAATAGCGCCACCGCTGGTTGGTCAAGCTCCGTGGATCCTACCGTGAGCCAGTGAATCACGCAAACAGCCCAGGTGACTTTGACTATGTCAGTAAACAGATATAGGATCCGTTAGACCAGACATACCATCGAATGTACAGATTGTCAAACACAACCACCCGAGCTCCTTCCCCCGGAGTGGCAATAGCGCGGCCATATTCCCGACCGTAGGGAGCATCACTAACAAAGACCCGATGAAGGACTTCCAAAGCAACGTCTCAATCGACTTCAAAAAGTTTCGGTTCATTGGATATACATCGACGTTGCCCAGCTCTCCGGAGCTGTTCAAAAGGCGACGCATACCTTTGGTAAATCGAGTTGCAGGAACGGCTTCGTTGGACATGCCACCAAATCGGAGCAAGGGCCGTAAGAGGTAGATGAAGATGCCTGTCAGGAGTGTGTTGATCACTACGTCAAATGTTAAAAGCGGGATGGTGACTTTTAAGGGTACGCCGATGCGGCAGCGTCCATCATGCTCTGACAAGTTTGCAATAGGCCAGAGGAAGCCACAAATTGCAATGCTTCCAAAGCCACCTGCAATAATAAGCATACCCCCGAGCCAGATCCAGTCTCGAGATCTTCTCATGTACGGAGCTCGAAGTGCATGGGCGCGCTCGACTAGGAAGATGTACATGGTCACCTTGCTTCCCACGTAGAAGGCTAGGCAGAGATTGACGGCGGCGTGACAGACCGACGAAGACGATAGGCCAAGGCCGCTTTCGACCACTGCGGCGGATGTCACAAATGATATCGCCAGAAAATACAAGATCAAGATGAGTACGCGTGTCAGGCTGAGGCTTCGAAGGTGATGTCGTTCAAGCTGTCTTGCGCGCCATCCTGGCTACTATCAGTTGTGTCTATATCAAATATGGAGTACCCATACCCAGCATTCCAGTGAGAAGCGACATGCACACTAGAGAGACGATAGTATAGAGCGTACGTGATGTCGAAGATTCACCATAGACGATGGGTACAGGAGCATTAGCTCCAGATTCTGTCGTGACATTGCGAGGGTATCTAGGCGCTACCGTTGACGTAATCGACACATCGTAGATGGGTGCTATGGATACGGCAGCTACGACCGGCAACCACAGAAATGCGTTCGTCGGAGCCCCATAGAGGATTTTGTGTCCAAACATCATGTCGGAGGGATATAACTGTCGCTGCTGGGTTGAGGTACATTTTGCTCAGCTTGTCATAGATTGGGCGAGGGAACCATGTTGTCAACGAGGGCATCAACGAGGACCCAACACGGCTGCGGGTGTCGATATATTTGAGAATTTATAGGCGCTGCCAGATAGAGCGATGCAAGCTTGGCGTTGTCTAGTCATGAATACCATCCGAGGTCCAGGTCGCCGGAAGGCAGCACCAAGGAAATGATATCAATGGATTTCGACCGATCTAGCGGGCTGCGCGATCCGAAGAGGGAAGCAGTGTGCCACAGGTGAAGCTGGATGGCTGCCGTAAAAAGAAAGGAGGAAAAGCAATGTGTGCAGCCGTACGGCGATCTAACATTGGAGAGAAGTCGATGGTGGCGTAGCCGAAAAGGCAATGATACTTCTACTGTGTTCCCCCAATACCAGCCACCGGCGGACCACGCCATGTGCACTGGAGGCAAATGTGGTGTGCATTTGTCAACAGACAGCGACTCACATGCAGGCAATGAAGCCACAAACCAAACGAGGTACGGCGATCTGGGCGGGAACGCTCGTTTCTGCGGTAATTTCTATTCCTCACAGACCTTTTTAAGATCTGAGAAGCTGAGATGTAAAGCTCCGATCCATATAGCACCCACATGACCCTTAGTGCAGATCAGTAAGTCGCCGGGACAAATCGTACTTGTAGCTCATTGTTAGTCGAGAAATTGCGCCCGAGGGGATGTGCAGGCGAATGTTTCTGACTAGAGGGGATCTATTGACGGCAGACTGATTTTGAAGCACTCGTAGAACATAGAGTCGGCGAGACTCAAATGACGGGACTAGGCGAATAAAGTATTGGGCGAGGGAAGTGCGCCAGAGAGTTGGACGCGGAGAATAAAAAGGCCACTGAGTAAGACATCATACGAGTACCACTTTGGAGTCGGTTCGGCCCGCCTAGATGTCTGAGAGCTGGAGACATGGGTTCAAGCCCTGTGGCATTCTGGCTCTTCAGTTGCGACAATGCCATTGAGAGGCAAGTCAGTATGTTGGCCAATACTATGACGTCGTAGTCAAGACTTGTCAAGCAAGCGGCACATTCAGCGTGAAGCCGAAGCCGAAGACGCAGCGCTTCGCTTCGAGTGTCTACGCGCGGTCAAGCTGAGTGATGGATAGAGAACCTTCCGAGAATTGCGAGTGGAGGATTCTGCATAGCAGAGTTGCCTATCTACGACTGGTTAAAAATGGACAGCTCTTCTGCGGCTCGTACCATGGTGCCCGAGAGGGTACTTTAGACGAAGGCTTCACAGCCACGTGACGATCAAGCTGGCCAAGTGCGTCCTACACTCCATACTGGGCAGGAATGAGCGCATCTCCCAGGCTATGATGCAGACGGGTGTTGTCGCGCGGTGGATACGAATGCATACGAATACGTCCATGGCACTCATTGTCCCCGCCGGTTGGAGAGCACGTGCCAGTGACAAGCAGCGCTGAAACAGGCTTCCGGGGCATGGCGGGCGATGAGCGGGCAGGTTCTGCACGTCTGGCCCGGCAAGAGATAGCCCAGGATACGGGCTAGAGTGCTAGCGGTGCAGGTGGTGTGGGTGCAGCGACTGCACGCCGTCGTCATACACACACGGCGGCCAGGCGGAGCACGCACAGCCCTCAGCTCGCAAGGTGCGCCAAAGATAGACGGGGGCTGCGAGGGGAGATGACTGCGCCGCGAACGCGAGAGCGTACGGGACACGGGCAGAGGCAGATGGCAGATGGCAGATGAGACGCCAACGCCTGGTGCGGACGCGGACAAGCGTCAAGTGTCAAAGCGTCCAGCTCAACCGAGCCCCCAGCGTTGGTCCGATTCGCAGATTGCGCTGCTCGCAAGCCTCTGCCTCGCCGTCCTGGCCCGTGCGCCCGCCGTGCACAGCCAACTCCAATCGCGTCGCTCTTTTTCGGCCTTCTCCTGCCTTTCTTTTCTCCCCCAGGCCCCCTCCCTTCAAGAACACCAGCCCGCGTCTCCATGACCGCGTAGAGCCTCCATCTCCTTTATTTCTATATCTCTATTTGGTCCGCGCGACGTCTAATCTTCCCCTCCAACGCCTCGTCTGCCCCGTCCACCGCAGAAAAAGGAGGCCCAGTCGCATCATGCGGAAAGGCGTCGTCGTTTTCCTCGTCACCACCGTCGTCGTCCTCGGCTTCGCTGTGCACAGTGTCTGGACCCTCCTCAGCCTTCTCGTCGTCGACGGTCGCGAGGATGCGATATCGCGTGCCGAGCTCCCAGCCCCTAAGTCGGGTGCAATCAGCGAACGGCCCCAATTGATCCCCAAGATCATCCACCAGACATATGTGAATGACAGCATTCCCGATCATTGGAAGGGCCCTCAGCAGAGCTGCTTGGCTCTACATCCCGACTACGAATACAAGGTGCGTACATGTCGCTGCGCTTGCCACGGAGAACAAAGACTAACGGCTTGGTGTAGCTTTGGACGGACAAGAAGGCGCGCGAATTCATTGCTGCCGAGTATGTACTATCATTCACTGTCGTCGTTTGCAGTATTTAACATCTACCAGATATCCGTGGTTCCTCGAGACCTTTGACGGCTACCGATACCCCATTCAGCGGGCCGATTCGATAAGATACTTTGTCCTCCACCGCTTTGGTGGCATTTATATTGACCTTGATGATGTACGTGGCCTATTCTTTTGTGGATGATACATAGCTAATGTGGCCTTAGGGATGCAACCGCAGCCTCGATCCGCTCCTGGCTTACCCGGCCTGGGTACGCCGCACCACCCCAACCGGCATCTCAAACGACGCAATGGGCGCCGTACCCCGCCACCCCTTCTTCCTCAAGGCAATCGACTCACTCCCTGAATACAACCGCCGCTGGGTACTTCCCTACATCACCGTCATGGCGTCGACCGGCCCGCTCTACCTGAGCATAATCTGGCGACACTACACCAGCAACAAGCCCGAAGGCATGGACCGTGTGCGCATTCTGTTTCCCGACGAGTACAACAATCACCCGTGGAGCTTCTTCACCCATCACCTCGGCAATAGCTGGCACAACAATGATGTCAAGGTCATTTTCTGGATGGCCCACCACTGGATCCTACTCACCGTCATCGGCTTCACGCTAGGATTTGCATTGCTCTGGTGCATATACTCGACCTTCATCTTGCAGCGGCAAGCAAACAGCCCAAAAGCCCGACAAGCGTACGCTCGAGTACCTTTCTACCGTAGAATAAGCGGTAAAGACATCGAGCTCTCAGACCGGCATGAAGTCTAATTTTGGCTTCACCCGGTTCTTCTGTTGATCTTATTTAATGAGCACATTTTGTAATACCACAGTCGATGCATTTCCAGGCGCAGTCAGTCACATTCGCTAGGCGTTTTTTAACTTATCTGGCTTTCCTCTTGTAAGATTTCGATTCGAGTTTATACATTTGCGACGGAGATTGGACAAAAAGGTCTGACCCCGGGCGTACTAGCTAGTTCTGGTTTAATTGCTCTTGCGGTTTTTTTGTAATGAGCGAAGAGCCTGGGCGTCATGGACACATAGAACCTGGTGGTTATTGTTTGACAAGAAAGGATATGGCCTTTTGTACGAGTTATCACGGAATGGAAGAGAAAGAGAAGAGAAAAAAAAAGAAAAGGTATCACAATATTGCCATGCGATCAGCAACCTGGCAAAATCTCACATAGCCTTTGCGGCAACTCGGTCACTAGTGGTCCGTGCGCAAATGGCATCGATATCGAATCATTCAAATGCAATTGAACGATTACATCGAAAATCTTTACCCTCCGTTTGCCCTTGCCCGTGATACAATTGTTTTCTCTTGTTTTCCGATGCTGATTCCGAGGATTCCGCAAGCATATGCGGGCAGCCCCACTGGCGACAGCCTCACGTGGGGTGCTTCCGAAGACATCCGGTCAGGAACAGGACAGCTTGTCTCACCGACGATCCTGCAAGCTGAGGGTCCGGTCAGCCAACCAGATGTCAGCTTGGGTTGATGATAAGATTGCGGTCCGGTAAGCCCTCCCTCGCAAGCTTAGACGTTTTGGTGGAGTATGTTGCGAATGTGGTGAACGAGATGAACGCGGTGGGTGAGACGTACGCGTACGTTCCAAGGGGTTCACGTAGGACTTCGCAACCAAGGTCTGGATTGGGAACAAGTTGCTTTTGTACCGGGGTATATAATCATATGCTCTTGTAGCTCTCATTCGCCATATGAATCGCTGCCGCTTCTGACATGGCCAATCCATCCCCTAGTCTCTCCACCCTACAAATACCTCGTCCGTCCGGAACCGCTGCGTACATGTACTATCCTCAAACTTGGTCGTCACCCCTGTCTGGTACTCCAGCAGCCCCGCATGCGCAATCATGATCCCATTGTCTATGCAGAACCGCTCGTCAGTAGCAAACACGCTTCCTCCTCTATCCCTTGCCATGATGCCCATCATCTGCTGGAGGCGTATGTTCGACCCTACACCACCAACGACGAGGACCTGAGTCGAGCCGACGTGGGCCATAGCGCGCTCAGTGATTTCAACAAGCATAGCGAAGATGGTTTCCTGGAGAGAAAAGCAAAGATCCTCTTTACTGACCAACTCCCCCTCTTCAGTCTTCAGTCTCTTTTCAGGCGGTAGGTTTGGATCTATGCTCTTGGCAAGGACGTCTGCTGCTGCTAGAATGCCTGAGAAACTTGCGTCCATGCCTTTGACTGCGTACGGTAGGTCGACGAGGCTCTTCCCTCTCTTAGCATACTGTTCTACATTGTAGCCTGGGAATGGATCGTTGGGAATCATGAGTGTGCGAGCAAAGCGATCTATACAGTTCCCTATTGCGATGTCGAGGGTCTCGCCGAAGATGCGGTAGCGGTTTGCCGAGTACGCGATTACCTGCGTGTTGCCGCCTGAGACGTAGAGCACGACGGGATTGTTGGCGCCGGTAATTGCGCGGCCCATTTCAATATCTATGAGATGCTCAGCTTCATTTATTGAGAATTGTATAAAGGCGGGGATGCTTACGTCCTACGCAGTGATTCACGCCTATGAGCGGTTTTTCCCAGAGCAGCGCAATCGTTCTTGCAGCCAACGCAACACTCTGCAGCGGGGCACCCATCCCAGGCCCTTTGGTGTAGCAAATACAATCTATATCCTCAATCTTGACTCCCGCCTGCTGCACTGCTTGTTTTATCAGTCGCACGATCCATGTCCGGTGATGTATTGCTGTGTCTTTCGGTAAGAAGCCTTCTCCGGGCGGGGAAACGTAGGTATGCCGTAGGTTAGAGAGGATTATAGGCGGCTTTTCTAGGGATGGATGCGATATGACGCCGATGCCTATTTTGTTGGCACTTCCTTCGAGGCCTATGGCAATCATTGCGGAGAAGTGATGGTTCGTTCGTGGATGTCTTGCCTGTGGAGATGGTTATGAGTGGTGACGCGGGGGGCAAGGCCCGAGTCCTTATCGATAAACATTTTCAGATCTGCTTGAGATCTCACTCCCGGGAGCCTGCAAAGAGACAGTGCACGAATCCTGAATTCAGGAATGGAAATGGCGTTCAATGAGAGACACGACCCTTGAATTGATCTTCTACTACAAATTAAACAGGCCAAGGGACTACAGACGAAAACACGACCTACCCGCCAACCTCCGCATGCCATTCTAGAAGCAAAGCGCAAGCTAGCAAACCAAAAAGGGACCACAAGGCTAGCTCTGCACAAGTGATACTTAAGCGATCTTCTACGCAAGGAAGCACATTCAATTTTGATTCTATAGCCAAGATACGGCATAAGTCCATGTGGACCGTCCGAGTGTTGTCATCAAGCCGACCAATCACGATCCCTCGGCTCCGATGACTGACCGCTAAAGATCCACGACCACATTTCTAGGTTCTTCACAATCCAACTACGTCTTCTTTTCTTCGCTACCAATCCATGGACACCTTTGAGGAAGATAGCCGCGTCTTTCTGGCCTGGGTGCGGAGTGCTGGAGTGGATCTCAACGGTAAAATTGAGCTGCAGGATTTGCGACACATTCAAGCTGGGCGTGGTGTAGGTGAGTTATCTTTCTTTCTTTCTTTCCAGGTCAGCCTCTATACCTGAATCCGCCGAGTGGAGACGCTCTTTGTCCCTGGCTTCATAGTCACAGTTCTGAACTAATGACTATACTATAGTTGCCGCGCAAGATATCGGAGAAGATGAGGTTCTCTTCCGCATTCCCCGCTCCGCTATTCTCTCCGTCGAGAACTCGATCCTCTCCAACGACATACCGAAAGCTACCTTTGACCACCTTGGTCCATGGCTCTCACTTATCTTCGTCATGCTTTACGAATACCTGAATCAAGACGCCTCGAATTGGGCTCCTTACTTCAAGATCCTACCCATGGAATTCAATACCCTGATGTTCTGGGAAGAGGACGAGCTCGCCGAGTTACAAGCAAGCGCCGTAGTCGGGAAGATTGGAAAACAAGGAGCAGATGAGACGTTCAAGAATGAACTTGTGCCCGTCATCAAAGAATTTGCTGGGATTTTTTTCTCTGGTGATGACAGAGCTAAGGAGCGCGCGAACGAGATGGGGAACCCCGAGAATCTGCTCTTAATGCACAAAATGGGTTCCCTCATCATGGTATCTGCTTTCGATGTGGAGCCCGCGCATCCAGAGAAGGATGTAGACGAGGAGGGATACGCTTCGGAAGATGAGGACGAAGCTCTTCCGAAGGGTATGGTACCCATGGCTGATATGTTGAATGCAGACGCCGATAGGAACAATGTTCGCTCTTTTATACTGTCCTCCAGCAGCTTATGCTAATATGACCCAGGCACGCCTATTCTACGAAGAAGAGTACTTGACCATGAAGGCTATTAAGCCTATCAAAGTTGGCGAGGAAATCTTCAATGACTACGGCCCCCTCCCGCGGTCCGATTTACTTCGCAGATACGGATACATCACCGACAACTACGCACAATACGATGTCGTTGAGATACCATTTGAGCTAGTCACAGACGTTGTTTCGAAGGCTGGTATCTCCGCGGAGGCCAGGCTAGAGTATCTTGACGAGCAAGGCATCGTCGAATCGGGCTACGACATCAGCGCCAGCGACCCGTTCAGCCTCACCGAAAGTCTATCTCCTGAGCTAGCCATCCTCATCGAGATACTTTTGCTTCCAGACGATGAATATGAGCGCTTAAAGCGCAAGGGCAAGCTACCTAAACCAGAGAAGATGACTGCAAAAGGCGCAGAGATTCTACTGAAGTTGGTACAAGCGAGGATACACCAGTATTCCACCAGCTTAGAAGAAGACCTCAATTCCGCAGTTGATGCACCAATGAGTACAAAAGAGCAACGCTTTGCAACTGCAAGACTAGTACGCATCGGTGAAAAGAAGATACTCAAGCAGGCAGAGGACCACCTTAGGCAGCTGGCAAGAGAGGGTGCCTTGAATGGTACAAAGAGATCCGCGGAAGAGGAAGAAATTGGCCGAGGAAAGAAGCAACGAGCAAGATGAGTGTGATAGAGTGAACAAGATACATCACAAATAGTAGCATTCGACTATGGAAGCGCGAGGATGGCACAGCGATGAAAGGCTACGGGCTTGAAGTTGGTATGTTTTCATTTGTTTTTGGTGTTTTCCTTTCGTTTCCTTGTCAATGGCTGTCACTAACGTACATATCCAAAGCCCAACAGCTAAGCTGGAATCCATCCAGGCGAAATGTCGTCTCTCGTCGAGATTTGCGACTGTCGACATAATGTACATGAGATATCGGCATTCTCAAAGCCAATATACGTTCCTTCGTCGCCCGGATCTTCCTATTCCGTTCGCTTGCACAAGTTCAAAAATACATGAGGGTATAACTTCGTCGTCTCCCGCAACATCTTGTCTCGTCGACAAGTCAAGAGGAATCTGCGAAAAGGCCGTGATAATCCTCAGTCAATTCACCCACTATTCGTGGGAGGTAACAAATGGCCCGATGCCGATCGGTTATGGTTTTCAATCGCTCTTCGGTTCTGAGCGGCTGCTGCCGCAGCTGCTGATTGTTGAGGATGTTGCTTCTCACCCTGTCGCTCAATCATGATTCGGTAACGGATGTGCAGGTTATCGGTCCAGTCAACTGGGTATATCTGCTCGTCCTCGCTGCTGTCTCCCGAGAACTTCCATCTATCGGCAACTCGCTCGTCGACCGCATCAAGCTTTTGACGCTTCACCCCACGGCGATCAATCATAACACGGCCACCACGACCCGTCCGACGACGGAACCGAGACTGATCCTGATATGGGACATCGTCTGGGGGAGTCGCGAAACGAATACGGGCGCTTCTTCGCGGTTGGACCTGCTTGCTCGCCCTCTCAATCATCATTACATCGGCTGCCTCTTCCGATGACACGGAAGCTGGAGGAGTCGGCAACTGCGACTCTGTAAAGACTCGAAGGAAATCCGATTTCGCCGCAGGCTGTTCTAGTGGAGGCGTGATGGGGCGCCAAGTAGCGTCCACCCAACCAACGTTCCACTTCTGGTGTTTCATTAGGTTTTCCTCGATGAACCCGTCAATTACCTCGGACTTCTTCGCAAGCTGGTCATCTAAGTACACTAGATCCGAGTCGACAAGCCGGCCATCTGGACGTGTGATTTGAGGCTTGGTCCCCAAACCTGGGATGCCTCGTTGTAATGATTGCGTATCGACCCTTGGCTTCGGTTTAGGAGCAGGCTGCGATTGTATTAGCGATACATTCGTAAAGCATCTAGGATGGTACAAACCTTCTGGTTGATGAGGAGCTCTTCGTCATCGCCTTTGATGCTGAGCTTCCTCTTGATCTCCTTGACAGCACTGCGTTGCTCGAAGATTCCTTTGTCCATGGCAAGTTGTTCGCGAATCATAAGCTCTCGCCGCTTGACCTGCGCCATCAGGAATCGAGCCTCTTCCAACTCCTTCCTTAGCTTCTTTAGTTTTTCGGTCACCTGGGCGTCGCGACCACGTGTTTTCCTGACTTGCCGTACCTCACGCCGGCGGAAGCACACATACGGATCGGCATCATCAGTGTCGAGGTTCGTCTCGAATTTCAGCGCAGGTATCAGTGAGCGGTTGCTGTTTCGCAATCGCTCTTGTTTCCAGTGCTCATAGATGTCCTTTGCGAATCTTCTCGCCGGTTCGCTAATAGTCTCATCAAATTCGGACTCGAGATCTTCGTATGCAAGAACGGGAGGGTTGTCTACTGCGGCATACGGCTGTTTCATTGCCGAAGTCTCCTCGAAGAAGTTCATCACTTGCTCGAATTCATCCTGGGAGCACTGAACGCCCTTGCTTTTCTTGTGGTTGAACTGCCTGAGCCAGGCAACATCCTCGCCGGTCATGCAATACGGGCATCCTACCGTATCCTCAACGGTGGATGAGAAGCGAATGTAGGTTGCAGGTTGCGTGAAGTGCGCCGGATAAAGATCCTCATATTGCAGCTTACTCGCAACAGCGTCAGGCGTTGGAATGTAGAGGTTGGCAATCTTGCCGCCACCTTGAGCTGCAGCCTGCGCGGCAGATATTACTGCTTGCAAATGGTGCTCCTGTTAATGTGTTAGTACATGTGCGGAAAGAGGCTATGGAGTAAGTCGACAGTCCGTCCAACAGCAGTCACGTGGCGGGCAACGCCTGCACGACCGCAATTTCAGGTGCCGAGACCCTGTTGCTACGGAGCTGTGGTGCAATCAATCTCGTCGCGAACGGGTGACCGAAAGCGGCCTAGCGCGAAATAATGGCGGCAGAACTCACAATTTCCTCTCCTTTTTCCACGCCCGTCTCGACCTTTGGAATGTGCCGCGTCGCGTCATCGTCAGCGAGCTTCTCGACTTCGTTTTCGCGTAGCACAGGTAGATTCTGCTTCGTAGAGAGCTTGCGCTGGCGAAAGCGCTGGCCCGTTACCCGCTGTGTCATGGCGTTGGCGGTGATGTTTATCGTTTAAAGAAACTGCGCGGCACGTGATTCGAGTGGGTGTGCAGCAAGGTGAGCGCAGGCGGCCCCGAGGGCCGGTGGGCGACCGCAGCCTGCGCAGCGACGTTTGCGACCAAAATCGTGCCCGAATATTCGCAATATGGGTGTTAGACGATTGCGCGTGAAGCCGACATTCGAAATATCGATTCGGCTTGAATTGTTTGATGGGTGGTGTTGAGATTTTTGATGGAAAGTGTGGGTGGATGGGGCGGTTTTGTTGGGGTGAGTGAGGGAAGGGCACTGGCGAGGGCAGGGTGACTCAAAGGCCGCCGCCTGTTTCTTGGGCGGCGAGACTGGGGGGATCGCTAAGGCCACAACGCGCACGCCTGGCGCTGGATAACAAATGCACAACTGCGATAAAGATGATAATAGCGTGCGTCGTCACCCGCGCAACGTCTGCCCACAGCCAACCTATCTTCCTCGCTATTTTGTCGCGAGCGCTAAAAGATGGGTGTGCGGCTTGTTTGCTGCGCTGTGACCGTCATGTTTTCATCGTCACCACTGGTGATTGGTTGAGCTTGGCACTTTATGCAGATGCGAGGGCGAATCATTCGCGTGGATTTTTCATAAATCAGCCAATCAGCAAAATGCTATGCGCAATGCGACCTTTCTACCAGCGAAACTTTCATTTGGCGATTTTGGGCACAGCAACATCAGAATATCAGAGACAAGAAATTTGTTCAGATACGAGTCTCCCTTTTTGTCGTAAACGATAGGCAAAGTCTGTCACAACCCATTTTTCTTGTCATGGCTCTAACTGAAGACATCCGAGATGACAACGCATTCATGTCAATCACTGAGGAGGTGAACCTTTCAATGCAATAGGACTAACGAGCATATATATATATATATATGTCATTCAAGATTCTGACCCTATCTTTTGGCCGAAGCTTAATGCTCCGCCATGGTGCTTGGGTCCTCTGACAGCTCCATAGCCTCACCTTTTCTACACAATCTTACTCATCACTAACTTTGATTCGGCATCATCATCATTTGCAGGGCACAGCCTCGGTTTCGCTTGGGCCTGTGGAAACGGAAGTTGGTAGGAGAAGGTAGTGCGTAGGACACGGCCGTGTAATGATCCAGTATGAATAGTAAACAAAACGGACTATTAGATAAGCATTTTGGGTGAAGACACCGTTTAGTCCTTCGAGTCTGCCTTGCACTAAAGAATCTGAAATCTGGCTTATCTCATCGTATTTTCCGTGCCGAGGTATCACGTTGTGATCTCTATGGTCCATCTACACAATCTCGAATTGTCATATACATGGGGTCTACTAAGACCAGCAAGGAACGATTAGGCTCGCATTCCTCGCTAATACGACTGCACTGTAAAGCCACTGAAGTATCTAGTGTGGCCGATGCAATCTGCTGATTCTCATGATACGAAAGGCATTGTAATATATATATAGACGCGGTGCATGTGCCCGTGTTAATGTACTGTAGGATGTAATCTAGAGCCCCATGACCACAACGCATTTCTTGCTAAACCATTGGCTAGTAACGAGCAATTATTCGAAAGTAGACACACATTCTTGAGCTCAATCATGACAACGTAGCTATAAGAATCCATGTAGTCGATGAAACCTCCAGCGGGGAAGCGGCAGCGTGCAGCACTCGATACGAATAGATCTGCATTCGTAGGATTCTTCGTACATACATTCTCTTACACCGGCTCGTTTTCAAAATTACACAAACACCGCTCATTGGTTTTGCATGCGCCTCTCTATAATTGGGGGTGGCGGTAGCGGTCGCCTAACTTGGCAGAATGGCCGAGAATCTATCTGTAGTACACTAGTACAACAAGATGCTTAGAGATTGTCCAATTAACAATAGCCCGACTGTCTATGAGTGGGTCCGTATTACAACACTTCCAAAAGGTTGTGAGCATCCTGTGGTGTTTGCGGCTCCGCCATCAGTTTAGTATGTGCCTCCTTGAGACTAGAATGACTGGCGAGAATCGCCTATGCAAGCGAGATCGCCATCCTTGTCGAGCACCGAGTACTACCAGCACCAGCACCACTGCCACAAGCCGGCATATGCTAGTTGCAAGAGAAGCGTGTACTGTTGGTGCACTCCACGGCCGCAGTGCCACATCGCTAGCTCCGCAAGGTAAAGCACTGGTAGTGACTGTTAGTAGTATTAATGAGACTCGTGCTTGCATGTTCCAAATACTGCAAAGGTTAGCACTTCTATAAACTCTGTTTTCAATAAAGAACACTCAAACTTTCAAATGATTAGCGCGAAGGGAAGCATAGATGTTAGTGACTGAGTAATCTAGTGCTGTATGTCTAGAAGGTACGAACAATCAATACAGTGCCGTAGCCGGGAAATATCAAAAGAGGCCAGGAACGGTGCCCAACGGCTTCGATAGACAATGCATATGAGTGCCTGTACCTTGTCGAATGTATCATTACTTCTTGCATTCTACCAACTCACGCTAGATCCGGAGTTCTCCGTAATGTTCAAAAACGGAACATCAGGCGGATGCCCTTGCTGCGCCGTTCTGGGAGCCATCTCGTGTCTTGGAACCACGTTGCCCAAATGACCAGGCGTTCGGGTTCGTGGGGCGATTGCAATGATCGCGTCTTGGTTGCTTGAGAGTCGAAGAATGCCATGAAACGGAGTAATAACAAAGATGCTGATGTTCGATCCGGATGCCAGTCTGAAGTCGAGAGGCGCGGTAGATGCATAGCTACCACACGATCCCACCATAGAGCTATGCCATGTCTCAAGTATAGCAACCTTACTGCACCCCAAACGATGCTCAGCTGCTATGTGGCGGTGCACGAATCCTTCTTCGCAAACGATAGATAGATCAGGTTCTCAAACATGCGCACCCGTATCGGCCCCAAGAGCACGCTGTGATCCAAGCTCGAATCCTTAAGGGACCATCTATCGAAATAGACTAGGTGGTTGTTATGGCATACTTACTAGTTTGCGGGGCAGGTGCTCCTAATGGTACACTTGTTCCTGGGGTACGAGATGAAGTCCTCGTGGACAAGCTCAGCAAGCGACGGAGAAACAAAATGTATTTCTTTGCCGCGTTTGACTGGGCTACCGCGGAAAGTATAGTCGATGATGTGGTGGCGATCGGCAAGATCCAACGACAAGGCCTTGGGTTTGACTCCTACCTCCGAGACAATGGATCGGTGTCCGGAAGAACTGAAATGAGGCTCAGATAGGTGTGAAGTTTCAAGCGAAGTCTTACTTGTAGGCTCCCGATTCCTGTGAATGAGGTTGCAGCTGGCCTTGGATGCCTCGGCTGAGGTTAGGTCCGCGGTACGGGGACGATGAATGACTGCTTTTGCAGAGAGATCCTATTATATGCCACGAGAAGATATGCTTTTCGACTACGAATTCAGTTGAAATGAAAGTATGATGCAGTATGAGCTGAATCAAAGCGCTTGGATGTGATATGGATGTGATGGCAGTGCGCTAGTACCAAACTCGCTTGGTCATAGACGCCCACGTGGTTCTGAGACATCCCGCAGGCCTAGCGGACATAGGCGGCCGTAAGGCCGACGCACCCCAAACATCGACGAAGACGGCCTATTGATTTACGAGATGGCGATCAATATGAATTACTGACCTCTATATTCAAACACAAGAATCCAGAGTGCTCTAGACTTCGTCAAGTCTATCTCATGGCGTTGCTTCATCAATCAAGAACTTGACTATTTCGGAGTTCACCGCGTCATCCGTGCCTCCATAAACGAGCCCACGAGACGACCGTGATGCAACGCACACCTAGCGTCCGTGGCGTTCCCGCCAGACTGCCTAATCCCGACTGCGCCAACGTTGCTCGCACGCTCCAAGTACGAGACCGGCCTTGATCATGGCCAGCTCTCCTCCTCGTGGCTTCATTCGCTGCTCGGAGACATAATGTTTGAGATCCGTTAAGATCCACAGTGACATATCCGCCCCCCATGAAGCCACACTACTGTCTTTAACAACGCCACTATCCCGAAAGCAGCATGTTAACGTACGCAAAAGAGGAAACCGCATTCCAACAATATCCCTGGAGTCCACTGGATGTGGCACTCGTCCAAGATCTGGTCCAGAACCTGACTTGAACTCACTGTGCAAGCCGCACAGCACCTCCTCCACCGGCTCCTTCTCAGCCACTTCAGTGCCGCGGGGGCTATTCTACGGCCCGCCTCAGCCCTACGGATCCCTCCCCCGGCAGTCAGTATATACCGTGGCCGCCATCGCCGAGTAGTCGATAGCAGACCGTTAGACTTAATCAAAAATCTTTCTCTACAAGTCGCCAGCATTGAAGTCTTACTGTCCAGCTTCGCCCTACATCTCTGTTTTTGGGTAAATCAATCACCATTCTGGGCTTGATTTGGTCCCCAGGCTGTCCACTCAAAACCAACTGCAAAAGAGTAAGGACAGGGCATTTTTAGTACCTGACCATGTCCTCGGAACCCAAAGGTATCTCCCCAAATCACATGTTTCATTATCAAGTTTTCATTGGGAACTATAGTTTACAAGAAGCGGCCCCACAGAAAAGTTAAAAGTGGATGCAATACCTGCAAGCGGAGGAAAATCAAGGTAAGGCTCCCCACTTGACGATGATTCGATCGGCCTATGTGTCAGTATTATGGTGAGCTGATAAGACATAAGTGCGATGAGTTGAAGCCACAATGTTCCAATTGCCAACGATACTCTGCTGAATGTATCTATCCATCCATTTTCGAGAGTGAGCACGCATCAACTTCGAACACACCTTCCGCCCCGAGTCCGGAAAGCTACGGTGACGACCTGCTAACTGGCTCATCGAGTTGGGGTCGTGGAGATGAACTTCCCATGCGAGATCTCGCGCTAATGCACCAATGGACTATGTCTACCTGTTACGGATTCGGCGATGATTTCCCGGGTGATGCAGATCCATGGAGGGATCACGTGCCTGTTCTCGCGCAACAGTTCCCCTTCCTTATGCGCGGTATACTAGCCGTGAGCGCGCTCCATTTAGCTCACATGTCTACGGATCGCACTACGAAGATGAGGTACCTTCGCACGGCCGCCTACCATCAGGCCCTCGCTCTTCCTGAATATCGGAGTATGCTTATTGATGTAACGAAGGAGAAGGCTACGGTTGTCATTGCCTTCTCCGCTATTATTACTGTATACTCGTTCGCGGCACCCAAGGATCCTGGAGGCTTGTTCGCGAGTGGACCCCCTGAGTGGATACTTCTACACCGAGGTGTTGGAGAGATACCAACGCACTGGCAGTCCTGGATTGAGCAGGGCGATCTAGCAGCTCAGATGGATCGGCGAAGGTTATCATCAGTAGATCCGATGTTGAACCCCGAGGATCATCGCCTTGCTTCACTCCAGACTATGCTTGCTCATCTTCCTCACGACCAATCTAGAGACACGGCTGTGTACGATCAAGCACTCTACTGGCTTCGACAAGCTTTTGCACATACCTATAACCCCGAAAGTAGGCTTGGTCCAAAGTATGCTATTTTCTTTTGTAAGTCCATCCAAATCCGAAATCATCATATAAGAATCTACGAAGAACTGCGAGGCCTCCACCAATCCTTTTAGTCATCAACTCGCGAAAGTACAGAGTCGGTCACTAACAAAAGCTCGACTATAGGGATCGAGCGGATACCGCAAGGTTATGTCGACTGCCTAGGACTTCAAAAACAAGTTGCCCTAGTAATCCTAGCGCACTTTTGCGTTCTCCTAAAAAGAGCATCTCATTCGTGGTATTTTGAGGGGGTCGCGGAACACGTCCTATCAGAACTCAGACCTTGCCTTGGAGATGGCGTGCTCCCTTGGATTGATTGGCCACTGCAAGTTTGTGAAATGGCTTGAGAGAAGACGGACCTCTCATCGAATCCTTTAGTGAGAAGCCCCTGAGGGGATCTCAGATGCCAATGTCATTCTTTGGCGCCGATGTGCGTACAGTAACTTCCTGGCATCAGAAGGAATTTGGCAGTAGGCGATCCTGGTAGTCGTCAACTCGTCATGTGGTTGGTATAGAGAGGTACAAAGGCGGAACCTGGAATCACGGACATTCGTTACCAACTCCACCAAATTGCTCGGTCATAAGTTTGAACGGCGATATCGGCGCTGACTCGGTACATGACATGCACCACTCAAACGCTGTAAGTTCAGATAGACAGAGCCATTGGAATTGCCAAAGCTTCCTAGCAATTGCTGGAAGAATTGTTGTACCCAGGGCACTAGAACAACGATATCGAACAAGTCCAGAGTGTCTCCAGAAATGGAGACATTTTGGCGACCAATGTAGAGCCCATTATATAGACAATAGAATATAGATTAGATGCAAGGACTGTTTGGCATCACGTACTAACTCGTCCCAGTTCCCAACCATGTCTGAGCGCCGGGATAAGCGGCTCGGGCCGCATCCAATCGGTGGACAGAACTAACTTCGCTTCGTTCTGGAGTGGTGTGGCCTAGTGAATGATGTGCAGTAGCAGCGAGATTTCGGAGTATTTTGGATGATGCTCAATAGTGGGCCCTCCAGCGAATGGAACCTCTAAAGTTTCCATTCAGCTGCATGGTGGCGTCCTCAAGGCCCACGTTTCGGGCGCACAGCCTGCCCGTATAAAGCGGAGGAGGCCGGCTCCGTTATCATCGGTGGCACACATTCGCTCGCGAAGTTTGCCGTGGAGGTGCCATGTGTCACTATCACCTTCGATCTGCATATGTACACTCGATTTGTCACATTACGGCAGAGGCGCCTTGTCTTAGGGCTCGTCGAAGGAGCCGAACGCGAGACCTGTCGGGTAGTCTTGACGAGGTGGCGGGTGCGAACCTTGCAGAGCGGGCCGAAACGCGTTAAATAATTGGACTCAGACGCATGTCAATTAATCCTTATTAGCAAGACGCGGGGGCACCCAGGTCATCGCGTCTGCGCGTATCTCGCCGTCGCCCCGACCTCTAATGCTTGCTTCCTCTACTGCAATCCCTCAGCAGCATGTCGGGGTCGACCGTGGATTTCAGCTTGGTGCGATATTCGCCGGTAGAAGGAACGCACTACTTCTTCGATCCAGCGTATCCGACCTCCATCCAGTTTCTGCTGAACGGTCAGTGGGAATCTTGGGATGTTGGCTGGGTAAAAAAGGTGAAATTCCCACACACAAACTCCTTAACCTAGCGGAACACATTCAGAATCTGTGCCTTGTGAGCAATCCCGTAGCGTCGCGTGAACGGTGGAGACACATGACTTCCTATTTTTGAGAAAGTGTGCTAACTTGATCCCTCGCTTTGTAGTACGTCAACTACCGAGACATGTAGATCGATCATCTAAATTTCCTAGTAATACAGAGGATCCCGGTATCAAACGAATCGCAGAGGATGCAGAAGCTCGACTGCTTCGTGAGCAAGCGCCTGGATACTATCAATGGCCAGATAACCCCCCGCCGAATCCAAGTGCCCACGGCGGATCGCCCGAATTGCCTTTGGAGTCGCCGTTGCTATCTCCCCGTACACAGCACTATCTGGAAAACTTCCATGTGAGTGAACACCTTGGCCTCTCTCCTGCTCGTGCTCCTGCTCGTGCTCCTGCTCCTAGAGGGGCCTCTCCCGAGTCTCTACAGTCGCATAGGTCTCCTTCTTCACAACCGCCACCAGCATCTTATGTCTCTCGTTATGGAGCTATTCCAGCGACCACGGCAGATCATACTTCCCTCATCAGGAACCGGCTATCTACATCGACTTCGAATCACATTATATCAGGAACATCTGCTGCTTCATTAGCGCCTTTCCCCGCTGTGGAGAGTTTGCTGAACCTTAGCAATAGGGTTCAGCAACCCGAGAGCCCCTTTTTCGAGCCAGAGCGTGACTTAGATATCGATCTGAACATCGATCCAATGTTTGGGTCTAATGTTGAGTCTGAAAATGAGCTCGAGCACGAGCTTCAGGAGGAGCCTCAGCATGAAGCTCCGTTACAGGCCCAGCCCCAGACACACCCATCACAGCTACAACCCTCACAACCCTCACAACCGCCAACTGTGCCACTGAGGCTTCTCGCAAGAAATCGAGAGACTAAAATACTACTTTCACTCGACGGTGATGGCATTCGTGGACTGTCGCAGGTACTGCTCGTAGAGTCGCTTGTCCACGCCATTTGCACCAAGATTGGTATACAGATTGATCCGTATCTGATTTTCGACCTGATTGGCGGAACTTCCATGGGAGGCATATTCGCCATTATGCTCAGCCGCCTCCGCATGCAGGTGCACAGCGCCAGGGAAGCGTATAAGATTATTGCGAAAGAAGCTTTTCAAGATAAGCAGGCCTTTTTTACGTCGTTTGACCCACATGCACCTCCAGTGACACGCGATGGACAATCTTTCGAGACTGCGATGAAAGCACTTGTGACCGTGGCAGTTGGAAACGAAGACGAGGTCCTTTATGACTCTCGGGAAGATTCTGCCAATGTGTAAGTGATCGAACCCGTTGTATTGAAGAAGAGGGAAAGGTCACCTAAATCTCATGAATAGCTTCATCGTCTCAACCAGGATTGACATCGGAACAACCAAAGCAGCCTTAATACGCTCATATCAGACGAGTCGTATAATAGGACCGGAGGTTGACGCCAATATAACCATATGGCAGGCTATGCAAGCTACAGCCGCAGCTCCTCGTTACAAGAAATCTCGAAGTGGCGTAAATGGGGGGCATGTCCTCGAGTTTGGTACGGTAGACCATGGTACTGCCAAGAACAACCCAGTCCGCGACCTTTTATACGAGTTCAGAAAACTATACAGGTACGCTAACGATATGATGATCATCGTTTCCATCGGCCCGGGTACGGGATTTAATTATGAGCGCGAGCTCCCTGAGATGGGCAAGAACGTTATCGAGCGGACTCGGGAAGCTCGAGCACGGAGAGAGCAATTCGAAGCGGATCATGAGGCAATGATGGCAAAAGGCTGGATGCAATACTTTCGGTTTGATGTACCGGATCTCGATGATATACCTCTGGAAGAGTGGAACCTCGAACACCAGATCAGGGAGAAGACGACGAGATATCTTGCTCGACCGGAGGTCGCGCAGATGTTTTATGCCTGCGTGGATGCGATTACGGATACAATGCTAGGAGAACTACGCCCACGGAGATGAATGATACCCCAAGGATAGGATGTTTCACAAGTAGTAATATTGTGCGAAAAAGGAAGAGGGCAATTTGGCGAAAGCTTTCGGTCTCGCAAAGATCCTGATGCCTCTGAAACAAACATCTGAAATCCATGTAACGAAGGAAAGACTGTTAAGACTGTACTCAAAAAGACATTGCTTGCCGAGCAAGAGGCCCCCTGGTTCATCGAAAGGAAGTATAATCTTGTGAGGTTCAAGATCTGCGTTTACCAAGTAGAAAGCATCTTTCAACGTGAGACACAGCCCTTTTCGAACTCGACCCCAGCTTCTGCTGTACAACTTGTCCGATCAATTATATCTTTTGGTTACGGTCGTTCCAGCATGAATATAAACATTGCCTACTTCTCGTACAGTTAGCGCACCTAAAGGCCGGGGTAAGTGGGTCTGTTCGGATGCAACCGAACCATGAACTGTACGAACGGGCCGCGACCCCATGAGCAATGACATCACCTATAAGGACCGCAATATCGCACGCGACATAGAGTCTCCGTTGCAAAACTAGCCATGTCAGCTTTCCCCGCGGTCTCGTTTGCCTCATGCATTAAGCGAAGATCATGACGCAAGACCTCATCCTTCAGCTTGGCATTCACCATCACCACCGGTGCACCGCAACCACGAGTGTCCCGCCTTAACCGGTTCATCGATCGATGCAAAGAAAAAACAAGCTCCCTCGCCTGCCTATGGAGGCCTTGTATGCCACACCCAAGACCTTGGCTGTTGGCAGCAAGCCACTGGGGATATGGATTGGCTGGGAACGGTGTCGCGAACAAAGCCACACGGCCGACTGACATCAGGTTGCAGGGTTCTGAGTGCAGCAACCCATGAAGTAGAACAGGTGAAGGCTGTGGGCGGCACGGCTTCTTTGATGTAATTGAGTACCTCGTAATATACGTCCTCTTGCCGCACAGTCCTCGATCTCTACCTCCTTCTCCCCCTCTCTTTCACCTGACTCTGATTCTTTTGCATCAGCCATGGAGTCTGTGCCAGAAACAGGGCGCGACCCGAACTTCGGCGAAGGCGCAGAGCGTCAAGGAGAGAAAACAGACCGAATCATCAAAGACGACAAGGTCGAGCTCCAAGACGTTGATGCTTGGGACAAACTTGGCTACTCGTTTCCGACATGGCGAAAGTGGCAGATCCTGGGCGTCGTCTTCTTGATTCAAATTAGTATGAACCTGAATGCGTCCATGTACGCTAACGCCGTTGCCCACATCAGCGAAGAATATGGCATTAGCAAGCAGGTTGCTCGAATCCCGCAAATGACCTTTCTGGTAGCATATGCCTTCGGCTGCGAGTTGTGGGCTCCGTGGTCTGAGGAATATGGCCGATGGCCGATTCAGCAGCTCAGTCTGTTTCTGGTGAACATATGGCAAATACCATGTGCTCTGTCGAAGAACTTCGCTACATACATCGTTTGCAGGACTTTGGGTGGTCTTTCTACTGCGGGTGGATCGGTCACCTTGGGTGTCCTCGCAGATATGTGGGAACCTGACGAGCAAGAGTATGCCGTCGCCTTCTTGGTTCTGTCCTCGGTTGGCGGATCTGTCGTCGGTGCTGTCGCCGGTGGCTTCGTCGAGCAGTACCTATCAGTGCATTGGATATTCTGGATTCAATTGATCTTCGGAGGCTTCGTGCAGCTAGTACATCTCGTTTGCAATCCGGAAACCCGTTCTACGATTCTCCTCGACCGTGAGGCCAAGCGAAGGCGCAAGACTGGTGAGGATCCCAATGTTTACGGTCCGAATGAGATCCGTAGCCGCAGGATCAGTTTCAAGGAATTCAGAACCATCTTTGGCAGGTATGATGCTTTCAGAATCCTTGCCTATGGATGCTTTACTGACATTTGATAGGCCGTTTTACATGTTCTTCACTGAACCAATTGTGCTCTGGCTATCACTTCTTAGCGGTTTCAGTGATGCTCTCATCTTCACCTTCTTACAATCATTCCAGCCGGTCTATGAGCAATGGGGGTTTGGCACGATCGGGGTCTCGCTAGCGTTCATACCGTACGTGTAATCGACCATGGAAGGGAAACAACATGCTAATCATGTCTAGAATTCTGATTGGCTACTTCCTTTCATATCTATCATACCTCCCGTCGATACATCACTTCCGCGGAAAGCGTCGTAAGGGAATCGAACTCAAGCCAGAAGTGCGACTCTGGTGGCTTCTCTTCCTGGCCCCTCTCGAGACAATCGGATTATTTGGCTTTGCGTGGACATCGCTCGGCCCTGACCACGGTATACCTTGGATAGCGCCAATGATTTTCTCGACGTTTATAGCCATTGCGAACGCAAGTCTTGCCTTTCCACTATTTGAAATCAACCGTAAGCTCATATTGTGTATAGTACGCAATCTACCAATCCTCGATCGATTATCAGACAGCAGCATACGGCCCTTATGCAGCCTCAGCTACCGGAGGTAACGACCTCGCTCGCGACTTCCTCGCGGGTATCGCCGCACTCTACTCGGCGCCCATGTATGAGAACATTCCGGGTCGCCCACTAGAATATGCTTCCACAATTCTGGCTTGCCTGGCGCTTGTAGTAACCGTACCTATCTATATTGTCTATTGGAAGGGACCTGAGATTCGCGAGAAGAGTAAGTTCGCGCAGAGCCTGGACAAGTCGAGGGAGGTAAGCAAGGAGAAGCGGCGAAAGAGCAGCCTTGCGGGATTGCAGGAGGGACAGCGGGTGCACAATGAGACGGTGTAATGATAACGAGACTTTCATGATGCGCACTGGCCTTTCATATGTATACGCTGTACGCCTCTGTAATCATACCTATCAAAGTAATGATGTATTTGCTCCTATCGTCAGCTATTCGTGTCCGCTCTGATTAGACTTCGTCGGAGTGTAGCAGATAATATGATTGAACGCAGATAAGACGGTGAGCGGTGAGTGGGAAGCCGGCGTGAACCGGTGGTCCAAGCGCCACTTTCGAGAGATGAAGCACGCAATCAGTGCATGCGGCTCAGGGCTGAATGCTTCCCTCAACATCATGCCTGCACGAGGCAGGACAAAGGCAGTACCTCTAGGCCTTCAGTCTAACTCGACACCAAACCTGCCGACCTTGTCATCACTAGAGAGTCCCGCACGATCGCACGAAACCCAATCGAAGGCAACCAGACCTCTTTCGCCCACGTCGCTCGCATCCCCCTCCGACCCTGCCTTCGGCGAAGACGCCTTGCAGGACGATGGACAGCATTTGCTTGCTTCCCATCCATCTGATAGCTCCGGCTCCGAGTCAGACAATGCTCAGCCAGTAGCACGACCGCTTCACACGTCGCGGTCGCAAACACATCTTGCGCCGCACGGAAGCATGCTATTCCCACCTTTCTACAACCGACCGCCGACACCTCTGCCCCCGTCACCCTCATTAGTATCGCTGCTTCGGCCGTCCATTAGCGCTGCCACATCGCGTCCCACCACACCAGACTCTTCAGACATAGAGGGGCTCGAGGGGTCAAGAACAGCTACAGGTGGTACAAGCACGCCCGCATCTTCCGCGGCAAACCTCGCGAGTATAACGAAATCAGCGCGGCACGCGCCGACAGTGCCTCGGGCGGCTCCGAAGGTCCCCACATATGAGTACTACGGCTTTGCGCTGTATCTAGCGAGCTCGGCGGCTTTCCTGCTGTACATTGTTTGGGCATATGTCCCATCACCATTGCTGCATCAGATGGGAATTCATTACTATCCGAATCGCTGGTGGGCCCTGGCAGTACCGTGCT
Organism: Periconia sp. TS-2; assembly: GCA_030378425.1. NCBI lineage: Eukaryota > Fungi > Ascomycota > Dothideomycetes > Pleosporales > Periconiaceae > Periconia > Periconia sp. TS-2. The sequence continues at coordinate 44,235 of JASNQO010000048.1, read as the reverse complement.
GGCTAGTAGTTCTGGTCATGTACATCTACGCTGCGCTTGCGAGCTATAACACACGCTATCTCACGCTTCCATTGGGTAGCTGCGAAAATCTCGTCGACGATACCGCCCAGATTGCGGTTGTCGATAGATTGACCGGGCGGATCTCAGGCGACCAGGCGACTGGGTCTGGTACTGGCAGGCAGGCCGAAGACGGGGCAGCAACGGGAAGCATCCGCAGGAGCTCGATGTCGAAGTTCCAGTTTAGCGCTTCCGAAGATGCAGACTGGGAGAGCTTCTGGAGCATTAGCACCGACGCCGTTTTAGACGTGCCAATTGGTGGCGTCTGCGAGATTCTATACGGCCGCGCAGCATCTCCTGAATAAATACAATGTCATGCTCAGCCATTGGAGCCAATAGAGGAATATCCTCCCACTTATGCCTTTTTCCGTCGGAAATAAGCGTACGAAGTTTTTTGTACAGTGCTAACCCCCACTTACCCTGGCATTCATGTAACCCAACCGAGACCAGGCCTTCGTAACCGGCAGGCGCCATGCAGAGACGGCAAGCTACCCCGCCGGCCGGCCCCTTCTGCGACGTGATTCGCTCGCGCTTCCCATGCGAGAGCGCTTTATCAATCTGCATGCATCGAGAAGCTCCTCCAGGCTATCTCCGAGGATCTAGCAGCGCTCCGCTTCGCAGACTATAAGTTCGAGAGCTAGCATGGCCGGTTTCGCTCCCCTCTTCCTTCTTCATCCCTTGCGAAGTTGAATCTTTGCAGCTGGTCGTCCTCACAGCATCTGGAGAAGTAGCGTATTTGGCGCCGGCTTAGTCAAGATGCAGTTCACCGTTGCTCTTTCCGTCCTTTCCGTCCTAGCTTCCGTCGAAGCGGCCGAGACCGTGTAAGCAACGTCCTCTACCGCATAACATTTTGAACGAGACGCTTACAATATTCTTTCAGTCTCGGAGCTTACATCTTCCACCGACATGGCGACAGAACTCCTAAATCACTCGCCCCGACAAATTTGACCACTCTGGGTTACGAGCAGGTGTACACCTCCGGCCAGTACTATCGGTCCCGGTACCTAACTGGCGACTCGAAAATCAAGGGCCTTAATGAAGATGTCGTGAAGCTCTCTCAGCTTTCCGTCACAGCTCCCGTCGACAATGTGCTCCAGAACTCAGCCATGGGCTTCCTCCAGGGCCTCTACCCCCCTGTCTCCGATACCGTCCAGACACTGGCCAACGGCTCCAAAGTGTCATCGCCTATGGATGGATACCAGCTGATTCCTGTCAACACAATCTCTACCGGTTCTGGAAGCGAGGATGCTGGATGGCTCCAGGACGCCTCTTCTTGCGGCAATGCGAAGATCAGCTCCAACGGCTATTTTGACAGCTCCGAGTACAACAATCTTCTTTCGAAGACTGGCGACTTCTACTCTTCGCTCGTCCCTGTAGTCAACGGCACATTTACCTCCAAGCAGGTAACCTATAAGAATGCCTACATTGTATACGATCTCATCAATGTCGCGGAGATCCACAACTCTTCCATCAATTCGTCCGACGTCCTTACCAACGCCACCCTATTCCAGCTTCGCACTCTTGCAGATGCCCACGAATGGGGCCTCGCCTATAACTCCTCCGACGACATGCGTGCCATCTCGGGCATGCAGCTCGCCGGTGAGATTCTGAAGTACATGAACAGCACCGTCACCGCTGGTAAGAAGGGTACCAGTGCCAACAAGTTCGGAATCCAGTTCGGCGCATACGCTACTTTTTTCTCCTTCTTCGGCCTCGCCAGCCTCCCGAAGGCTAACCCTGACTTCATGGGCGTGCCTGACTATGCGAGCTCTATGTCCTTTGAGCTGTTCACGGATGCGGATGTGAGCAGTGGCTTCCCAAGCACCGACGACCTTCAAGTGCGCTTTATGTTCCACAATGGCTCTGCTTCAAATGCTAGCGAACCAACCGTCTACCCGCTCTTCGGTGGCAGCGACAAGGCCGTTTCTTGGAACGACTTCTCGGGTAACCTCAGCAGCTTCGCCGTCTCCACCACCGAGCAGTGGTGCCACAAGTGCGGCAACACTACTGGAACTTGCGCCCAGTACTCCAGCAGCAACGCTTCGTCTACCAACTCGCAGAGCGATGGTGGAAGCCACATGTCTGCTGCGATTGGTGGAGTGATTGGTGCTTTCGTCACCCTTGCCGTAGTGCTTGGTACCCTTGCTGCTTTCATGTTGCTCGGTGGGTTCAGGCTTGTGAGCAAGAAGGCGCTTGCAGGGAGGGCATCGCCGGCGACCGAAACAGGGGTGAAGGCTTAATTAAGAAGTGCATTTGGAGAAGAATGGGCTTAAAAGTTGATGAACGTTTTGATCATCAAATGAGTTGAAGGGCCTACGTATATGGTGGACGGATATGGTACAATTTGCCAGACATTTTCCGCTTCATTCGAATGTTAGTTTCACGAAGGTAAGTACGAGGTACGAACGAGCAGAGAGAATCAATACCCAATCACGAATTTGATAGTTAAACCAAAACTTCCATGCTGGTCATTGTGCAAGATCTGAGCAGTAGTCGTAAATAATAAATCTACACTAATCTTCATCCTCAAATGGCCAGAGTGCAACTACAAAGTAGAATCAACTCATAGACTACCGTATGCTTTACCCTGAAGCCTTTTCTGCGTGACTCTTTACAAGTCCCAGAGCCTTGGCCTCGTCATCAACAATACTGGGCAATAGCTCAACAAGGGTTGGCTTCTTCGGCGTCCATCCAAACAACTTATTCGCCCGAATAGACTTGCACCTGGAATTGGTGCCCCACAGATACGAACCGTGCGGCCTCAACTGATCCGCTTCTTCCCAACTCACGCTGTCAAGTTCATCAGTATCAATCAGCTTCTTCTCAGCAGCTATCTTCGCAATTGTCTTGCCGATCTCGCCCCATACAATCTCGCCGTTCTCGGTGAAGTAATATCCTTCCGAATTCCAGGTGGCTTTGCCTCCTCCGGGCTGCTGGGCCGAGGTTACCAAGGAGAGGAAGACTTCGCTGAGATCTTGGACGTGAACCTGAGTCCAGATGTTCTTTCCTTCCCCAATCTGAAACCCTTTGCCGCGTTTGAGGGTTACTTTTGCCATGTCGTAAGCTTGAACGCTCCTCTGGTTGTCCGGACCGCGACCCGGTCCGTAGATGGCGGGCGGGCAGACGACGGCTGCGAAAATCTTCCCTGGGTTCTTCTCCGAAGCTGCTAGTACAATCTTGTCCACATTGCGATGGGCATACGAGTCAGGAAGCGAAGTCATTTCTGCAATGCCGTCCCAGTCGTTATAGGTCTTCTCCGCATAGGTGCCAAAGGTCTTCCGCTCGAAATCCACATGGGCTACATTGCCGGTTCCGGAAGTGTGGATGAAGTAGCTGGGTGTCTGTTTCTGAGCTAGACCCGCAACGATGGCGTTTGCAGCCCCAGGATGGTCGGCATTTGCCGTATGCACCACGATGTCGGCCTTGGAAGCTTCGGTGGTGAGGAGTTCCGTGCTGTCAAGGTCGCCGTAGACCAGCTTGACTTTGGAGTACTGAGAAGCAACCTTGGCGCCTTTTTCGCTATTTCTGACCAGCGCCGTAATTTCGAGTTCTGGGTAAGCATTTGCTATAGCGTAGAATGCGTCGCCTCCGATGTAGCCTGTCGATCCGGTGCTGCGAGACTGTCAGCTGAAATTTACACCCCCAAGCATGTCTGCCTGCTAGAACGGCGAACTCTGAAATGACCTCATTGACCTGTTGCAGCGGACATTTCGAGTATCATTTGTCGCCGTACGATGACATGATGGACCTACAAGAATAGTTTCGTCATAGTGGGGTAGTAGCTCGTACTAATCGAGCGAGCTTGAGAGAGCAAGCTTGAGAGAGCAATTTTAGAGGGTCTTGGAATGATGAGATGCAAATGAATGCTTGTACTAGAGGAGGATCTCTGAGGACTATGGGTCGTGTAATATAGTTCAGGTGGGGAGGCAGAGACTTTATGTAGTGCGGGTAGCTAAGGTATAATGTACGACGTCGGTTGCGATTTCCACAATAATACTTGCTAGAGCGAGCTAAACGATGCGACGAATTAATCAGCAAGATGCAGAGCGGAGTGATGTTGCAGACAGAAGAAGTTAAAACACGTAAGACGACATCTGATCTCATCATGGAGACATTTATAAAATCCTGCGGAAATCACTCGGACATATTGCTTGCTGCTTGCTTATCACCAAAATTGCCGCACGCTAAAGAATTGAGAAACATTTTGACACTTTTTGAGCGTGCTACTTTTTGTAGCCAAATCAATAATTCCATAGTCGTGGATATTTACTCGATTATTGATTTTGCCCAGAAGATGGAATGGCATGAAAAGTGGTTAGAGAAGTCCAAATGAACCAGCTACAATGTCATAGTATCATGTCCATGCTGACCTTAGTAGTGGAAGAATGATTGTGTGAAAGATGAAGGGTATCGGTTTAGTGAGAATTATTTGATATACTTGTTTATTCTTTCTTACTCTTCGCATTTGGCCAACGTTAGAAAGTGTTAGTTAGCGGTATCCTAGCGTTCTAGCAGGAATAGAAGTAACAACATAGCGTGTTCTCTGGCTCCACTCTATCTTAATAACACATAGATCAGGCTAGTAGTAATATAATAGTAACGATATTACTGAGGGTCTACCTAGGCTTAGATATAGCGTGACATAAGATAGAACCAATTCTTCTTAATGGTTGACTCCGAAGTCCTTTCGTTACATAAAGGTGCTACTACAAGTATACTTGATTCATGGACTACAGGATTCGCTACCCTGTCCTTCTCTGTTCGAGCTACTCTTTGGATATCCGCCGTCATTTGCCGTAGACATGTAGGCCTTTGTGTGCCTATTTCTTGTATTCGACACATTGCGAAAGCTTCTGCCCATAATATTTTCCGAGAAAGCTTTGGCCGTGGCGATTGGAATGACTGTTGCTCTACCGAAGGAATGGCAGGATTTCTACCACGATAGAGTGGCTACTTTTCGAGAAAAAACACGTGCATGATAACATCTCTAACACTTCCTATGAACCCGTTATCTGTCCTGGTTATGATCCTAGCAAGTTTATGAGTCAGGCGGAAATCCACATTAAGCGTCTTCCTGAATGATCGCTCGCTTGTGTAGACTGCAGTTATTTATGTCTCAGAGGATTATTACATGCCCATTTCTTCGATATACTTGGTATTCAGCGGAACATATATACAATACGATTAACGCCCTCAAAATCTTTTCCCCAAATGCGCCTCTTGCGCAAAACGAAGAGCTTTTGAAATTTCTGATTCCAGAGAGTTCATTCTGCTGAAATAGAATGGAACACATTGCCTTCTCTAGATATCTTTTGACTTGCTTGAAATTTGACATAGTGAGGACATTCACTCGTCAAGCACTACTTCGCTACGATACAGACCACCCGGGAAATCTATTGACACGCTGATTGAACCGATTGGAAGCTAGTCTTCCTCACCAAAGATCTTTGGGTTTGTTCGGTAAGCACCAACGGATCTCATGAAGACCTCATTCAATACATGTTCATCCCGAACGAGTGAATCAACACTGGTAATAGGTTGTTACTGCTATTGAACACGAAAGGGGACTTAGTGCTCGTTCGAAGACACGAAATCGCGGTGATTCAAAGAGGGCTTTCTCACAGAGCTACCTTGCGCGAGAAGACTTGAGGGCACTAGACAAGGCATTCTGAGAAAATGGCCAGCTGTCCAATCCTTTCGACAACCCGAGGGAAAGTCCGTCATATGAACCCAGACAGTTAGAGGAACGTGTTGTATTGCAGTCACAAGCGGGAGTTAGTTTTCAGCCACCCTTCATATCCATCTGGAAAGAGCTCAACCAACCGTTTAACCTCATCAATGAACCTGAACAAAGTTAGCCAGGTCTGAATTTCAGGAGAGGGGGACGTTCAGCAGTCGAAACTTCGGGTTCTTTGGAAACAATGCGGAGTCATGGAGTTCAGATCGACTTGCACTTTGTTAGATAGTCTATTGTGCGATATGCAGTCAGAAGACTTACAGAATGTAGAGAGCATTTCGAGAATCAAAATCTTCTGCTGGAAAGGCAGCAGGGAAGTGAGTGAGGTATGCTCTCTACTAATCCCGACCAAACTTATATCGTGTCCTAGCTCGCATAGTTCTCAGGTCAACTGTAAAGACGTTAATCCGAAACTTGCGGTGGGCTCATGCACTCATTGTGGCCCCAAAAGCAGCAGGAATCGAAGATTATTGGCTCATTCGTCTCGATGTTTGTGGAGGTGTTGCCTTGCCACATGTCGCCGTGTATCAGACACGGCTTGATGTGTCTTCCGTCAGTCCCCATCGGTCGTAGGAGCCGCGGGATGACCTTCTCGAAAAGAGAACCTATCAAATCCTTCATCTCCTGCGGTTGTTCTCCCTGAGCCTCTTCTAGCTGAAGCATCCGTTTCAAACCTTGTATGAAGAACGCCTCCCAGGTATCGGTCCATGTATTGTCCTGTGCCAAGCTGCCATTCTACAACATCTTGCTCTGCGCTTCTGCGCCACGACTACGGCGAGCTTGTCCCTGTGTACCTGTGTTCTTCAGGCTCTTTACCTAGAATCCTTAAACTCAAGAGCTCTACACCAAACTCTTACAGCCGAGATGACCCATATTGGGTGCACCGACTCAGCGCAGCCTCGCGAAGCAGAAGAAGATGGGGGGCCAAATCATTGCAACTTCGTCAGACAAAACTACTATTCAATTTTACGCTACCATGTCTCAGAGCCTAACTTTCCGTGGCCTGCTCTGCGGCATCGTCCTTGGGATCCCTCTGCGCCTCTAGCATGTATTTTGGCTCGCAGACAGGCTGGTCAATGGCAACAACAATGCAAGCCGCACTTCTGGGCTTTGGAGTCTTCAAAGCGCTTTCGAAACACCTCTCATACACATTCACCCCAGAAGAAAATGTCTTGATTCAAACTGTCGCTAGCGTAGCTGCTTCCGCCCCCATTGCAGCGGGATTTATTAGCGTCGTCCCTGCAATACAATTCCTTACCGAAATACAGGAGCGCGGGCCTTTGCAACTAGATGGGCCAAATTATCTCGTTTGGTCCCTCGGAATCTGCTTCTTTGAGCCGCTTTTCGCTATGTTTTTCCGACTTCACTTTATTGAAAGGCAGCTTCTTCACTATCCGACCGGCACGGCTACAGCCTCCCTTATCAAAGTTTTACATGGTGGGGAAAATGTCACTAACAGCCAAAATGATGATATGCCACGGGCTTATCAAGGCGGAGAGAACTCACATGGTCATCGGTTCCAGAGTCTCCCAGATGGTGAAAACGAGACCACACCGCTCAACGGGAAGAACGAATTTTTGGAAACCAACATCCGCGGTCTTATGCAATCTTTCTTTATATCTGCAATCTTTGTATGATTTACCTGTAACCCGAGCTCCAAGCCACTGACGGAACAGATAGACGTTAATAAGCTACTTCATCCCGGTGCTACACAATGTACCAATCTTTGGAAACGCTCTAGCTTACAAATGGCTTTGGACTGTAACATATCTCCGGCCTATATTGGGCAAGGTATTATCATGGGTCCCAAAATCACGGTTCACATGTTACTTGGAGCCATTGGCGAGTGGGGGGTCCTATCACCATTGGTAACATATAAGAAATGGGCACGAGGTAACGTCCAGGACTGGAAAATGGGCGCCCGAGGATGGATTACTTGGATTAGCCTTGCCGTTTTGATTACAGACACCGGAGTGTCCTTTACGTGGTTTCTTGTCCAGCCGCTAATCAGAATGATGAAGATTTTCCGGTTGCCTTTGTTGGATTTCATGCATTCACTACGTGGGCCGCATTAGCATGAGTTCAGTTATTCCCCGCTCGTAACTCCTAGTCATAGCTCTACCGAAAGAGTTCATTCTCCATCTACTCCTATCTCTCGACTGTCGACGAACGACGAAGATAATGGTCCTTAGGTTCTGACGGAAAAATATCGTCACATGCGGCCTGGAGCAATGTTTTGTGGTCTAATTGTAGCGATCGGATTATGTCTCATCACAACTGACTATGCCTTCGACCATCTCCCTTCGAAGATATCCATTCTTACAGCAATTTTCACTTCGCTGATATTGAGTATTATGGCCATGAAAGCCTTGGGGGAAACGGATGTTAATCCAGTCTCTGGAATCGGTATGTCAGCAGCCGTCCCTATCTAGATATTCTGCTAATGATTCTCAATTTTTCAGGGAAGATTGCGCAATGTGTCTTTGCAATTGCTCCGATTCATGTTAAGAATAGCCTGGTTCTACTGAATTTCATTGCCGGCGCCGTGGCAGAAGCTGGCGCGCAGTAGGCAGGTGAGATTATGCACGATCTAAAAACCGGATACCTTCTAAACGCAAACCCATATGCCCAATTCATTACGATGATGATTGGATCTGCTGTTGGCGCAGTCACGTCGACCATTGCATATCTATTTTATTCCGCTAACTACAAGATACCTGGCGATTTGTTTGAGGTACCAACAGCCTTCATATGGATATATGCAGCAAGGTTATTTAATGGTGGGGATCTCCCTAAAATGGTCCCCCAATTTTCTGTGGGTGCGGGTTTGATATTTATTATGATTTCAGTTCTGAGGATATGGATAACCAATGAGCGTATTCGGCGATGCTTTCCAAGCGGAGTCGCCTTTACTATGGGTGAATTGATGCCTGCGTCATCATATCAAGCACCTATCTTACACATTCTAGGCATGTACAACGCCCCTAGTTTTACTCTTGCACGCGTAGTTGGTGTGGTTCTGTTCTGGTATTGGACATCAGTGAAAGGCAAACCGTCATCCACTATCATTATCATAGCTAGTGGCTTGATTCTTGGAGAAGGATTAGTTAGCTTTGTGACTCTCGGCTTCCAGGCGCTGGGTCTAGCTCATCTATGACATTCTCTCGAGAGGAGGGTATTTGTGCATCGTCCGTTTTGATTCTCGTGTTCTCTTCGACGGACACTGCTCTAACTATTACTTATAGTCGACTTGAACAGATTAGGAATTTGCATTCTTGTCACTTGGTTACAGAACTTAATTGTGTTATGCCCAACTTGTCGCAGATCCGGTCTGTCACACGAGCGTTATTGCTTCAGATAGAATTGCGGTCACTACCTAGTAGCTCTTGTTTCACCGGCGGACTTCTATTTGACATCACGTCTTCAATCCTTCGCGACGCTCGTTTTTGTAACTGACATAGTTTTTATGGAGGATATCTCCGAGGAAACGATGACATGAGCTACGTGAATGGTTCGTTGCCTGCGGGCGAGCGGGATGTATGAGTCTTAACGATATCGGCAGAGGGATCCAACAGACGGCTCACTCTCCTCTATACCTGTCGCCAGATCTATGCCGAGACTGCGCTTCTCCCATTTAGACTGGAAATTTCAAATTGACATCGATGACAAGGGGGAGTTTTAGGCTTTAGCATAAAGCCTATAGATATAATATATTCGCTAATGCGTTAGATCTGCATCTACGCTCCCCCTGACTAACGCGTTTTAGTAGAAGAAACTCTAAGCGCATGAAAAGATTTCAAGGTCTAAAAACTTGGTTCTGGGAAATTAAAGAGGCTTCTTTATATTTGTAATAATCTTGAACATATCATATTCAACGGGCTTGTGGTTTAGTGGTACTACAATCCCTTTGCATCATTCTATGTGGATTTGCTTGTTGAGCTCTCAAAGTATTTTTTCGAAAATCCGGAAATTTATAGGATCAGAACAGTTGTAAATGGAAGTGTGAGTTTGGAGCTTGGCATTTCCGCTGTGTGAAAACTAGTCCGACAAAGGTCAGTATCCCGCGCCTCAAGTGTCTAAGCGCTTGCGATTTTGGCAAATTATAGCGAAAAGATAAACAGCCCCTGTGTAGGAAGACCGAGTTTGCTAGGATTTCTCGCAGTAGTAGCGGCAAAACATAAGTCAAAATCCGAATTCGAAATATGTAAATAGGAAAAGAAATCCGCATTTTAAAGTGCAAGTCTGTCAGCGATCATTACACAGCCTCAAAATTTTATCATAATATCAATTTTTTTGGACTCCTGCGATACTATAGTTCTTGTTTCTCTAGATACTCTAGCTCCACATTACTAGCAGACGTATCTATAGACCAAGTGTTTTCAGATTTGGCCGAGTTTGCGGCTTTAGAAGAGGTAGATGTTTCTCTTGAAGCTGCTGTAGCTTCTATGGGAGAGTACGAGGAGGAGGGGGTAAAGTGGATGATTAAACGCTGGAAAAGGTAGGACTTGTCTATAGTATCTCTTATACATTAACTTAGACGAGGCTTGTAGATATGCTATCTATTTACTATACCCTTATAATAAGCGAGAGCCTATCGAACTGTTCTAGTCAGCTCCTACCGTGTCCCAAATCAAGTTATTAGCACCACCTCTGCCGGATAGAGAGTAGGATATTATTATGATTCGCGTCGAGGTACTGTTAAAGGTTGATATGGCTAGCTTTGGACAGAAGCAAGCCGTATCGGCTCTTAGGCTTGTCTTGCCATCTATAGTATCTAAAGGGATGATTAGTAGTAAATAGGGTGGTAAGTAGGTTGGGTCAGGGTAGGGTCTTACATAAAGCAACCCCGACCCAGCCACCACCCATCTCTTGGCGAGGTAGAGGTAGGGGTTAGGGTCTTATATAAAGCAACCCTAACCTTGACCCAACCCTATGTCTATACGACCCTAACCCAACCTCTACCCGCCAAGAGTATTAAAATACTGGGTAGGGGTTAGGGTTGGGTCACATTAGCTTGGGTTACCTTGGGTCTTAGTAATATATAAAGATAATTCTTTAGGTAGTAAATACTAGAATAGCTATTTACCATAGCTATTTATTATGACCCAGCTGGGTAACCCTGACCCAACCCCTACCCAAGCTCCTACCACCCCGACCTAACCATGACTCTAGGCCTATGCGACCCTAACCCAACCCTAACCCACTGCTGGGTACCCCGAACCCATTTACCACCCTAATCCGAATGATTTTCTATCGCCAAACGCGAACTTTGCCAAGTTAGTGTTAAGGAAGATATTCAATTAGCCAAGTACGTTAGTTGCCTACACTGAATTTGTGAGAGTCAAGTTGATATTAAATAAAATTTATGGTTGGGTATTTAGTTTACTCTATGAGCAAAATCCTGAAAGCACTCTTTTTATCGTACTAAATTTGGCCTAGAAACTGCTTAAAATTGACATAGATACCTAACGTTAATTGACTTGGTTAGTACGAGATGTAACATGGCAGAAGTGTTCACCCTTATTGTTCCCCCTCTTCTTGAATTGTCTCGAGTCTATGACAATACCTTGATTCATTACTTCTACTAGATGATAGAGCAAGCCCAGCATCCCTACATTTCCTCATGCAGCTCCTCCCTCCCACATAATAGTTTTCGCATGAACCGTGATTCCGAGTTGGAGAGTGAATGAAATCTTGCATTTGACTGCTTTCCAGCTTCGGGAGTGCAGGCAGCGCTCGTGTAGGTGGCGGAGAGGGAACAAAGAGTCTAACGCGCAGTTCTTGGCGACCTTCAATTGGGGACGTTTCGATGTTATATTCACTAAATATGCGAGCAATCTCGTCGATTTTGCAGGTTAACCTTTTCCCAGAGACTACTCTGAGTAGGTTTTCTTCTTGATCAGAGTTGTCGATGATCTTGCGGACAACACGGAGATTGGGCACGGAGAACGTAACGTGACTTTGATCAACATTGTGAAGAAGCTGTGGATATGACATAGCGGCGACATAGAAAGTGCGCACTACTAGCCTTTAAAAATAGGAAACAGGCTTATCTATGAAATTCCCATCTGCAACACCGATGTAAACATCTCTTAATTCACTTCCCGTTTCTAATTTTCGGTGATTCGTTTTTTCGAATTTCAAATATGGCTTATACCTTTGGGAAGCATATAAAAGCTTTGAGATTCCTCACGATATTCCCATAAACAAGATGTTTTTTCAAACGGCTCTACTTCTCGCCATACCTTCCGTCTCTTTCGGTCAGCACTTCGGTCCTTTTGACCAATCTCTACCATGCCTCATTAGTCCCGTCACTCAAATAAAAGCTGGAGATACTCTAGAATTTCAGTAAGTTTATCATCGGATGTAGGTATATGGAATGCTGACCCACAAGGCTGTTCAATTCCCGCAACTCAACTTGCGAAGCAACCTTTAATTTCGAGGATCCAGCTTTCCTTCCAATATCTTTGACCGTTGTTCCACATGATTGCGCTGGAGACCAGATTTCAACCATTGATGTTCCATGTAATTCACCGAATGGGATGGTTGCAGTCCAGTGGTGAGTTATTTCAAAAAGACAATCACCATTGTAACAGCATACAGGCAGTGCACCGGCAATCAGGCAATGTCTTGCGCCCTATTGAATATTACTAGCGGTACTGCTGATCGGGAAAGACTTCAGATCGAGTTGGTGGACATGGTTCCACATGTCACATGCATGAACAGTTCCACTGCCCTCCAGTCCTTTTCAAGCGGATCTTCCAGTTCAGCCCTATTGCCTCTTCCTTCAATAACTTGTACTTAAAAAATAATTAGACGAGTTTATCGGATCAACAGTCCGGTGTCATTTGTAACAGAGTCTGAAGTAATTAGTTAGTTACTGTAGAAGAATCAATTGTTAATTTACGTCAAGTTACGTAGTTTTAATGAATTCGATTTCTCATGATCAGCGCTAACTTAGGTACTTTGACTTTGGGGCGATAGAACTTCTCCCCACGTCCTAAATTCGATTATATTCAACTCTAGATAGATTCTAAGACCATTTCTTTAGTGCGATAACACTGCTCACTGTAATCAATGAAGAGTATCTGTTGGTTGCAAAAATGGAGCGACTATCCAGATTTTCTTGGCTCGCGGCTGAAATGCGCACACGCCCATCTTCACCACACAGCCACGCTCTTTCATGATCTAATAAATAGATACATACTAGTATCAGGATATTTAGTAGTATATTATCTATTTATTAGACTATAAAACAGCGTGGCTGTGTGGTGAAGATGGGTTAAATATAGATAGACTTTCTAGTGTTCCTTTTAGTGCACAGACCATTAGCATTGAGTGATGTAGGTGATAACAGTAGAAGTTACTCTTCCTACCTCCTATATATCAACCACGCCGTTTTACTACTTAATATGCCTATATATACTAGTATACGATAATTTATAAAATCGTAAAACGGCGTGGTTGATGTGTAGGAGGTAGGGAGAGTAAATTCAGATGTATGGTGCGCATTTCAGCCGCGTTGCCAAGAGCGCACGTCCCCTCATCCCCTCCTCTCACTGACCACTTCCCCAGCGTGCTTTTGGAGCATCTCATACTTCTTCATCCTTCAGTACTTCCAGCTAGAGAACTTGAAGAGAACTTGATCAAACAATAGTCTCGCCGGAAGTTTTAATGTGGTTAGTTCCAGGTCAGGCTGAGCTCCGTTGACAAAGGCTGACACTGTCTAGACTCAAACAATGTCTCGACTACCCGACCTAGTGCTGGATTCGAGACTCCACACCCGATTTCATAATTCCATAACTATCCATTCATACCGCGAGATTGATGATCGGGGTAGACAGTTCTTCCGAGAAGAACACTGGAGGCTGGAACAACTTCTAGGACGTGGAGGGTTTGGAAAAGTTCAGCTAGAGAGGTGTATTACGGAAGGCACAAAGCAGAATTCTCTTCGGGCGGTGAAGATTATTGATAAGCCATTTAACCAATCTAAGCCCTTGGATTTCAACCGAGAGCTGGAAGCTATCGCTAAATTCTCTAATGATCGAGTGAGTCAAATGCCCTTAGTAGAGTTAATTCCTATTTAATCTAATAATCATGATAGTATAAACGATGGTTTGTGAAGTCATTTGGATGGTTTGATAATCCAGGTTCAATTTTTATTACGATGGAATACTGCTGCTATGGGGATCTTCACCACTACCTTATTCGCCAACATTTTATACCTATAGAAGAAGTCCAACAAATAGTATATCAAATCCTAGAAGGCCTTGATCAAATGCATCAGAACGATTTTGCTCATAGAGATCTTAAGCCTGGGGTATGTATAATTTCATTATTAAATGATTACCTTCTAATTCTAATTCTATTAGAATATTCTTATCAAATCAATACCTCCAGAGAAGGAGTGGTGGATAGTACTTGCCGACTTTGGAATTAGTAAACGGGCTGATGAAAGCAATGGACCAACAACCGTAATTAAAGGTACACCTGGATTTATGGCACCGGAATTACTTGGCTATCTAGAACAAGTTAAGCCGAAGTCTATAGCTGACTTTAAAGCAGCTGATATGTGGGCTTTAGGGGAAATTACGTTTCAGATGCTGACTGGTGGAGAGACTTTTCAAAATCATGTAGAGCGGATGGCATACTGTCAAGGACAGCGAGAGTTCCCGTCTAATCGGCTTCCACCATCCGCTGGAGACGACGGCCAGGAGTTTGTTGCTGGTATCATGATGGCGTTCCCCAATGATCGAATGAACACAACCGAATCCCTCCAGCATCGCTGGATGGAACCACTTCATCTTAGAGAAGAATTTGCTACGCTACGCTTGGAACACACCGGTCCGCTAGTACCAGAGGCTTCCTCGAATGAATCGCCTTCAGCTAGATGGTCAAGTTTGTCAGAACCGGAATATAAATCGGCACAGACGGTCGCGAAATGGAGACCGGCAATGCCTACACGCTTCGATTCTTCAAAGATAAGACAAGTGCAACTTGAATCGACGTCTAGAAGTCCGTCAATCCAACAGTATCTAAGCACTAATCAGGAATTGTCACTATCAATAGACATAGCGTCCGTGCAGACACTCGAGAGCCACAGTGACAGCGTCAGTTCAGTAGCCTTCTCGCCCGACTCCGCCCGGCTGGCGTCCGGGTTAGTCGACGGGACAATCAAGCTCTGGGATGCGCGCAGCGGCAAGTGCCTCCAGACGCTCGAGGGCCACAGTAGCAGCGTCTTGTCAGTAGCCTTCTCGCCCCACTCCGCCCGGCTGGCGTCCGGGTCAGGCGACGAGACAATCAAGCTCTGGGATGCGCGCAGCGGCAAGTGCCTCCAGACGCTCGAGGGCCACAATAGCTTCGTCATTTCAGTAGCCTTCTCGCCCGACTCCGCCCGGCTGGCGTCCGGGTCATTCCACGGGATAATCAAGCTCTGGGATGCGCGCAGCGGCAAGTGCCTCCAGACGCTCGAGGGCCACAGTCGCCAAGTCTATTCAGTAGCCTTCTCGCCCGACTCCGCCCGGCTGGCGTCCGGGTCAGGCGACAGGACAATCAAGCTCTGGGATGCGCGCAGCGGCAAGTGCCTCCAGACGCTCGAGGGCCACAGTGGCCTCGTCAGTTCAGTAGCCTTCTCGCCCGACTCCGCCCGGCTGGCGTCCGGGTCATTCGACGAGACAATCAAGCTCTGGGATGCGTGCAGACGGTCTACTACGGTAGAAGTGCTATAGGGACTACGTCGGGCTAGTAGCCTTCTCGCACGACGCCACCCGACTGGCGTCCGGGTCGTCCGATGACACGGTCAAGCAAGGCTTAGATTTGAGTTTGGATGGTATATGCGTAATATACAATTCAGAGAACCTATTTGGCTATCGTTGGAGTATAGACTATCATGTTCGATATTATCCGAGAAATTAGTTGGTATTGGTACTAGAAATGAAAAGGTGTGGATATGCTATGTTAATAGTAATGACCTTGATGTATCCTACAGCGTTAGAACATTTAGAACATTCGTGTTGATATTACTTACTATACTCTATTTTTTATTCTCTCTATTCATAGAGGCCCGGGGATTAACGTGAATATATAGCTTGCCGATTTACTACAGCGAAGCTTCCGGCAAACTATAGGCAAAGATGTCCACGTGCAGAATTTCGTATTAAATATTTGCCACTTGAGACTAACGAACGCCTCGATCGCGCTAGTAGGGAGGACGGCCGACCCGCTCCGGCATAGACCTTGAGCTAGTTGATGGGAAGGAAGTTTGATCGCAAGGCTGGGGCATACGTCGGCCCGAAAGCTTTGTATAGCCATAGGTGTGCCAGCCACAACCCTGCTTTGCAGCTGGTACCCGCCCTCCGTTAGATTATGTTACGATTATGTGGCAATTCTATGCTAGCCAGAGTCAGTAATCATCCCGATTAGAGGTACCAACTGGCCAGACGTCTTCCGCCGGAAACCGAAAACCGATTATGCGCGGGCAAATTTCCACTCGTTCCAAATCACGAAAATGGTAAGCCAAACATATACCCAATAAATCCTGAAATTGAATTTGAACAAGATACACTAGCCAAATTTTGATCCGTCATTCGCATACACGCTTACTAGAATAGTTGCCTGCGAACTACCCGCCGCAGTCGTCAACCATCGAAAAGACAGATAAAATCATATTGGTTCAGAATGACAACAAACTCGGAAGATTTTCAACGACATAAGCTTGCTTTTAGAAATTTATGCACTGCATACAACATAAGGAAACAAATTTTTTCAAATCTCTCGGCATTTGATATAGGAAAGCTTGATATGATTCTCGGACATATCCTTAATAATTCTGAGCGTCAGAATTATCTTAACCCTACACGCGACATTTTATGGGATCTCCCGCAAATAAGTGACCTTACAAAGGAAGGAATGGAACTGGTTCTATTCGGCAATGATGTCCCGCTTCTTACTCAACGTTTAAATGATCTTCCAAACTACTTAAGAGCGTATGGATATAATAGAAGACTCCAGATATATCTAGTTGGAATATGTCCCTTTCAACCAGATACAAAGAATGCGCAGGAGAGGATGCTTAGATTTAGCATTAGCCAAGATCCTAGTATTCAACGTATACTAGAAGACCAGCAGGAGTTGAACCGCGGTATTCAAGCACTGCAGAGGAGTCAGCTACACCCTGAAGGAAACTTTCTCTTGTCATTCGGAGCGCCAATCCAACAGTCACCCCGGAGTATGTGGTTTGTAGAACCTGACGTTCCTGAAACTACAATAGACTTGCATGTATACGTTCCATCCTATCTTGACCGCTTTAGGGGGAAAATTATATTGCCACGCTCAGAGATCCCGAGGCTATACAGTCTTCCTCACAAGAGAAATGTCCTGAGACTTCTGATCACCTACGCCAGGATTGCCAGCAAGAGAATTCAACTTCATCACATAAGCTCTCTGACTCTTAAAGGACTGCAAGAGCTTGATAGCCAGCCACCGAGAGGAATCCTGCAGTTTGATTTTGAATCACTAAGAGCAATTCGCGAAGTCTCATTTTAATTAAAGAAATTCAGTCCTCGTAGACTAACATTCTCTCGGTTAGCGGACATCACTTAGCAAGCACGTCATAAGCGAAGCACCCGAGCACGTGATAACTAAATCGGGAACACAATCCGGAGGACATATAGGATAGAAGCCGCCCAGTGGGTTCGGCCAACAATCAACCTTGCCCCCTCTCCCCCTCTTCTACTTTAGAACGAAACACGATGAGGGATTAATAAAAATCTCTATCATGCAAACATCATAGCCTTGGCCTTCCATGTTGTCGCGACAAAGAGGCAGGGTCGACGAAGCTGCAATTTCGCGTATCGTATATCGCTGATCCTAGATTAAGATGTGTGGCGCTGCTGTGGCTCACAACACGTCGAGGGTACATTGCTGCCTAGCTCTGGAGACCAACGATGCCAACTGCTCGTCACAATCATGTGCCGGTACCATGTTCGAAAAATTTGCCCCGCCTTGGCCAAGCGCTAGCTAGAACCCACCTCTTCATACTTTAATGTTGGGCATCACCACGGAGCCGCCCGATCGCTCAACGCTAATGTATCCTCCTTTCATCCGACTGTTAATTCTAGATAAGTTGACTATACAAGACATCAAAGTCGATAATTATTAGATCCTAAGTGAACATTCCGCGCCTTCAACGCCCCCTGCAATGACAGATTTCACATGGGTATGTGTTCGTGCGACTAGAAAATCAGTGCTCACTAGGCTTTGCAGAACGAAAAGCAACTCACGAAAGATGCAACGTTTTTCGGACAGAGGACACCAGTTACCTGGATTCCGCCCCAGGCTGATTAGAGATACATATATTTTCTCGAGTGCGAGAAAGTAGTCTTCCAGGCAAATGGCGTGGTATTAAAAGTGGTGGAAGGAAGCCAAGAGGGAGTCCTGCAAGCAAATGTTGGTGTGCAAATTTTCAATGGCAGGTCACGGGTAACATAGTGACGCTGTAGGCTCACTTCCAATCTCTAACCTAGGACGAGGAAACCAGAAATTCTATTAAGCATGAGATATATGTAACTCTCCATATACTGCATTTGTCATTTGAGCGCAAGCGAAGTGTTCGATTCGAAGTTTGAGTATGCCGTGAGGGGATTCCGGGCCTCGAGGCATTGACAATTCCACACAGTTTGTCCTTTGGTGTTGTCTAGTCTCCACTTCCCGTCTTCGTAAGTCGCTTCCGCCAATTGCTTGAAGCATGAATGGGGCAAAGTAATCGCGCAGTCCCTCTACGGAAGCATGTTTGAAGATGAAGACATCCCCTTTGACATTAGATATGCACAATGTTGATTTGGTTTTCAACTTACAGGGATCTGTCGTACAAGGGTCCCGTTCAAACAGACGGTCGACGATGTCTTGCGCTGAACCGACTTCCAAAAACAGATAGCAGTCGTCTTTCGTCCAAGGTATCAAAGTTCTAACGACCTGAGTACTAAGACGCCCTTGACTACGCTCCAAAGCCCATATAGCGCTCTCTTTCAACGCACCGATAAGACTGGTCGAGAAATATGGTTCGCAACAATCTAAACTTTGCGTGAATTCGAACTTGAAAAATTCAGTAGCGTTTCGGTCGCACAAATGAAGCGCTGATAAATCAGTACCATGATGGAAAAGTGTCTCTATAGCGTACCTCTTAAGTCTTTCGGCACTTTACGATCAAACCTTTCAAGTTTGTCGGAGGGAAACATCGTCTTTTGCTCTATAAGCGCTTTTATTAAGTCGGAACGAGAAGCAGTATTCATGTTGGCAATGCTTGCTTGCCCTAAGCCAACAGCGCATAGTACCACGAAACTGGGACCGCAATTTTTCAGAATAGCAAGTTGAAAGTCTTTGTATCTCTTTCGTTTCCCAGTTACATCTGCGTGCAATACATCTAGGTCTTTGATTCTCTGCTGTTCACTTCCCCTTATCCGTATGTTCAACGCATTCTTTAATTTTTCTAGGGCTTCGACAGAGGAAAGTGAGGAATTCCAATTCTTACTAGCTGCCATGAGTACCAGTGTGGACGTGCGTATGTTGGATTCAGTCCAAATGACGATGAAACCAGACACAAGCTGCGGCTCCGGGTGAACACACTCTCCGGCTTGGCTTCTTTGACTTGGCAGGCCATGCACAGCCTCAAGATTACGCCACCTTGTAACACAAAAAAGTTAGCAGAAAACGGCGCCATCGACAAATGCCCGCAGCGGCATTGGTATCAAGACGCGGAAAGGCGCCAAATAGCAATGAAAGTCCATTGCAATAAGCAAAATTCTGGAATACCGTTAAACATCTTCGTCCGCATATTGAGTGAGTCTAGGAGTATAACTAAGTTACAATGCCAGGGAATGCCAGCAAGGTCAAAGCTTATTAGTAAGGGCATGCACTAGGGATTCGGAGCGGAAGAATGTAGTGGCGAAAAGCTGGTTCTAAGGTAGCGATTGAGCCAGATACTGAGCAACCTACTAAGTAAAGAGAAAAGTAAAGAGAAAAGTAAAGAGAAAAGTAAAGAGAAAAGTAAAGAGAAAGGATAATGATAATTGAGTAACTTTAGTTAGAAGGATTGGTATTCAAAAGGTGGTGAAATTACATGTGGAAAGAAGTTATTCCGAATGCACAGGTAGTATACTATACCCTACTGTATAGCGAGAACCACACCGTAGCGAGAAATTTAATAGGTACTTAGACTTTACATTTATAGAAATCCTTCCCATGTTAACTTATTTATATTTCGCTACTTAGGTTACATACTGTAGGCCTTTCCCAATTATCTAACAATTGCTACCTAGAAAAATACATCCTTGTTATCGCTATCGCGGCTTAGTTTGCGACAGCTTTATTTTATAGTAGGGTAGGACACCTCTATCATAGCTCTAACGCAGAGCCTTCACAATCCATAAACCTCAACATATACAGTCTCCGACCGCTGGAGTCTCATGATCACGCCGATAGGCCTATAGAGGCTGAAGGGAGATGATTCATGCAACGTCGCCACGCCGATTGGTACCTTCAGTCTAAGCGAGATAACCCTGATCAAGCCTACGTAATAATTACAGCATTACGTACGCAACAAGGACAAGGCGAGAAGGCCAAGCCTGTGGCTTGAATTGTGGCTTGAATTGTGGCTAGCAATGGGGCTCGCAGCGGCTGAGCCGGAAGGTTATTCTCTCGCCCTCGCCTGTCTATGAGCTGCTAACTGTTCGAATCAGTGACATCGAACGCTGGAGTCGATGCGACTTTGATGCTATATGAACACGCTTTCCATGAAGTCTACGGATACAGACGACGAACACCGTAACTTACGCCGTGGGTATAACGATGAGCTCAAGGGCGTTGAGCGCGACAGCGGCGCTTACTAATGGGTCTTAACGGTTTACAACACATGTGGCTAAGAAAGTGGCGTACATACGCTAGGTTTACCGCCCTGGGATAGACCTGACACATTTTGCCCACTACTCTACCGTACACCTGTGTTCAAACCTACACTTGACCACAAAACATAGGCGGTGGGTGGGGAAGGGGTTCAGCATTTCTTAACACCTAAAGACCAGAGACACACCGTCGCGTCCCTGCTTCCTTGGGTCGCCAGCCGCTTACTGTCCGGCGAGAAGGCCATGTACCAGCCACAAACTGAATGGCCTGCAAACGTCTGCACTAGTGTCCCGGACTCAGCAGACCAGAGCCGCACCGTTGCGTCCCCGTGTCCTATAGTCGCCAGCCACTTACCGTCCGGCGAGAAGGCCTCTCCCGAACAGCCCGTGAGCGTCTGCAACAGCGTCCCAGACCCAGCGGACCAGAGCCGCATCGTCTCATCGTATCCTCGGGTCGTTAGCCGCTTACCGTCCGGCGAGACGGTCACGATGCTTCTAGCTGAAAAGCCCGCAAGTGTCTGCACCAGCGTCCCGGACTCAGCGGACCAGAGCTGCACCGGTGCCTCCCCGTATTCCTTTGCCCGCCCGTATTTCCATATCTCCGGCTGCGTACTATGCTGCGGGGAGTACCGGAGAGGTGAAGGGCCCTCCAACTGCAACCTCATTTGTTCGTGTCCTGTGGTCACCAGCCGCTTACTGTCTAGCGAGAAGGCCACGCAGCTGGAGTCCGGGAGTGTCTGCACCAGCGTCCCGGACTCAGCAGACCAGAGCTGCACCGGTTCCCTCCTGATTGTTGGATACCAAGCAGTGTAAGTCGCCAGCCGCTTACCGTCCGGCGAGAAGCTCACAGAGGTATATAAACTTGAAGAGTACTTCAACGTATGCACCAGCGTCCCGGACTCAGCGGACCAGAGCCGCACCGTACCGTCGTTGTATCCTATGGTCACCAGCCGCTTACTGTCCGGTGAGAACTTCGCCGAACGAGAGTCCCCAAACGTCTGCACCAGCGCCCCGGACTCAGCGGACCAGAGCCGCGTCTTTCGATCATTCCTCTGAATTCTGTCGTCAAATTTTGCATTGCGGGTATCATCCAAAGTCACCAGCCGCTTACTGTCCGGTGAGAAGATTACGTAGGTGATTTTATGTCTAAAGACCTCAAACGTCCGCACCAGCGTCCCGGACTCGGCGGACCAGAGCTGCATCGTCGTGTCATTTTCCCCGTCTCTAATCACTAGCCGCTTACTGTCCGGCGAGAAGGTCATGTTTGGGTGTGCCGAAATGACCATGAGCGTCCGCACTAGTATCCCGGACTCGGTGGACCAGAGCTGCACCTTCCTGTCTTTGGTTTCTGTCACCAGCCGCTTACCGTCTGGCGAGAAGGCATCAACGAAGCTTAGAAGTGGACGGCCTTCGATCGTCTGTGTCCCAGACTCGGCGGACCAAAGCTGATACAGCGTGTTGTCCTTACCTGTCCAGTAACTAGAAGCATTTGTCATCAGCCGCTTACTGTCTAGCGAGAAGGCCACTTTGCTAGAGCCCGCGAGTGTCTGCATCAGCGTCCCGGACTCAGCAGACCAGAGCTGCACCGGTTTCCTCCTGTCTGTATACCCATAATGGTAAGTCGCCAGCCGCTTACCGTCCGGCGAGAAGGTCACCCCGCCCTTAGCTGAAGGGCCCGCGAGCGTCTGTACCAGCTTTATATCTGCCAAAATGATTGATTCCTGGTCATCGTTTAGATGGTATGGAATTGATGGATCGCTAGATGTCGATTGGGGTTGAAATTGTCTTGTGTCAGAATAGTCCGAGTGTAGGGGCCTCTCTAGTCTCCGATGTGCTGTTGTCTGTGTGTGTCCATGTTCAGGATCTAACAGGTTTGACCATCGAGCTGAAGCCGACTCATTTGAGGAAATCTCTGGCAGCAGTGGACAATTATGTTCTGGACTGCTTTGTTCCAAATTCAGGGCTGCAAGCTCTTCTTGTACGCGTAGCAACTCTATCCAGCGGTGCTGAATGCATTGAATTGTAGTTCTTCGATCTTGCGGTAACGCTGCCATAATGGAAGTAATAAAGCTACGGCCCTCATCTGTAGCGGACATCGGAAGCCGGTTTAGCGGGAACTGTCGCTGCCCACAGCAGTATGCTATCAAGTCTAGGGGGTTTTGAAATGTTGTCTCGCCGGTTAGCATCTGAAAAAGAATCTCCCCTAAGGCCCACATGTCGGCTGCTTTAAAGTCAGCAATTAACTTAGGCCTAACCTGACCTAGATATCCCAGTAATTCCGGCGCCATAAATGTGTCAGTGCCTTTAATTGCTGTAGTAGGCCCGTTGCTTTCGTCTGCCCTCTTACTAATTCCAAAGTCGGCAAGTACTATCCACCATTTTGCTGGCGGCGCAGATTTGATGAGGATGTTCTGTTGCTCTTAGTAAGTATTTAATAATAATAAAAGTGTAATTACTTTCCCCAGGCTTGAGATCTCTATGAGCAAAATCATTTTTATGCATCTGATCAAGACCTTCAAGTATTTGATATGCTAATTGTTGAACTTCTCCAGTAGGCACTAAACCGTTCTTCTTAAGATAGTGGTGAAGATCTCCATAGTGGCAGTATTCCATAGTGATAAAGATTGCATCTGGGTCTTCAAACCAGCCGAAGGACTTCACGAACCATTGTTTGTACTACAATAATCATTAGATTAGAACCATCTCCTTCAAGTCGTTCAGCTTACTCGATCGTTTGAAAACTTAGCGATTACTTCTAACTCTCGGTTGAAATTTAAGGACTCTGATGAATCAGACGACTTGTTAATAATTTTCACCGCCCGAAGAGAATCCGGCTTTGCACCAGCGACACATCTTTGTAGCCAAACTTGTCCAAACCCTCCACGTCCAAGACGTTGCTCCCGTTTCCATTGTTCTTCTCGGTAGAATCGACGACCGACTGCATCGATGTCTCGGAATAAATGGACGGTTATAGCATCGCGAAATTCTGTGCGGAGACTCGAGTCTTGCACGAGATCGGGTAATCGAGACATCGTCTGAACCTGGGCACTGTCAATCATATTGATAGATCTCGATCTAAACAGGGACTACCACATTGGCACGCTCCGGAAACTATGGATCATGTCATCATCAAACACTGGTGAGCGTTTGTGGATAAGGACATCTGATCGCGGATGTAAATCGAGGAAGTGGAGAGGGAGCCCTCTGCTAGCTGAGCTATTTCTAGGTGCGGGGCTACGCTGACAGCGCGTAAGGACGCTGGTAATTGGTTGAAAATGCGGCGCAGCGATTCGTGGGTAGGCTGAATACGGCAACAGTAGGCACCGCTCTCACGTTCAAAAGACCGGATCCCCTTCTTTAAGCCTCATAGCCTTCTATCCATTACAATGGCTGGCGTAGAGCTGGGTTTAAGTATTGTAGGCGCCTTGGCTACGATTGACGTTGCAATAAAGTAAGTTCTAAGACTTTAATCATATTACTGTAGTGTTTTGGTATCTTGGATTCTCTTAGCACGAATGAATAAAGTTATCGCAAGTCGCTCTACTTTCTCTGGCTATTTCTATACCTTATACCAGCATCTAACAAGAAATTACAGCGGCGTTAATGTCGCCACGGATTAGATCGTCATAGCGTCAGAACCGGCGTCTAGCATCTCACCCCTGCTCGGCGGTGTCTACCGGCATATATAAGAATTCCGGAGGTTAAGTAATGAAGCGCTTTCTGGCAGGATGTGGCCATCTGATTTTCGAAGTTGGAAGACCCGAGGCTAAGGAATCAAAGAGTTTCGCCGAACGCATGAGGATGCGTCTCCGCATTCTGCCGCTGGGATGAGGATCTAGCGCTGCTGGATCCGTATTAGCGTAATCTATCCCCTGAATCTAGCGTTGCTAAGTCATCTGTGGCTCAAAGTGTTTCGATGTTTGCTCAGTTTGTTCAGTTTGCTCAGTTTGTTTTTCTTGAAATAGCCGGTGACCAATTTTTGGTGCCTCGCCTCATGGGCAGTCGCTACGTGGCCTTCGCTGCCTCACACTCACTCAAGATCACAAGACTAACATGGACAGAGCCAGTCAAGTTCTAGCTAATGGCCTTCCTGATGGCATACCTAACACCTACTCAGCTCTAGCTGCTCACGGCGGAGTCCCTTTGTCAACCCTCCATCATCGTGCACGCGGACGACGTTCGAGAGAAGCCAAAGCACAAGGCCAACAGTACCTTACGCCGTGCGAAGAGAATGCTGTCGTCGAGTTCATACTGCATATGGCTTCTTTAGGAACACCTATTCGAATGAAACACATCGCGTCGATTGCGTTTAGTGCTACCCGTCACCGAGCCCGAGCGGATAGACTACGGAAGCCTCCTGGCGTCAACTGGGCTAAGGCGCTTGAAAGACGCCGTCCAGAAATTGTGGCGAGAAAGCAGCGGGCGCAGGACTGGAGTCGGCTCAATATCTATGAAAAGGTATCACACTGGTTTGAAGTGATCGAGAAGGAGCTACGGAAGGTCCGGCCGGAGAATGCCTATAATATGGATGAAACCGGAGTTATGCTCAGCATGCCCAACTCTGTTAAAGTCCTTGTCGGTAAGGATGATATACGAAGTAGCTGTAGAGGCGCACGCGTGAAGCGGACCACGGTAACTGCCGTTGAATGTGTCTCCGCTGACGGTAGGTGTCTTAATCCTATGATTGTCTGGCCAGCCTCAACTCATCGAGCTAACTGGACCACCTTTCCCACCCCTGGCTGGGTCTACGCAACCTCCGAAAAAGGATTTTCCGATTCTTATATCAGCCTATAATAGCTGAAGCTTGTCTTTGATCCCCAAACTAAAGACCGTGCTAGTGGGAAACCACGTCTACTGATCTGGGACGGTTTCGGCACGCATAAGACGGTTGATATTCTTAGGTTCTGCTTTGAGAACAATATTATCGTCTACTGTCTGCCGTCCCATACTTCTCACGAGCTCCAGCCTTGTGATGTAGCGGTATTCGGACCGTTGAAGACTGCCTACCGCGGGCAGGTTGAGCGCATGGAGCGGGGTGGAATCAACACTATTGGCAAGCAGCATTTCACTTATCTCTATAGCCCTGCGAGGAAGATTGCACTTACTCCGAGGAACATCATCGCAGCGTGGAGAGGCAGCGGTCTATTCCCATTCAACCCTGACAGAGTGCTTGCTAACATACCAAAACCACCCCCACCTTCTGTCGAGCAGACCACCTCTAAAGACATTGTGGCGCCGGCGCCATCTCGATACGAAGCATTGCCAACGCCTGTGACGCCAAAAACAGGCGAGGACCTATCAAGGCTACTTGCTATGATTGAGCATTTACCTCAAGAGAATAGTGACGAAGCGAGCAGCGAACGCAAGGAGAGGCTGCAACAGAAAGTCTCTCATGCTGCTCAGACATTCATCGCCAAGAATGCTCTCCTTCGCGATCATAATAGATTCCTGACGAACATAAACGACGAAAGCAAAAAGCGCCGAGCAACGAGATCGATCATACTTGGAATGGCGAAGGTAATGACATATGAAGATTTGAAGAAAGCAGAACAAGTGCATGATGAAAAAGTAGCAAAGAAGGCTGCTAAAGAGGCTCGGGAAGCCGTCACAGGCAAAAAGCGCGGCCGGCCCCGGAAGGATATATCGATAACCGTCCCAATGGCCAAAAAGGCGCGGATACAGGAGATGGACTTAGCGGAAGGTCAAGCTGGTGCTTCAAACCCGAAGGCCACCATTGTGCGACATGAAGCGCAGGAAGCTGGTCCCTCAGAGCTGAGAGCTAAGGCCACAGAAGCCAATATCTTGAAGCCGAGGCCACTGGTGAGACAGAGGAGCCAAACGCAGGCTGTGGATGGCGAAGCAGGTCCTTCAAAGCCGAAGGCTATTGCGCAGACGACACCTCAGATCAAGAAGGTTAGGATTGTACCGAGGCCATGGAAGGCTCCAGAGGCGCGGATGACTTAGCGAGAAGCCTGCAATATAATTAGCACTTGAAACTATACATTGGCCGCTTTGCTTTGCTGTGAAAGACTGATTAAGTCGTGCCTGTTTAGATGAGGTATTATGATAATCGAAGTATTACTCTCATCAGCTATAGGTGTGCACGGCTACGAAAGTGACAAGCCACAGAATCTGCTTACTCAAATTGTTAGCGTATTTTATATTGCAGGGTCATCTCGCTTATATTAGAGAAGTACCGATCGGCGTGGCGACATTGCATGAATCATCTTCAAACAGCCGCCATAGGGCTGATGGCGACCTATCAGCGAATCTCTGTAGTGTACCAGGTCACTTGCAGACGTTATTGTTTCCAGGACTAACAAATGCTCAGCGTGGTGGCTCTGTAACAGTAGACATGTCCTGCTATAAAGTAATGACCTTATAGTATAGCCGTAATGGCGACGACGACGGTGGTAATTTTTGAGTTGACAATAATAAGGAGATCTTAAGATACTATACAAAGTTGGTCCAAGCGACAAATCATATATAATTACGCACAGTAAATTATTGTATCTCCTTCGAGTCTAGGTACCTATTTTTTTCTCGCTTCGGTGTGGTTCTCGCTACGTAGTGAGAGATAGTACAAAGACTTAAGTAATTAGTACACGGCTCAGAATCCAATAGTACCAAATCAGGGCTTCTAAAGGGGTAGCGGAGAAGAAGAGTTATTCAAATTGTTATAACTAGTTAGTAGATAACCAATGTACTTAACATGGTTAGATTATATAGAAATTGGAGAGGTCAAGTCCTACTTACATTTGAGTGGCTTCAGAGCTCATCTGAGTCTGAATCATCAAGCTTCAATCTTCTCATCTGACCATTTAGGAACGGAGCCATCAATTCGGCCTTACGGAATTTTGACCAACGAGTACCAGCAGCCTGTACTCGTCCCCATTTTGCCATCGCGTTGTCTACCGTTCGAGGCAAGATATGCCGAATTTGGTCTAGTGTCAAGATGTCCAATAATCGCGAACCCGTCTCCCATGTCTCGGAATCGTCTGTCCATCGCACAAGAAAGACAATGCCGCGCAGAAGAACCTTTAGCGCGCTGTCGCTTCTCGTAGCTTTTATCATCTCAGAACACTATTTGGGAGAAAAAGATCTTTTCTCATGATCGTTCCAAGCCAGCATTATAATGTTTGTCATGAGCTCAAGACTGGTCGGCTCGTCTGTAGGGCGTTCTAAAAGTCTAATATCCGATACGCCGCTTAACATGTCTGGAGGCAGATCACTGGGAATATGCTTCTGATCGACGAGTGCGCAGGCAAAAACGTTCGCATTAACATCCAAGGAATCACTGTCCCACAAAGTCTGATATGTCACTAAGTACTCACGAGTAGCTGCTACCATTCTAGTCGCAATGATGGTCCATGCTACACCGTCTTTTATATACAATTTTAACGCAGTAACCGATCCCTGATGGTATTGATATTCCATTTTGTTCAAAGCATATCGCATTTTAGGCGTAGATTGAGATCGCTTAAACGTGTAGGGCTGAGAGGAAGAGCCGGGGTTTGGAAGAAGGCGCATATTTTGGCTCTTTGACGGTAAGCTTGGCGTTAATTTAATAAAGTCATCAGAAGATTCAGAATTCTCTGTTTTAGATACGTCATCAGACTGTGAGTCACTGTCAGAACTCATAGTCGGGCGCAACTCCTTGAACATTGGCCCTGAGGTGTCCCAATCCTCTATAGTAGGATCTCTGTCCGGTTTTGGCTCTCCGCATGATGGTGCTTGACTTTTCTGATCTCCTTCAGGAGATTGGTCCTCTGTTTTTAAATTCACGGTACTTGGTATTTTTCCTACGGCTTGGTCTAAATCCGACTTTGGTTCCGCGGATGGTGATCCTAAAGCGTTCTTTTCTTGCCAAGAGGGTTTACTATTAGATCTGGGTGATACTTGTCTTGAATCTCCGTCCTCCATTTTAATCTTGCTGTCCATCTGAGATAGGCTCGCGTGGATCTACTGAGAAGTGTTCCCACTTATACATATCCGATGCTCGTTGCAGCCGTCTTCGTATATATTTGAAAAGTAAAAATCCATTTTAAGCTTCCTAGGATGAATTCACGTAAGAAGAAAATCAGATTCAATTCTGCACAAATCCACTTGTACGTCGATGCTCGACTACTTTGATAAACTATACGATGGAAGACCATTGACGAGCATTTTTGACCGAATTATGCAGATTAAAACCCTCTTCACATACATCGAGCCGTTCCGGGCCACGTTACTCCGAATGCTATTTCCTTTTGAGATAGCCAAGTTCCTAGTCGCTATCGATTACTCCTTAGATGAATGGGAAAAGGAAAGGCACATGAACATCTTATACGAAATCTTTCATGACGTAAAAGATATAGCATTAATACATCAGCTGGGTCTTACAATCCGCATATTTGGATCCGACCTAAATCTGCTAGAAGAGAGACTTTCACGGCCACTTTAGTATCTAAGAACCTTTCCTGAACGCCGTCCTTTCCACATCTTCGTCCTTGTTTCGGACAAAGTATCATGCAATAGCTCGACACCGACACTTGTTTGAGATTTTCGCCCAGAATTGCAGAGCGACTCGGATCCGAAAGATATAACCGAACTGGAGCTTTTTCAATCCTTCTCATCCACGGTAGCCAACCAAATTGCTATACTTTCCAAGTGGATATTTTGCGCTCCATATCTCACTGGTACTCTCTTGAACGGTATCCCTGGATGGATTCCTGTGTTCAATGCGCGAGAGAACGTCAACGTTCGAGCTTATATTTCGCCTTTTAAAGATAATAATACTCGATTGTTATATATGGATCGCGTGCTTATTAGACGAGTTTTCGGATTCGAAAACGATTACAATTTCCTCTCTAGCCTTTCCATATTGAAGATGAAATGTTATATTCTTCAACCAGGAAGTGAACAAAAAAAGGTAGTTTTCGGGCGACTGACGGTGGATACACTTCGCGACGTACACGCCACGGTATATGCCAAGCAATGGACGGAGAGTAATCATTACATGGTTGTTCATACCCTTCACTCTATGAATTCTTCTATTATTATGACTGTTTAAGTTGACGTCATTTTCTCAAAATTCATATCTGACTTTGGTATGGTTCGGATTGACTTAATGTGGTCTCGTATAGTGGCTAGAAGTTGATGACAACGCGTGGTGTAGCGGCTGTTTGTTCGGGGTCTCCCTCTGGAAAGTTGCTCATACGCGGGAACAGAAAAAGTGTACTGTGTACTCCGTACGCATTGAAAGTAGCACCATCTGAGTTGTTCAGCAACTAGGCTCGCCACTATGAAAATGACGTATTCCAAAAATTAAAAGTGTTAAATTGGATTCCGTTTCAAAGCGAATGTGAGACAGTCACGGAGTACTGAGACAGTAATTTCCTGACCCACCAATCATCAAAGCGGTCGTACCGCCTGGCTGTGTGTTGTCACACGCTAAAATCTTACGCCGGCACGGCTATGCCTTTACCGTAGTGATCTACGGAGTAATATCGGAAAAGATAAGCAGCACAGATCACTTTTTGAGCCCTGTATTACGGAGTCAAAGAGGGGCGTAGTAAAGAGAGGGCTTAATAACGATTTATTGTTTTTATAACTGTATGACTAAGCTGTATAAGTGGTTAAGTCGTTTTAGAAATAACAATTATACCACCTATTCATAGTTGATTTTTCACAGAGGTTGATCTTTCTATGTAGGTATTATGACTTTCAAAAATTGAAATTTGAAAATGCCGGAAGTTATATACCAAAGTTTAGGAATAACAGACATGAAAGCGTGTTAGGGCTTGTGGTTTAGTGGTATAATTTTCCCTTAGCATCGTACACGATGGGAAAGGTCCTGGGTTCGATTCCCAGCAAGTCCAAAAAAATTTTTTTTTGCCCTTTTCAGTGCATGATTAATGTGGACTTTTTTTTGGAGGTAATTGTGTGTTGCGTTCTATAGCCGGTGTTTTAAGTGGGGCTATGCGTGCTTGGGTATTGTGGTAAGTGAGGATAATGTTCTATTAGCATCTGGTGTAAGGGCGGAAGAGTGAGCGGTAGAAACTGTAGTATCAATCGAGTCAACCTCCTCAACATTACTCACGTATTGACAAATCGTGTATATCATTGTCATAGAGTGCACAATTTTGGTCGCATACAGCATGTGTTCCGACCCTAACGACACGGTTCCTTTACTAGGTGCTGCCCTGGCTAAGGGACTGTCGGAAGTTGTAACTAATATAAGAAGATGCGTAAGTATCGAGCATTCCATATTCTTTGAACGCACTAGATGCGCAAACGTTGGTTCAGAATTGTTTGATTAATTTTAAACGTTCCGTAGACTAACCTATAGGAGTGGCGTCGATCCTTACTAATGTCTCTATATAATATCTAAGAGTATGGCGCCGTGGGTATCATTTGTTTGCATTTAGTGTCGTTTAGTCATTACTTCATACCTCCCTCTCCGCTTCTGCAATCTTCCTCTTTCTGAATTCTGTCCCCTCCCAGAACATGTCCCGCTCCACTTCAGCACCCCTCCTCTTCTTCGTCCCAAACAAATCTCTCTTCAGCTCCTTCTCATCTTTCTGCACTAGCTCCTCATCCTCCAATGCAGTCCTTCTTCGTGCCGCCTCCGCCAGCACAAACGCAGTTCTCAACTGTGTAATTCTAAATCCACCCTTCACAAGCTTGCTTAAGAATTGTGCGTCCTGCCAAATGACGTACATGGCGATGCTCCAAATCAGTTGCAGGATGAAGAAGACGCCAAGAAGCATCGTTGAGAACCCCCACTGGTAGCTTGGATGCGAGGTATCGGGGAGACATCGGGTTGTGTCAGCGATCGCCTGCTCGTAGCCCTTTTTGTCCCAACAGTATCCGTGGGTGATATTCAGTCTAGATACGGGATAGGTTTCATTTCCAAGCTTGATGGGATGTGTCATGTTGCCTGGGCGATGATTAGTTCACTAGTAGAGACACTGGAATGATTTCATTTTCTGTCATTATACTTACATGGCTGTGTGCCCCAGGTTTCATTCGAGCTTTGATACGTTTGAGTGTTCCCGGTGTAGTTGAAATGACCTGCATTGTCAGTATTGTTTAGAATCTGGAGTATTTAGCTTACAATCGAACATTGAGTATTGATCGCGCATGCTGTAACCATAATCTACGTAACCTCGTCCGGGAAACCAATCCTGATAGGGTAAAATAGTTCCATTTGGTAATTTGCAATCACCTGCCCACAGTCAGTGGCCCGTTATAATCGTAGTGATGACATCCCGTTTGGGTAACATACAATTATTCTTCAATGACAGTAATTGATCGTAATAAGCATTAAGTTCATCGTTCGCTTCGCACGTCGGCTCAGCGAACGTCGAATTCCAGGTACCGACTACCACATATCCAGATTGAAAAAAGGAGGCTGGGACAATATTATCATCTCCGTCAAGGCTTACCCAGGCTATTGTTCTACTGTTGTACCCAGTCATTGCCTGGATGATTGTTGGTATGGAGAGGACGTAAATTGTCGAAATGAACATGAAGAAGAAAAGCCCCCATGTTCGCTTGCTCCGCTTTCGGAACAATTCTACGAGCAGTGTCCATCCAGATGACAAACACGGGCCTTCGAGTCCGAGGCGCATAAATGTTTCGTAGGGTGCCGGATGCCGTTCGATGAGTCGTAGAAGAGCGTCAGAAAAAACATTGTACGATACCCACCATGCCAAAAATTGCGCTCCACGGCCTACAATTACATCCCAAGCAACATCAATGGTCTTGACTTGAGAAAAGGTGAAGGATCCAAAGGACGCATCTAGAACGAATAATGCCTCAACACCTTCAACGGTGGAGTTTTGTGGCGTATTAAATGAGTCTCCGCAGCTTATCGTTTTGGCTGCGAAGACGAGGTAGTAGAAACGCACTTCATCGGACATGAAATGGCCGTAAAGGAAGAATGGGAGAATGCCGAATACAAGCAAGAGTGAAAAGGCGTAAACCTGTCTTTTTGTGAATCGAAACTTTTTCATGGCAGGCCATGCTTGTTTTTCCCAGAAGCGCGACGTTGACCGAGCGCCAGATGATGCTAATGGACTGATGCTGTTTGTCCAAGTCCGTGTGATGCGGTCTTTGAAGCTTCTCTTTTTTTCGTCGCCATCTTTTTCGCTAATTTTACCATAGTTCGACGAATAGGGCGGTAACGGTTCGTCCATCGAACCTACGTCGATCGTTGTATAATCGTGCTCTTCCGTGCTGTGTGTCATCTTGAGACCATATATGTCCAGGCGTTAATTGATGGAACTGAGAAACAGAGTGACTTCAACGGCAGGACACTAGAGAATACATATGCTCGTTAATACCATGATTGAAACGATGGATCCACACCTGCGCCACGTCCTGCCAAGCTTGTTTCTTAAAATGAGACATTCTTGGACCCCACGCTTGTGGGGGCGACGTCATCTTACATTTGAGGGCGGCGCTTTACGCCCAAATTTCCCCATGTGGAGATGGAGAATCCTTCAGGACGCCTGCGCTACCTCCATCTGCAATAGCCACCCGGTGCTCGTGGGCGTATAGCGAGAGGCCGGCATCCTGCGGCAACATCCAGCGTCATTCAACTAGGCACTCCCGTGGCACCTACATGCTCACTCACTGTGAAGGCTTGCATACGCAGAGAACAGAGTGCTAGGCCACGTCCGGAATGTTTAGTAAAGTTGGTGTTCACGAGGGACAGGAGCACATGTGGCACCAACTGTGCAAGCGCTACTAAAAGGAGGCCTAATCACAAGGCAAAGTATATGCAGCAGGGGCGATGGGGTCGCTAAGTTCGGAAAATTGAAGATCATCAAAGTGGGTTGCATTGAACTTCCTAATATTTCACGTCGAATCATGGTATATGATATCCTTACAAATCTATAAAGCCCACTCTTCTTTGTCGTCTGTCGCCGAGATGAATGGTTCATCGATGAGCTTGACAGCCATCTCGCTACAGAGCACACTGATGAAGCAGTTAGTAATCTATAATTGTAGCATGCCAGGGAGACTTACCAAGCAGACCCAACAAGGGCGTCCAGCTCCCTGATAGCGCTCTCCCTCTTAGCACCTACACTCGTTCCCTTGCTAACCTCCGTCTGCAACTCAGCAATCCGCTTTCCCTTTGCAATACCCGCTAGCTCGACAACTTTCTTCGCCAAGCAATCGCTGTGGAAAGCGTGCTGGCAAGGAAATACAAAGAATTGCCGCGCAAGCAGAGGTAGACTGCAGACGTAGCAACGCTCCCCCGGTTCAACAATTGCATACCGTTGCTCAAGCGCTTTGATGTCTATCTTGATGTGTGCTGCAGTCTCCTCACTCTCGTCCATTTCTTTTTTGAGCTCATCGATTTTGCGGGAGTAATCTTCTAGCGCAGTGCAGATTTCCTCTTTGAAATCATCAATAACGACGAAGTCGGGGAAGAAGGGAATGAGATCTTCTATTCTCAGCAAATCTACGCGTCGGAGGAACTCAATCGCTGTCTTGATCCCAGAAGATTGCGAAATCACCTTCTTTGCGATTGCGAGCCACAGCTTCTTTCGCAGAGCTGGTTCGGTATTGGAGCGATCTGCGACGGTGCTAGCTAGATCAATCTCATCATACTTGAGCGCGAGGTCTACAGCTTGCACATATTGGCCCATAGAGCTGTAGATGTGGACGCAGGATTGCACCCGCTTATGTTGGATACAAAGACGGAGAGCAAAGTCAGCGTCATAATTCTGTTCGTTCGCAAAGGATTGCCCCTCCAAGTAGGCAAGCAGTGCCGACTCCTCGCTTGTAGGGTGTGAAGCATATATGGATATTAAAGTGTTGTGGATTGCAGCATCTGTGGACTGATGTTGGTTGATCTCGAAGAGTAGATACCGAACCGCTTGATTCTGACTTAGCGGGACTTTCGTGATGTTGTTGTAGTTGAGGAAGGCGGGAATGAGCTTCTGTGCGTCTAGATTTGTTTGTCGCATCATAATCTCAACTAGATCGATTGGCACGTGTGCCATCAAGACACTGCTGTATTTGTAGAAAATTTCAGGGTCGGTCTGCTTCTTGAGCACATCCAGAGTCTCCTGCCATCGCTCTCTTTGGACCCAGTATGCGAGGACGTAATTGTAGTCGTTAACGATCGTGGCGAAGTATAGCAACTCCTCTTCTCTCCCATGGCTACTAATGATTTCATAGATTGTCTTACGGTCCAAGTCAGATTTATTCTTTGAAACAAAGTCCTGATACTCCTTTCGAATGACAGAAAGCTGGTCCTGAGTTTCTGCTGTGTTCATGCTCTCCGATAATTCAGCCTTTGTGGTTATCGTATCATCCAAGGTATTGAGCTTCGCCATATAGAGTTCGATAAGCCATGTAGCAACCATGACACGTTGCATGATAGATGATTTTTTTAACGTAGAAAGTTTCGTGAGGAGATACTTTCGTAGCGCGTCTTGCTCCGCTTTGTCGATGAAAGTGAGAGCCACCTGTTCGAAGGGCTTGGTACTTCGTCCATACACCGCGGCAGCCTCCATATACTGGCCTTTGCCGACCAAATAGTCGCCCGAAGCTGTAGCTACAGCATCCTTCTGGGATGCAGTCTTAGCGTATTGCGATGCTGCGTCGAATTGCTGTGATTTGAGCATAATCTTCCATACATCTCTGCTCTCGTCTGTGATCACAATCTCGAAGATTTCCTGGCTTGTAAAAAGCCAATAGGTGTTCTTTTTAAGATCTGCCACAAGACAAAGTGCACTCTGGCCAGGCTCCAACACCACTTGGTCTAGGACAACGGTATCGTCCAACCGATTTATGGCTACTACTCTTCCTTCGACCAATTGCAGGATATGCCACTGGCTCAGCATCATAGATGTTACGTGCTCTTGCGTTCTCCTTGTCCGCCCACTGACTGTCTGTGATGGAGGAATCTGGGATCTGGGCAGCATCTTGGAATCGCCTAATACTCTGCCTCCTAACTCTGGAGTATCGACTGATAGGAAAAGTTTTCCGTGAAGCACACCTTGAGACGTAAGCCAGCCGAACATCCTTTCAGAGTTCGTATGATCCAGATTTGGGGTGTCTCCATTCTCGGGTGAAACAGCCAGTAAGGAGGGAGTAGAAGGGGAGACATTGGAGAGCTCATGTACAGTGGCCGACTCACTCTCGAAGAGTTTCGAGAAGATAGACCCACTTCCTTCGTGACCGTGCCGTCCAATCTTGCCTGCGAAATGCAGAAATACAGATGGCGTTGCAATTATGACTCGACGCAGATCGTTCCTGCCCGGAATGATATCTGTCCATAGTCCTGTGACAGGACCGTCATTAGTTTTATATACGCCTTTCAGATATCGCTCCTCCCGCCGGTAGAATTCTGAGGATGGCTCGATGTACACCTCGTACACATTTCCGTCGGCTGCTCCAATCAGTATCTCTCGGGTCGAAGCTGTTGGTTGTGATGGGTTCCATGATATACTCTCGATAGCAACGCCTTTCAGACGCGATAGAGCTTTGGGGGTCCGCGACTGGGCGTGGAGATAGTAATTATCGGCGAGGGTTGTGGCAATGACGAGGTGAGATGCGGAAGGGTCGAGGAACAAGCGCTTTATGACACCAATTTCTGAGGGTCTCTTGGGAAGATCAATATCTGGTACGTAATTAGCATAGTTACAGGAGCCAGCTATGAGACGAACCGTCTATGTCTGCGGGACTATCCAAATCTATGCGCAAAATGCGCCCAGTCGAAAGCGCGAGAATTAAGACATTATTCGCTACTGCAGCAGCAACAAAATCGGAAGACACAGAGAACTGCAGCGACACACGCTCGATATTGAACATGGGCAGCGACCCATCGTCGTCTTGGTAGTTGCTTGTGCCGGGCGCGGCGTATCCTGTGGAGAGATCGTACGCCATTCTCGCGTGCGCTCCGAATTACTCTGTTATGGGGAAGGTATCATAATGCAAGGGGAGACATGCAGCTCTAGCAGTGCTTGCTGGAGCTCTCAAGGCGCGTGAACTGGGATAAGTCGCGGGTTGTGGAGCAGCAGTGACGCCTGGTCTTGGGAGA
The DNA here is from genome assembly GCA_030378425.1 of Periconia sp. TS-2. Lineage (NCBI taxonomy): Eukaryota > Fungi > Ascomycota > Dothideomycetes > Pleosporales > Periconiaceae > Periconia > Periconia sp. TS-2. The sequence continues at coordinate 7,499 of JASNQO010000048.1, read as the reverse complement.
TCGGTTCGGAGATTGAATGGAGATGCCTCGGTTCCCATCAGCATTTACATCTACGTGGATCACGTGAGTAGGCCACGTTCCTGTGCATCTGAATAGGATGAGTCTTAGGTTGGTACAGGATGAGTCCTCCTCGCTAGATGAGATTTTGATGATTTCCTGAAGGGGTTGATAGCCAGCGGGATGATGTCGAGCTCGACCGCGTTTAGTATTAGGATGAGATGCAGGCTCGGAGCAGCAGAAGGAACGTTAACGTTTGATGCCTGGCAAAATGATAGAGGGTACGGATTTCGAAGGTCTGCAGTGGCTGAATGGTTGTGAACGATAAGCAGTGATAAATCCTCAAGTGTTTTGTATGGTCTCGAAGAGAGAGGAAGACCAGCATTCCGAGCAGCAGAGTTGAGGCGCCCGATCGCAGATTCACATCATTAATATATACACAATAAGGACCATCTATGACAGCACTCTGACTGACAGCCTGAGCGTTTCATCGCTGATATCATAGCCTAGGTATCCAGAGATCCTGACTTCGTATTGTCTTTTAGTGACTGATTTCATGGATCATGTCACAATAACTATCAATCTGATTCCTCATCTGTGTCTTCACCCAAACCCAACGGAATAATATCTTCGTCATCGCTGTCTCCCTCAGCTGGCCCGTCTTCAGGTAATGCCGAACGCATACTTATGATTTGCGTTGTATCAGATGTGCGTGGAGGAATTACTGCTAGAGTATCTGATGTGGTCTCCGTTGGTCCTGGATTTGGTACTGTGAGGTCAATTGGTAAGGCAGTTGTTTGCAATATCGGCGCGGGCGGAGACATAAGCTGTAGCTCTTCCTCTATCTTCACTCGCTTCGTTGGTGACAAGGGTATTTCCTCGTTTTGAGGCCTCTTATCGCCGCTATGTGGCATTGCAACATTTTTCAGAGGATTGACACTAGCGGTTTCTAGATCACTCGCTGGTGCAGTATCATCAGGCGCTCTGTCCGCATCAGCCTGTTCTGCCATCACGATGTCGGCGTTAGTGCTGTCCATGTTCCTCGCAGTCTCCAAGAGTGCGTCAAGTTCTTCGCCTACAAAGTGGTCTTCCTCTTCATCTTGATCCACATCATCCTTTTCGCTTCCACCTTCGTTCCCAACGTCCGAGTCTTGCCCTCCGATGCGAATGACTGGCATCCTTGGCCTTAGGAGAGCTTCCACATCCTTGCCACCCGCATTAAGTCGAACCAAAAGCGGAAGAATGCTCGTAGCAGGCTTTCCAAACTTCTTGTTGGGTGGCGGGTTAAGCACACTGGTAGACATCGCGTCTTTGTGCTCAATAAGAATAGCAGTGCGGTCTAAGCGGGCTCTTAGAGAATCTGATAGATACTGTGATGGTACATGAGCGAAGAAAATCGGTAGAAGGTCGTACGCGGCTTGTCGAAGCCCGATGAAATTGGTGGACTGGTCATTGATACTTTTCGCAGCGGTCAAAAAGGTGTCAGCGTTGGTGGTAACTTGATTACTCCCATTCGTCTTCGTCTGGAGTGAGGCCTGCTTCGGCATAGTCTGGCCAGAGGAGAGAAGATCCTCGCAGCATGTGCGCATGATTATACTGAGTGGCTCGATTGAGCTCTTCGGTAACGCCAGCCCTATTCGTGTGAGTAGGCGCGTTAGCGCCATATAACAAGCCGTTCGGAGTCTAGGCGTGTCCCTCCCTGAGGAAAATACCCAGACCAACTGATCAAGAATAACAGGATCAATCGCTGAAGCACTTGTGGCGCAGCGATGTCCCATGGCAAGGAGGACACCAATTGCGGCTACATGAATATCTGGCAATACTAGCCAAAGGTTCTCTCGCTCTTCCTTGCTAACCTGGTTCGCAAGTTTCATCCCATTCGGGAAGCTTTTGCTCCCTGATGACGAAGGTACCGTAAGCGATAGCATGCGTGTGAGCAAATCCATTATCGCAGCTACATTGATACTCACAGCGCCAGAAGTCGCACATTCGATAAAATCCTTGATTAGGCCCAACAGCCCAACAAGGCGTTCAGCCCCAGCGAATATACCCGACCAGGGCAGCATCCCCATAGAGTCGGTTTCCGCATCTTGGACCTCACCATTGAATACCTGACCGGTGGCAGACGATGAACCGGCCCTAAGAAGCTTCCAATCTTCCACTACCGCTCGGAATACCCTATCAGCGGCTCTATGCGCACTGTCGACAGTTTTCCTGAGCGACTCTTGCCATTCCTCGCTCGAGGCTCCTTTCGGTACACTACATGGCAATTGCGTGAACAGTCGTCGAGCAGCAGCGGAAACGGCAGATGTAGTCTCGAGTTTCGCGCCTTGTTTTTGATCTAAGCTGAGCCTGTTAGAAGGTTGCGGAGCCATCGTAAGATTAAGAATCTGATGGAGCTGCTTGCTATAGGATCTAAATATGGTCGGATGGCGCGGAAGCAGTTGGTTGAAGCTTTCCAAAATAGCTTGTAGTAAGCTTGCTGGAGACTCCGATGTAGCAATCTGGAGGTTTGATTGAATGAAGGTCGGTAGGGAAGGCGTCGTGATTTCGCGAACTAACGTGGGATACTGCCGCGTGAGGACAAATATTCGGGTTAGGGTAATGATGCAAAGTTTTTTCGAGGATGGCGGATCCGGTCTATTCAGAATCCCTAGAAGGCCTCGTACCCACGGAAGGCTCTTTTGGAGTGTCTCCCAGCCCCCGATCTCAATCGTCGCCTTGATGAGCACTATTGCCGCCCATCTTCCCTGGACAGTCCGGTCTTGAAGCAATGTCGATAACAGAGTCCGATATTTGTGTACAGCAACTGCAGCTTCGGAAGAAGATTTAGAGCCAGAAGTCTGCGAGGAAGAAAGCAATGACTTGCAATTCGCCAAGGATGCAGCTATAGCGGCAACATGCTGGGGAAGCTGCGAGGTAGTCGTAGAGGAGATGCGAAATGTGAGAGCGCGCAGTGTAGCGAGTTCCATAGCTGTTGGAACCATCGTTCCAGTCCTTCTCTTCTACAGACGGGATCCCATCCCTCGAGATGTTATTTAGCTACAAATTAGGTGCTGGGAAAAAGTCGACATGTCGGCAAAACGTTCGGACCGACATGCCAAGCAACCGGGATGTACCACCAACATTCACCGAGTGGAAGCGCAGCGGAGTTTACTATTTACAGTATAGCAATCATCGTTCACCATATCCTTCTTAAATATGATGCCAGGTCCTTTGCGAACTCGTCTATTGCGATAGGCCTATTCTTACCATCATGGGTGTACGTGCCCCGTCCCTTAAGGACCGACGCGCGACGGCGACGTCATTCTCCGCAGTCTAGCTCACGCTTCAGCAGCACTCCCCCGAGAGCGAGAAAGCCCTACGCTATATAGCCCAATTGGATGATGCAAGATGTGCCGGACGTTGGAAGGATATCCCGGAGCTGTGCAGGAAGGTCGAGAAGCATGCGTCGCACCGACGATGTCAGCATCTTCAACCCCCTCTTCGTTATGATTGCTCATAGAATAAGGCCTTACTTTGACCGCTCGATCTGAAGCCCAAATAGCTGCATATAGCACCCAAAGACCATCTACCGCCGCCTCGACCGCTTCGTCCAGCCTATCCAAGATTATACCCTCATTGCTTACCGCGATTGACGAGGGGGACTACGCGCAAGATGCATTTCAAGCTACCATTTGCCTGGGATGGTTGCACTACGTACTCGAGGAGCCAGGTTTAGCGGTTGCGCGGCTCCCAAAAGACTTTGCGGCAGTTGCGATCAAGATGAAGGACACAGCGCTCAGTGGCTGGTCGCGAGTGTGCTTGGTCAAGGGGAGCTTCCTCAAAGGCTCATCGCAGGAAAAGACTGGCGCTGTGGAAGACGCAATATCCTCCTACTCGTCTATTTTGCCGTGGCTCTCCTCCGATCCCGTCGCTACTGAGACACCCCAGTTCCGAATGTGGACCGAACATCTCCTCGTAAGACTCTGCCAGTTGTCTGACCAGTCGACTGAGTCAGGGGAATACACAGAGCCTGCCGACGCTCTACATGCATATCGATTTTGGGCTAAGTACTGGGAAAGTTCGGCGAAATCCAGCGGGATGGAGGGTGGGACTGCGGCAAGATATCGACGCATGGCGTGGAAAGCGTACTACGACACGCTCTCTGCGGTTCTCAGATATGACCTAGCATACGAGCCCGAACCCGTCCCAGCTAATACTATTTCTGAAAAACTCCCAGCAACCTCGAACATAAGACTCCTTCAACGTGCAGAGTTGAAGAAGGTTGAAGCCATCTACGAGAGCTTGCTCCTAAAAGAAACTCATTTTCCGAAAGCAAGTGAGAACAACATTGAGATAGAGCAATGGACCGATGCAGTTATGGATAATTGGCGATTCCTCTGTGGCCCGATCTGGACCGATGCTGACCTAGGTGAGGGAGGCAAACAGGCAGTTGGTAGGGGCGTTCTAGACGTAGGTCATGTGTTCGCCCGAATTTGACAAATACATCTGACGGTCTTCTACACAGATTCTATACAGGGCCGCAACGAAAACATTCCACTCAACTCAAATTCTAAGACACCTCTTCACCGTCCATGCTTCCCTGGCCGACTTCGATCTAGCGTTTAAAGCTTATGACTCGTACGTTGAGATCATCACGCGTGGCAAGGACCGAGCAGAAAAATCTGGAGAGGAAGATGTGGGTATTGACAACGATAGTATTATTCTACGGACATCCGCCGAGGCTATCAGGCTCTTATGTCGGTTTGGCTCTCGCAAAGAGGCCGAAAAGGCCCTCGAGATTGGCGATAACATTGAAAAATGGCTCGATCAGAGTGAGCACTTAAAATCTACATCTGAGACCGGTTCTACCCGTTCTGTAGAGACGTTCGTTGAGCCCAGGTCGCTTGCGATCGCCTACTCTGCGATAGGCATTAGTCAAGCTCATTGGGCGGGCTTCACAAACCATGCAGATGCTCGAGCCAGCATACAAGTAAAGGCTGTCCAATACCTACGAAGGTCTCTAGCTACGAAGCTGGAGGGTTCAAACAGCATAGAAACACTATACGCGCTCGCCCTAGTCCTTGCCGAGACGAGAGACGTCCCAGGAGCAATCAAGGCGGTCAAGCACGCTCTCTCCCCCGCAACAAAGCACAAATCATCGCTGAGTACTGACGGCTATGTATCGCCCGGGCTCACAACCGAATTCGGCCGCGAGCGAAAGTTGATACCGTTGTGGCATCTGCTGGCCCTACTCTTGACCTCGAGATCCGAATTCTCTGCTGCAGAGAGGGCTTGTGAGGCGGCCTTCGAGCAGTTCGGAGATCCAACTACACTTTTCGGAAAGGATGATGCAAACGCCTACCGCAGTGAACATTTAAACGAGGCTAATGGAAAGTTGGAGAAGAGTTCTGGCATAGTAGACCGGATGGAAAACTTCGAGAAAGCAGGTATCCTCGAGGTGAAGATGACACAGCTGCTCTTAGTCGAGGCTGTCGACGGCGCTCATGCCGCAGTCGATGGTTGTGACGAGCTCCTCGCGCTATACGCCAGGCTTTTCGGTGATCCTGCTGCAGAGCAAGCTAGACCTCCACCTACCACCACAATTTCTCCACCCAAAAGTGCTGTTGGTACCATACGGACAAGCATTTTCCGCTCTAGAGGTTCCGTGAAGAGCACCCAAAAACATGCTCGCACAGCGTCTGTGGCCAGCTCCAACCTTTCGAGTGCAGCTACACAGCCAATTGCAGCGCCAGCAATTCAAGTAACCGATGAGGATGGCATGCGCACTGCCAATAGCCACCGTTCTCACTCGATTCGTCATAAACATTACGAAGAACGTCAGGGCGTTCAGCGAACCCCCAGCAAGCTTCAGAAAAGGAGTTCGCATAGCTTGCGAAGGTCGGAATTTGACGCTAATCAGGCGCCTGAAGTTCCCCAGTTGCCGGATGGAATCGCTAACGGTACATCTGCCAGAAGTAGTACAGTCCGCGGGAAGTCTCCAAGGCAGCGCTCAGTGTCGAGTTCCCGTCGAAAATCTTTGGAAAGTCAAGACACACCTTTACGATCTGTTCCGCACAATATGTCGCACACTGCCGAGCCTGCACCACCTGGCCATTCACAACAACCACCTAAACAAGATGTGCGGTTACCGGCATCCTTCCCAAATCCAGAATACGTCCCTGCAGATCCCCACTTCTCAAAGCTTCAGGGTCGACGACACAAGGTGTCATTACTAGTTTCCATATGGAACTTCATATGCGGTTTATATGGTCGAGCAGAAATGTTCGAGGATGCAAAAGAGGCCGTAAAAGAAGCCTTCAAGCTTGTGCAATCTTTTGAAAAGGAAGTAGCACAAGACTCGTCAACAAGCAAAGCTTTCGCAGAGAGAGGTTGGGGAGGTGGCAAGAGTATTGAGGAGCTCTGGGGCGACGTCTTCACTGCAGTGAGTCAACTTAACGTGCGGTGCGCTTTATGCATTTTAACAATATATTAGCGAGGTCATCTACTAGTAGCCCAAGGGCTCAAACACGAGGCAAGAACAGACTTTGAACGAGCTGCCCTTCATGTCCCAGATCACCCAGAAGCTGTCGTTGGCCTTTCTAATATCCTTCTCGATATTTATTGCAAAGTAATTCCGCTAGAACCTAGCAACAACACTAGCACGCACCCGCCGTCGTCACGGCCGTCCGTACCTTCTTTATCCGACACAACCTCCGATTTCAAAACGGCGCGTTTGACAGCGCATACACCATCCGCCGAGAACCAGCTTTCTCCACCAGAACTAAATCGTCTCGCCGCTCGTGATCGGGCATTCGGGCTGCTGTCAACGCTGACAAAGCTTGGCGCCGGGTGGGATAATTCGGAGGCATGGTACGCTCTGGCGAGAGCTTATGAAGAGAGTGGGGAGATTGAGAAGACCAAAGAAGTTCTTTGGTGGTGTGTGGAACTAGAAGACACACATCCGCTAAGGAGTTGGAAGGATATCACACCAGGTAGGTTCGTACTATAAAGGTTTAGCAAGCAGTCCGACGAAATGTCAGAAAAGGTATATACTTTCGGTAGCTCTAGATACCCTTACATAACCTTTGAATGAGTAAAATGATCGCTTCAATTCACATACCAACCATGGATTGCCAAAAAGTATAAGGCCGAATAATAGTGGATGATGATGATCTCCAGTAAAGATGTTAGAGCAGCAGCTCTACCCATCTGCCTGAGCGATTTCTAAGTCAGGAATGGAGTCACGCGCTATTCTGGTTACGCTTGCCGAGCAAGTTCAGGTCGAGGTTGGGACGGGCAGTGAAGAACGCTGGTGTGTATAGGTGATGTCACTGCTAACGAGAAACGCATAAGGACTTTCCTTGTTATTTTAAGTAATCAGTCGCAGCCTAGTCTCTTTTTAGGTGTATATACTTTTATTAAATTTACGAACTTCCATCGACTGGTCGGGTGTGGCGGGCAAGCAGCGCGAATACTTCCTTCAATCGAGTCCGACGAAGGCACAGGTTCGAGTACTG